>JAKSZT010054303.1:7312631-7769373 GCA_026826555.1 Tolypeutes matacus
GCACACTAAGTGGTTATCAACTGGGCACACTAAGTGGTTATCAGTTAGGCACACTAAGTGGTTATCAGTTAGGCACACTAAGTGGTTATCAGCTGGGCACACTAAGTGGTTATCAGTTAGGCACACTAAGTGGTTATCAGCTGGGCACACTAAGTAGTTATCAGTTAGGCACACTAAGTGGTTATCAGTTAGGCACACTAAGTGGTTATACAGCATCATTGGAAACCCTTGAAATAGCCAAGTGACTTACCTTGACAATGGAGCATGATTTTGCAGGCAAGGTGGAAAAAAACTGTGTCTGACCTTGCTGCCACTGCTCCAAACGCCCCTGAGAGATGCTGTGAAATCGCAGCGATTCACCAGGCACTCCGTCAAGCCTCCTTAGACTGCAGAACTTGCAAATGGGTATCATAATTCTCTTTCCCTTTGAGCAATAATTGTTTCTTTGGCTACCAACTGTACATTCTGCAAGGTGACTCGGAAAGATGCATTTTTAATTTTTAATTTTATTGGACTTTTTATTATGGAAATCACCAAACCTAAGTCTAACAAGGCCCCACATATCCATCACCCAAATATTATCAACTCATGTCAATCCGGTTTCATCTCTTTTCCCCCTCAGGTATTGGGTCATTTCTCCCATAAATAGGCTGGCTTTGAAGAATGGAGAATACCTGTCACCACGTTTGCCTCTCCCTGAAACCTTCCATGGAGCCTGCCGTGCCAGGTGGCTCATGAGGATGGATGGAGGCTGGTCTTGACGTGGCAGCTGAGCCTCAGGTCTAGGTGAGGCTGTCCTGGAGGTGAGGAGCAGGCACCCAGGCAGCGGGGGAGGCCATGAGGGCAGGAGGCCCCCGGGGGGCTTGCTGGAATATTGTGAAGCTTCACCCTTCCCCTGGGTGTGGAGCAGAAGGTGGGCAGGGAGGTCAAGGTTGTAACAGTGAGACGACATTGAGGTGGGTGACTTTTGGGCTGTCAGAGCCAGAAGGCGTCTTAGCACCACCCAGTCCCATCCCGTCCCTGCACAGAGGGGAAACTGAGGCTCAGAGAGGGGAATCATTTGCCCAAGGCCATACCTTGGATCAGTCAGGCGGCCAAGAGCTCAGGGACATGGCTGTGTCCTGCCTGGTATCCAGTTGGCCTTTATAGAGCCCCTGCTGCATACACTGTGCTGTCAGCTGCCGTATTTCCCAGAGTTTCTCCGAATACCATGTGGGGGCAGAAAAACTGGGCAGAGAACACCAAGCCAGGAAATACCCGCCCGGCCCTGAAGATGAGGAGTTTCCTTGGCTCAGTGTCTCCAGCTGTCCCTCTGCCTGACAGTGGCCTGGAGCCCCGGGGACCCCCTCCTGACCACAAGCCTCACACGTGGGCCCCCAGCAGCCCAGCCGACGGATTTTCGGGGAAGATTTCCCTTGACAAGTAGATGTTTGTCCAGTTGTTCCCCTTCAAAGCCAGCACTGGGGTCTCAGGCACACTGTGTGTTCTCTTTTTCACTTACACAGACACATATTCTGTGTTGTTTTTCTTAAATTCTCTTCCCCCCTCTCCCCCTTCCTCTTTTTATCAGCACACATTGGTCAGCCCCCTTTCCCTCCTCCTGTTCTCATAAATTCCCCCCATGGGGCTTTTTGCCAACGGGCTGAGTAAACAGGAAGTGGGGGGCATAAATCAGTCAGGTCTCCCTCTAGGGCTACCTGGGGGAGGGTTTCACTCTGGAAACTTCACAAAGGGGGCGGATCCGCCTCTGCCTTCGGGACTCAGGGAGAGGCCTGGAGAGCCATGGGGTTGGGGTGCTACTTGGGGTCAGCTTCAGGCTGGTGACAAGACAGGCTAGCCTTAGACCCTGAGGACCCCCAGTGGGCAGAGACGCGGGCAGGAGGCTAGAATCCTGGGTTCTAGTGTGGATTCTGCTGTGTGACCCTGGGCAAATCCCACCCCTCTCTGAGCCTCAATATGCCCCATCTGTAAAAGAAGGGGGCTGCATTAGATGGCTGAGAAGAGCCCTTCCAGCCCTGATGCTGTAGAAGTCTGAGGCTTGACCTTTTATGTAACATGGGGGGCTGCTCTAGGGCGCAGGGCCTAACCGAATTGCCTGGGGGGCCGTGGTCACACAGATAACCACCTCTCCCACCTGACAGGGCCCCTGCCAGGGGCCCAGCTACCCTGGGGCCTAGGGGCTGGGGACATCCTGGCTCCTGCTGAAACCGTGCCCCACCCCCCTGGCCTCCTCTGGCTCTCGGGGGGAACTGGGACACCCTGACCGTGGGCTGGGAACAAAAAGGTTTGGCTTTTGGCTGGAAGCAGGAGCCGCTGCCATCGCCCCTCATTCAGGCGACAGGCTGGGGACTTTGGGAAAACAGCAACAGTGTGTGTGGTGGGGAAAGAAAATGAGGAGGGAAGAGGAGGAGCGGAGAGGGGAAAGGAAGGAAGGAGCAGGGAGGGCAGGGCAGTGCTGAAGGAGGCCTGGAGGTCTGGGGTTGAAGGCTAGGGTGTGTGAGTGTGAGTGTGTGTGCGTATACGTGTGCCTCTGTGGTCCTCAGTGTCTCGGCATGTTTGTGTGGAAGGATGGGTGCCTGTCTGGAAGTTAAGCTCTGGTGTGGGTTTCTGGGGGATAACTCGGTGCCCTGAGAGTGCTTAGCACAAGGTGGTGGAGAAAACTCCCCGCAGTCGTCCCAGACCTCGGTGATCTCAATGACAGAGCCCTCTCCTGGAAGTTAGGGGACCTGGGTCCCAGCCTCAGGCGGGCCACAGGCTCCCTGGGAGGCCCTGGACAAGTCCCCAGCCCTCTCGGCTTCTGCATCCTCGACTGCAAATAACAGCAGCTAACTCGTCGAGCATTTCCTACATGGCAGGCCCTGTTCTAAGGTCATCTAGCCCTCGAAGGTGGATGCTATTATCATCTCCATTTTACACATGTGGAAACTGAGGCAGGGAACGGTTACATGAGGGGAAGGACTGAGATTCCAACCCAGGTGGCCTGCCTCTGGGCCCCGGCTCTTAGCCACGAGGCCACCCAGTGATCCTGCACTGGGAGAGGAAGGCCAGACCCCTGGGGCGATGTGATGCGGATTCAGGGAGTTCGGAGGCAGCTCTGACAGTGGGGTGGCCCCTCCCCTTAGCCAGGGGGACTGGCTGGGGTATGGCTTCTCTCCCTTGGATGCTGGGCAGGCCTGGAGTGATGGCACAGGATTCTTTGTGTTCTAGGATGCTGAGACGTGGTGTCTGAAACATACAGTCCATGGCAATAAATGTCATCGGCTGGAAGGATGAGGCCAGGCTGCACCGGGAAGAGAACACTCTCTCTCTTTCTCAGGGCCTTAGGAGCTGGCCACCCCCAGAGTTCCAGAGCCATGAGAGTGCTGACCTCTGATGGCAGAGGCCATCAGCTGCAGCCAGACACAGAGCAGGGCTGGGGGGGCACATGCAGGTGGAGTCTCTACTCCCCCCAAAGCGTGAGGGCTGGTGTTTCTGGGGGTGCTGGGGAGGGAGTTTCAATGCTGCTTTTCCAGAAACAAGTTCCTTCTCTGTTCTCCCCTCCCTGCCCCTGGACAGTCTGACTCCACCAAAGGAGGAGATGGGGGAGTTAAGGGAGCAGCTGGGGCAGAGGAGTCCAGCTTGATGACATTAATGGGGCAATGGAATCTGTTTTTTCTATTTCTGGACACAGAAACAGTCATAAAACTGAGCAAACCCAGACTCTAGTCCCTGCTGGCCCGACCTGCCCCTGCCTGCTGCCTGGGGCCGGCGCACAGGCTGAGGGGAGGACGCCGGCCACTTTCCTGCAGCGAGTTGTCTGGTGGCTCACCCCTGGCGCCAGTACAGGGCCGGGTATTGCTGGGTGCTGACGACACGGAGCACAGAAGGCAGTCAGCCACTGTGCCGCGCTGAGGGCCCAGAAGAGTCCAGCAGGGTCTCGATGGGGAGGATATGCTTGTCTAGAGGCAGAGACAGCACATAGGCAGAGGATGAAAACAGGGAGGCATGAGCAGAAGTGGCCCAGGGCAATTCAGAGCCCAGGGGAGGGCACCGAGTGGTCCTGGCAAAGGGTCTGGGAAGCTCATTTCCCCCAGGGCAGCCAGCAGCCAACGCGATCCTCTTAAAACAGAGATCAGACCATGTCACTTCCCTGCTTAAACCCTCTCAGTGGTGGCCCTTAAAATAGAGACCAAACTCCTTACCTGCCCAGCAACCTGGCTGTGCCTGTCTCTCCATCTCATCCTTTTTTTTTTTTTTTTTTTAATATATATATATTTTTTAAAAGGTGCTTAGATTACCTAGATATTACACAGAAATTACAGGCATTCCCATGTTCCCCACCTCCCTCACCTCCCACAACATCCCACACAAACATCCTTCATCAATGTGGCACATCACCTGTAATGGATATATCTCCATCTCATTTTGTGCCACTGTCCTCCTCACTCTAACATCCAACCGCAATGAGCTGCTTTCAAACACGCTAAGCTATTTCCTACCCCAGGACCTTTGCCCAGGAGATAATGGCTTACCTGGTTTTGGAAGGCTGAGTAGGAGCTTGGTAAGTGAAAAAAGGATGTGTTTAGCTGTAACAACAGAAAACGCAACTACCAATAGCTTAACCCATAAAGATGTCTATTGTTTACTTATCAAGATGTACAAATATCGTTTGTCCTAAGGATGATTCTTAGCTAAACAGTGCCATCAGGCACCTTGGTTCTTTCCATCTTTCCATCTCAGCTAGCATCCTCGGCATGTTGGTGCTTGTCCTCAGGCTTGACACCTCATGGTCACAAAATAGCTGCCACAGCTCTAGGCATTACATACTTACACTGACTTGTCCAAAGTAGGAAGAGAGGGAAGGGAATAAAGGACTCTTTTCCTCATGTGGCTTTCTCTTCCATCAGAGCGGAAAATCTTTACCCTGAAGTGCATTGTAACTCTTCCCTCCATCCTACTCCCCCACCCCCCCTGGAAGACAGTAAAAATGGAGTGCATAGCCAGGCCTCACAATGGATTCCTGGGAAGAAGACCTCAGGTCTCAAGGAGAGCTATTTAAAAGTGGGATGGGCTGCTTTGTGAGGTGTCAAACTGCTTTCCCCGGAGGTGCTTAGCTGTGATAAGCATAAATGGGTGAATGTAGATGTAATGAGTTAGAATCAAAGATCCATTAACTTGAACACTCTATGCTTCTAAAACGTGTTGGCTTAAAAGCATGTAACAACAGCATTCACAAAATTTTTGATGTGTATTAACTATTAGATCCTCACAACATCCTCACCTTGATTTCACAGCAAGGAAACTGAGACACAGAGAAGTTAAGTCACTTGCCCAAAGTCACACAGCTAATCCATGGTAGAGACAGGAGTTGAACCCAGGCATTTAATTGATCCAGTTCCTTCCCTTAACCACTAAGCCACACTGCCTCCAAGAGAGCTAAGGCTCTTTGTTCTAAGAATTTCAGCTCTAGTGCTATTAAAGTGTATTCTTCTAAGATTCTGTGATTTGGAGCAGAGTTTGGAATTCTCTGCAATTCTGAGAGCTGCTGCTGCTGTCCTATTTGCAAAGAGCCAGCGTGGTCCTTCTGGTGATCTGCCTTTAAATTGGCCTTAATTAAAAATTACTGGGCTCTACCCCACGGGGGGACCAGGGGCGGGAGTGGGCTGCTTTGCTGCGGCCCGGCCAGGCAGTAACTGATGCCGGGTGCGGATCTACGGGTGAGGAAGGAAGTGGGGCCGGGGCAGATTCCTAGAATAAGCAAGGAGGGATGGTAGAGGGTGGGAGTCGTCGGCAGGCAGCTGCCTCACCCTCTGCATTCGTTTTCCTCCAGTGGGACTGAGAAGGTTCCTGGTGAGCAGCCTCCTGCCCCAGCCTCCCGGCAGCAGCTGGAAGAGGATGGATGCTGGTGGGGAACCTTCTAGGCATCAGGGCTGTGCCAGGTCCTTTACGTATACCCATTATTTTAATCAACCCTCCTGTTTCTCCCCCAGAGAGCCCTGCACATGGGGTGGCCCTGCCCATCCTGCCTTCTAGGGGCTTCTCCTTTCTGGCTTCTTTGTCATCAGCCCTCCTCTCACTATGAGACAGAAAAAAAAAGCAAAAAAAGCACGGGGAGTGAGAGATCCCTCACACTGCTCCTGAACCTGCCCAATTTGTCCTCTTGCTTTTTAGCAAAGCTGCTCAGCAGCTCAACTGCCCCATTCCTTTCAGGCCTTCTCTCTGCCCCACGCTGTCTGGCTAATGTTTTTGGTAAGGTCCCTGGTGACCTTCCTGCTGCTGGAAGCAAGAGCATGAGCCCTCCTTCCACCCCCACTTCCCTCTCCCGAGTCAGGTGGCACCAGCACCTCTGGGGGGGACTCCAGCTGCTCTGCCCACTCCTTCTCTGTCTCCCCGAGCCCTCCTCCTCTCCAGGGGCCTCTGAAGGACCCTCTTCTCTCCTTCCCTCTTCCCCTTCCTGGGCCCTCTCCTCCCTGCCTCTCCTCTACACTCTCTCCCTTGGTGATTTCATGCATTTACACTGGCTTTAAATTCCATTTATACGCTGATAACCCCCAAAGTTCTACCCGGGCCCAGTCCTCCTGAGACCCTGCCATTCCATCTGGATGTGTTACAGGCATCTCAAACTCATCCTGTGCATGCCTTAGCTCTTGGTCTCCCCAGCTTCCTCGGAGGTTAGGGTGCCAGCATGGGGGGACCTGGGCTCACCCTTGTCTCCTTCCCCTGGCCGACCTTTCCATTCAGCAAGTCTGCTCTGGAGATGAGACTCTGTCCCCAAACACACGCTCGCCCAGCCGGCTGTCATCTCACACCTCCTGCCTGGCCCCTCCTTCCCACTTAAGTCCTCTCTGTGTCCATTCTCCACGGAGAAGCCAAAGCCAGCTGTTGGAGTGCAGACCAGACCCTTCCCCAGACCCTTCCCAGGCCCCGTCCCTCTGGCCTCACCCTCCTCCACCCTCCTCGTCCCTCTACTCAGGAATCCGGGTGAGTTCCCACCTTGATGCCTTCCCTCTGAGTGGCTGGCTCTTTCTCGCTGTTTTGTCCTTGGAGGGGCCTTTCCTGGGAGGAACCCCCCCCCCACCGGCCCTCCCACCCCCATTGCCTGCACCGTATCAGTGCCCTCAGTGTCTCTTTCCCTCCTGTGTCCCTCCACCCTCAGGGCAGGGACGGGGCTGTCTCTCCCTGATGAGTGACTGAAGGAACCTTTGAATTAGGTGCTCTTCTCCCAGGCTCAGAGATGTGAAAGAACTTGTCCGAGGTCTCCAGGAAGTGGAGGAAGCAGCATCTAAGCCGAGCCCTTCTCACGCTGACACCAGAGTCGTGCGCTGAGCCAGCGGTGGCGGCCGGGGCGAGAGTGGGAAGGGGTGGCGCGGGGGGTGCTCGGGCGCTAGTCCACGGAGCACCAACGCGGGCCTAGAGACTCAGCGGTAGAGGGCCTCTCGCCCTGGAGGAGACACATTTTTTGACTATCTACAAAAGCTGTTGGAAAGAAAAGTAAAAGTTGATTTAAGAGCATGACTGAACTCCTAGCAGCCTGGTGAGATTATATTTCCCCATTAGCAAATGCTTGAAATGAAATACCATCATGAGGGAGGTTCATAAAATCCTTTAAAATGATAGTGCTCTAAAATTGGAAAAGTTTTGGGTTTGTGAACCAAAGTTGGTGAACAAAACAGGCACTGGCACTATTAAAAAGACAGAGAACTACAAGTGTTGGAGAGGATGAGGAGAGATAGGAACACTTCTTCACTGTTGGTGGGAATGCAGGATGGTACAACCACTGTGGAGGACTATTTGGCAGTTCCTAAAGAAGTTGAATATAGACTTGCCACGTGACCCTGCAATACCACTACTGGGTATATACCCAGAAGAACTGAGAGCAGTGACACGAACAGACATCTGCACACCGATGTTCACTGCCACGTTATTCACCATTGCCAAAAGGTGGAAACAACCCAGGTGTCCATCAACAGATGAATGGATAAACAAACTGTGGTCTATTCACACGATGGAATATTATGCAGCTGTAAGATGAAATGAAGTCATAAAGCATATGGCAACATGGATGAATCTGGAGGACATTATGTTGAGTGAAGCAAGCCAGACACAAAAGGACAAATACTGTATGAATGCATTACTATGAACCAAATAAATTATTTAACATATTGTATGATTTAAAAAATTGATATGTATCCAGTACATTTAATTGAGAAATGTGTGTTTTTATTCAACTGTGCTTTCTTTTTATTTTTAAATTATTGTTTATATTTTCAATTATTAAGTGTACAAAATAAAGTTTAAAAAAGTGTATACTCACAAAATGAAAAACAAAACAAAACAAAAAAACAGGCATAGGCCCTGCTTTCATGGACCTTACGTTCCAGTACAGGAGACAGTAACAGCCAAGGCGGATGTATACTGAGCTCCCACTAAGGGCTTCGTGGCATAAACCCATAAGTCTTGCCTCCCTGCTGGGAGGAGGTACTGTTATTGGCCCGTTTTACAGATGAGGAAACTGAAACACAGAGAGATGCAGTGACTCAGCCAAGGTCAAATGGCTAGTGCATGATAACACCTGTGGACTCCAGAGTTCATGCTCTTAACCATGGCTCTCTGAGGATATGGACACTGATGCCAAGGAGGTGTGCAATTACAAACTGTGACAAGGAAAACTTGGGGTGCTGAGAGCAAAGAGAGGAGGCTCAACCTAGTCTGAGGGGTGAGGAAGCGATACTTCCATGGAGACTGAGAGGATTAGTAGATGTAAACAAGGCATAGAGTTGGGGAAAGGACTTTGCAGTTAAAGGAAAGGGCTGTGCAAAGGCCCTGAGGCAGGAGAGTGCAGCACAGAAGGGCCTTTAAAGCAAGTGTAACAAAAATAAAATGAGAGACTATGCATACGATGGGGAGTGGGAGGTACTGGGGGAGGGCAAGAAGATGTGGGAGAGATGGGGCTGGAACTGGGCAGGCACCTGAGTTTAGAATTTATGCCCATGTCACGGGAAGGGTTTATAGCCAGGCAGTGTCCAGGTGCAGCACACCTGCCTTCGACCCTGCGGGACACAGGCAGCTGTTGGCCTGATTTAGGGGGCCCATGGGGCCCCACTCGGTCTAAATGTCTCTTCCTCATGCTCTCTTGGACATCCTCAAAGTCCATCGCTGCTCTGTCCTCAGGATGGTGAAAAGCAATTTGTGGCTTCCAGAGTCTCCCATGGAAAATCAAACACCTCTGGGAAGTGGAAAGCCCAGAGCCTTTGTCCGCTCCCACTCCCATGACCGGCTTCTTCACCAAAACGAGTCCCTCGCCTGGCACTGTGGCTCCGGAGATGATTTCTCCAGGATTTCTATCCTCCAGGGTCCCCTGTGTGATGTGGCAGGCTGAGGAGAGTGTGACCGGTGCTGACGGCAGTATCTAGGCAATGGCCATGATGGTTAAGGCTTAGCGGTGTGTCCACACTGGGCATGATCGGCCTCAGGTAGAAATGTGGGGCTTGGGGAAGGCTCCCCAGCCAAGCCCATACTTGACCCAGAACCCCAGCTCACCAGGCGGAGGGCAGGGAGGCATTCCAGGCAGGAGGCTTGGCATGGGGAGCGGGTGTGGAGGGGAGGAGAGAGGGGAGGGCAGGGGGCTCTGCAGTCTATATTCTTCAGAGACCCCAGGCCTGGGGGACCAGGGTCATCATCCTCACTTAGAAGGGAAACCTGTGCCTGGCAGAGAGGTCGATGTTCCCAAGGGCACCCGCGTGGCAGAGCTGGGATCCAATTCCGGCCACCTGACTCCAAAGGTACGCCTCAGAAACGCCGGCTACATCTCCCCCTCCCAAGTTATTTTATCGCAAATACCCCTGGGGAGTTTGACAAGGCTGCGGGCGCACTGACCTGGGGAGTCAGAAGGTTCTGGTCCCGACCCAGCCACGGGCTCTGCAGGCCTCTTCCCCTCTCGGGGCTTCCGGATTCCTCATCTGGAAGCAGATGGCTGTGGAGCGCTGAGGAGACAGGAGAGGCAGCCAGCCTTTAGGAGCTGAACCGCGGAAGTCCTGGGGGGGCTCCTCCTGGGCCAGGGAGGGCGGGAGGCAGTGACAAGGCCGGCTGCAGGAGCCCGGGGGAGGGGGACGGAGATGGATGGGCACCCCCGCTCTCTCTCCCTGCCCCTTCTCACCCCACCCTGTGTTCTTGCAGTGTAATCAGGGCTATCCATCACCTGCCCCGGGGCGGCGGCCTGCTCAGGGGCAGCCATACGCTGCCAGCTTGTCCATATTTCATCAGCCTGGAGAAAGAGCAGGCGGGGAGCAAGGGGGGCGCAGGAACCGAAGCAGCACGCCCACCCCAGCCCCTCATTCCCAGCACAGGCTCAGGGAACCGGCTCAGGCCCCGGGGCAGGCACCCTTAGTGGCAGTCTCCTGGTGTGAGTCTCCTGGTGTGAGTCGGGCAGACGAGGTGCAGTAGGAAAACTGACGCTGGGGCTGGCTGAGCGCTTCTGGCAGGCTCTGTGCCAGCACGTTTTGTGCGTTGCATTATCTAATCCTCCACCCACCTTTTGCGGAGGGCTCTGTCATGACCCTTCCCCCTTTACAGATGAGGAAACCGAGGCCCAGAGGGGTCAGTAGCCTGCCTGAGGTCCCAGCTAAGACGTGGCCCAGCTGAGGTCAGACCGAGTCACTCGGGCTCCAGCACCCTTGCTCCAATTCCAACCATCACCCTCCCCTGCACAGGTTCAGAATGAGCAGAGTCAGGTTAGGAACCTGAGGCCACCAGTTACTGGCTGAGCAATCTTGGGTACGTCTTCCCTCTGAGCCTCAGTTTCCTCACCTGTAAAAGAGATGTCTCGGCTAAGTTCCCGAGGCTCAGAGCCAGCCTGAAAAACATCCTTCAAGTCTTTGCTCAAATGTCACCTTCTCAGCAAGGCCTGGCGTGACCACCCTATTTAAAATTGCATCCTGCCCCCGTTCCCCACCCACCTTGCCTTGCTCTACATTGACTTTTTTTGTCACCCTATCCTGTTGCATTGCATTGCGTGCCTACCCTCCCCCTCCCCACCTCGCCTGTTCTGTGCCTGTTCTGTCTGCCACTAGCATGCCACCTCCTGGAGACAGGGATCTTCTCTGATCTGTTCCCAGTGCCCCAAGGGCCTGGAACAGTGCTAGGCTGAGCGAGCAGCTAATAGGCACTTTCTGAGGGAATGAAAAATTGGACGCACCTCTCCTCACCTTCCCTCAGAGGCCTCCTGGAGAAAGAGGACGCAGGAAGTGAGATTTCACCGTCAGGGTTGGGATTAGTTGGAGAGGCTGGGAGGGAGGTGTTTGCAGAGGGAAGAGAAAACACTAGATTCTGGGTCAGGAGGACGTGTGGGAGGCTCAGCCAGGCACAGGGTGGGCGGACTTCTCCAGGGGCGGGGTGGGCTGCCGTTTAGGTTTGCTTCTTGGTCGCCCCCCCAGCCTGCACCCCTCCTCTGCTCTTCCGGGTCTCTCCTCCCACTGGGTCCCGGGGCTGGCCAGGCACAACCCCTAGGTGCGTGCTGCATGCTCAGCCTGGCCCCAGCCAGACAGCCACGAGCTCCTCGATACTGCTCAATTAGGGGAGGCTGTTCACCATGCCATAAATGTCAGAACTTCATGGACCCTTGGAGATTCTCATTCCCTGAGGAAGGGATGAGCAAGCCAGACTGTGAGGCCAGACAAACCCTCTGTCCCGGACTAAACGGGTGAAAATTCCTGGTACTCACATATCCCCTCCTCCTTGCCCCCCTGCCCAAGCTCCTGTCCTGTGTAAATGCAGCCTGGCTTTCAAGTCCTCCGTGAGCCAGACCCTCACCCCACTCCCCAGCCACCCGCCCTACCCTGTGCACAGGTAGCGCTCAGCCCTGGGTGTCTCTCAGCCCAGGTGTCTTTCCAGCCCAGGTGCCTCTCTTCTGCAGAAGCCTCTGTCCCAGGGGTACCCCTGTCCCTCAGGTAGTCTCTGCTATAGGTGCACTCTCTACCCCACAGGTATTGCTACCCCAGGAGTATTCTCTGCCTCGGAGGTCTCTCTATCTGTTCCAGGGGTACTCCCTGCACCAAGTGTACAATCTGCCCTAAGGGGTACCCTCTGCCCAGGGTTACTCCCTGCTCCAGGGGTATTCCCTGTCCCAGGTTTACTCTCTGTCCCAGAAGCCTCTCTGTCTCAGGTCTGCTCCTTGCCCCAGGTGCACTCTCTGCCCCAAATGCACTTTCTGCCCTAGGGGTACTCTCTGCTCCAACCACTGCTCAGAAGCTCATTCTGACCTCTGGGCCTTTGTACACATGGTCTTTAGCCTGGGATCGTCACTCCAGCTAACCATCACCCCAGCCCGAGGAGTTCCCACCTCCTCCAGGAGGCCTTCCAGGTCTGCTCTGAGGTTGCTCCTGCCAGCTCTGACTCACAGGGCACCAGGCATTGTGTGTTTCTGGATCTTCCCTGAGTTTCTAAAGGATTTGGGCTGAGGGCTGTGGAAGGAGGCAGAACCATAGGTGGACTTCTATTTTCCTGTTCCTCCAAAGCCTGTGACCTTGGCTCAGCCACTTGTCTGCTCCTTCCTGGTTTCTCCTTGTCTAGAAGGTGAGCCTCCCTCTCTCAGCTACCGGGCCAAGGTGGGTGGCCTGTGAGGGGCCCTGCACACGTGAGAAGCTGGTGGGCCCAGGTGCTGACGCAGCTGCCTCTGCCAGGAGTCCGAGACCCCCTTGGCTGGGAGTCAGTTTTCTTTGTTGCTCTCCAAGGTCCTGGGCTGGGTACCCTGGGGGGGGTCTCAGAATGTGTAGGGAGCACTGGGCTCGTGGTACTGGAACCACCCTGCAACTGCCTGTCCCCCCATAGCCTGCAGACTCCTCGAGGGCAGAGAGGGGGTCTTCAGTTTCCTCCTCTCAGAGCCCCACACAAGGCCTGGCACAGAGTAGGTGCTTTGTTCCTCTCCCTACAACTAAAGAGCTAATGTGCTTGCCTCTGGGAATATGCTGCAGCACAGGATGAGCCCTTAGAGAATGTCTCGTCCAACATCCTGTCATTGTACAGGTGAGAAACTGAGGCACAGAGAGGGGAGGTAATGATATGCACCTATAGTGGCACCAACTTTGGAGAGATAGATCTGGGATTGGATCCAATTCTTTAACTTCCTGGCAGCAAAATCTTGGGCATATCGTTTATCTCTCTGCATCTAGTTTTCCCATCTGCAAAATGGAACTAAAAATGAGGGGATAGAGTGAGATTGCCTCTGTGCAGGAGCCTGGGCAGTGCCTGGCATGTGGTGGGTCTCAAATAAACGTATCTTCCTTTCTCTTTGCCCTCAGTTGTGCACGTGGCACGTTTGGGCTTTTGGGTGGTGCGAGGAGAACCAGGTCAGCTGTCCCTGCCTCTGCTTTCTTTCCACTCTTCTGATGCAGAGAAGCTGGCTGGTTTCCCAGCTCAGCTGGCCCAGCCCAGTTGCTAATACCTGATTCTGCCCCCATGTACCTTATCTGTGGAAGGCGGCTATTGGAGCTTCCCAGGAGGTTCTAATCAACGCGCCTGCAGGTATTTTCTGCCAAAGTCTCGATCTGGTTTCCACATCTTCTTTATTTCACTGGCACCAGTACTATCTCTCAAGCTGCTTCAGTGAAGATGGGACCCCCAGTCTCCAGACAAAAGGGCCCTTCCCTCCCTTGTTCCCTCCCAGAGAGACTGCCCATCCCTGCCAGGCAGCCCCACTAAGGGGACCACAGATGGCCCAGTGGCCCTAAAGTGGTGACATCTTACATGGGAACAGGTAATGTGGTGGAGTGGCAGATGCTTTGGAGCCAGACTGACCTGGGTTCGAATCCCAGCGCTTCCTCCCACCAGTTGTGGAACTCTAGGTGGGTCACTTTGCCTCCCGATGACTGGGTACAGAATCAACACTTTGCAGGTTTGCAGATGAAAATGCCCGGCACAGCACCCTCTTTGCTTGTGGCTACTCCTGCCCTGATTTTGGCAGCCCCATCCTCCTTTGCAGAGGCCCCGTTCTCCTGGCCCAGACTTCTCTGGCTAATAACCACCTCCACTGGCCCTCCCCGTCCTGACTCCACTCCCTCCAGCCAATTCTCGATGCTGTAACCCCCTAGAACAGCATCCCCCATTCACCTGCCCACGTACTCTTTCACCACCCCCCACCCACCCACCTAGGTACCGACCTGTCCGTCTGTCCTCCACACGGAGCTTGTACGTGTGCCAGGCACTGTGCTCAGTGCTTCTTTCAACTCCTTTAACTCTCATCGCAGTCATACGAGGAAGGCATTATTATTATCTCCATTTTGCAGGTGAAAAAAACTGAGGCAGAGTGAAGTTAAATAGCTCACCGGAGGGCACCCAGCTGGTAGGGAGAGCTGGGATTCAAATCCAGGCATGCCGGTTACCATTATCCAAGTCGATCCCAGCGTCCCCCCACTCACCCCTGCCCGTCCATCCGTCCACCGACTTGTGGCCCCTTATCCATCTAGCCGTGGACCCACCCATTCGTCCTCAGGCCGCCCTCCACCTGCGCTCCCTTTGCTATCTGTCTACACTGCCACCAGATTTTGCACCGGTCACTGAGGCTGCAGTGGTGATACAGTCTGGCCCTCAGGCCGGAGGGACCGCCAAGTCTCCAGGCACTGCCCACCCATCATGATTGGTTTAGGGAAGGACGTGGGGTGCTGCAGGAGCACAGCTGGGGCACCTGGCCCTGTCTGGGTGTTCAGAGAAGACGCTCCTGGTCTGTGTCCTGCAGGGGAAGGGTGCAAGGAAAGGAGCAAGTGCGAAGGCTTGTGGCACCCCAGGGAAGCCATGAGTAATTCCTTAAGGCTGAGGATAGGATCCCAGAGGCCAAGGATGAGGCCAAGGATGAGGCCGGAGAGGAGGCCGAGGCCAGGTGGTGCCGGGGTATGGTGGGGGAGGGATGGGCTCCCACCAAAAGATTTTAAGGAGCAGAGTCATGTGGCCATAGGGCATGGCGGGGGGAGGGGGTGTCTCAGAGCACCGTGGCTGTTGCGGGGAGATTAGCCTAAGGAAGAAGATCAGGGCTAGAGGCTGAGATTGGAGCCCCTCCAGCCCCAAAGCAGTGGGACTGCTGCCACAGAGGGCGGGTGGGAGGTGTGCTCCTCCAGGAGGTGGCCTCAGTGGGCTTAGTGATGGATTGCATGGGGGTGGGCCAGGGGAGTCAGAGATGCCACCTCTCTAGAAATACCCTCTGGTCTGGGGTAATTCCTTGGGGAACCCTCTTGCTCTCACAGCCCCAGGCTTTTGCACAGCCCCAGGCTTCCTGCCTGGAAGACACTGGCTTGAAGGCCATGGAAGAAGTGTGAACTCAGGCAGATCAGCTCTCCTGGCCCAAGTAAGCTCAGTGGTAATGGTCAGGGTCGGGTGGGGGTGGGGCAGGGACATGAGGATTTGGGTGCCAGTTCTCCACAGAGCCATCACTTCCTCAGTGCATCCTTCTCACCCCCAAACTAAGCCAGGTCTCTCTCTTATAACCAGTCATCCCACTCTGGACTTTTCCTTCATGCCACTTACCATGATTTGCACTTTTATATTTATAGGTATGATTATTTAATTAATGTCTATACCTCACTAAACTATAAGCTCTATGAGCATAAGGATGTTATCTCTCCATTGTCATGATATCCTCAGAATCTACCACAATCTCTGGCACATACTAAGTACTCAATAAATGTCGACTAAAATAATGAATGAATGAACGAATGATCCCGGCTGGAGTCTGGGCAGCGCGTTGGGTTATTGGATGTAATGATAAGTGGAAAGGAGCTGCCAATTTGCAGAGCTCGGGTGCCAGGCTTAGCAGTTTAGATCAGAACTCTCACCAACCCAACTCCCACTTTAAGGAACACCCACAAAAGACGATTTTTAGGATTTCTAAAACACTAACCAGGCTGAAAAAGACCCTCAAGTGTTCCAGAGGAGAGCTGGCAGGGCTTGGGGGCTGCTGTTTTGGGGAATTACTCATCTGGTGGCTGCTCTCTGTTGGCACAGAGAATTGAGACGCAGCCCTGGCTGTTTTGTACACAGGGCTTGGATCTGAACCATCTACTAAATCAAGGTTGGAACAAAATGTACCATATTTCCAACTTGGAATGTAGCTGAGGGATGATGATAAGATATGTCTTTTATTTTTCCTAAACTACAAAGTGAACAATTTTTTTCTTTTGAACATTGGCGAGCCAGTTAAAACTAGAGGCCCTGATGGGACAGAGAGAACACATGCTCCAGAGCCCGACCCAAACCTGTGTCCCGGCTTCTCCATGGGCCTCTGTGAGCACCATCGAGTCGCTTTGCTCTGTGAGCCTTACTGGGTTTTCTCATCCATAAAATGAGGGGAGTCGGGGTGGCTGGGTGTTGGATGTGAAAATGCGTTGAAAATTGAACAGCATTGGATAAATAGGAGGTATTGTTTAATTAGTCAAATCTATATAGTTTCATAGAGCTTTGAAAATCAAAGCATCCATGTGTCTCGCACACTTTGTGGGTGCATGTGAATGAACTCCTCTTTTTGTTCCTCTTTTTAGCTGCCAGGAATACATACTGGCTCCCCATGGTATAGAAGAAGGCTGCAAATGCTTTGCCACTCCTCCCGTGGAAAGGCAGAGTCGAATTACCCTCCCCTTGAATCTGCACTCATCCTAGTGATTTGCTGACCAATAGAAAGCAACAGAAGTGACGATCCGGGACTTCCAACCTGGCCACGAGCAGCCTTGCAGCTTCTGCCTGGGCCTCTTGGAACCTTCTCTCGAAGCTCCTGCCGCGATGGAAGAAGTCCAGCTACCCTGACGCCACGGGCTGGGGAGGCCACGTAGGGCTCCGGCCAGCTATCCCCGCCAAGCCCGGCTTCCCAGCCCTCCCCTGCCCACATGCTGGACATGGGTGTGGAGTTGTCTGGGACCTTCCACACCAGCCCGACCACCAGTTCAACACCCCAGGTGACCTCAGGCAACTCCACGGAGGCCCATGAATTTACGAAACAGAATAAAACGGGGATTGTGTTTAAGCCGCAGGGTTTTGGAGTGCATTGTGGACCAGTAGAGAGGCCTGGAAAGCTCAAGTTAGGTCCGTGGATGGGAGCTTCAGGAAGAGCCCTGTGCCGGGGGCCCAGGAAGGGCCACCAGCAGGACGGGAAGAGCGGACCAGAGGACACTCAGGCGGGTTTGGTGCCCGCCTCCCCACGCTCTGCTTTAAGTGGCCCACCCGCCCTCTGACCCACCGCCCACCTACTCAGTCTCTCCGCACCCTGCTCCGCTCTCTGCCTCCCAGCAGGCCTCGCTCAGAGCTTCTGTTGCCTGCTAGCATCAGCGCGCTCACGGCACCACGGGGCCTTCTCGCCACCTGCTGCATCTTTCCGCCTTCAGCACCTCTGCGCCTTCCAGTTCAGAGGGAGAATGTGGAGGGCTCAGCCCTCTTCTGCAGCCTACGGGTCTCTGTGTAGGCGCCCTCACTGTCCAATCAGCTGCAGGGGAGGGGTCGCTCAGAGCCAGAGCCGGCTCCCCTGTGTCTGACTCAGCCCTGGGTAGGTGCTGTCCTTATGCCCATTTTATAGAGGAGGAAACCGAGGTACGGAGGGGTAACTTAATGGCTGACGTAGAGCTAGTAAAATTTGGACTCATAATTCAAACCTTGGGCCTGCCCTCACTTGGTTCCACTGTCTTGTCCTCTCTGTACCTCCAGGGCTTGGCAGAGTTCTCGGCACGTAAGGAGCCCTTGATATGTCTTTGCTAAGCGAGGGTTTGGGAAAATTAAATAAGTTAATATTAGTGGAAGTGCCTGGTTCAGACCCCGGTGAATAAATGTTGGTTTTCTTTCATTCACGGATTTATTCGTTCATCCTTACGTAGGGCTTGGGGCGCTTTCCCGCATCCTCAGCCCCCGCCCCCCTTCTGCACCGTCTCTGCTTTAGAGACCGTGCGTGTGGCCCCTGGCCCTCTGCTCACCCTGAGCGGCAGGGAAAACCGAGGAGGAGTGAACGGCTAAGGAAAGGCTCTCTCAGACCAGCTTCTCCAGGCTCACCTCCCCTCCTGTCCCGCTTGACCCACCCTGGTCCCCAAACAGTCATGCCAGCTGCCACGGGCTGCCCAGGACTCACTCTGGGCTCTCCTCGCCTGCGCCTTTGCTCACGCCAGGCCCTGTTCCTCGTTGACCTCCTGTCCAACCTTCCAGGCTCAGCTCAAAAGGGGCTCCTGCCAGTGTCCTTCCCAAATCCTCCAGCCAGAAAGCCCCTGGCCCGCTCACTGCCTCCTGCTCCTTCATCCGCTCCTCTCTGAAGGCACTTTGTACCGAGGGTCCCAAGGCTTGTCCCAAAGTGTGCGGACGTTGGGGCTGGCGGGTGGCCTGAGTTCAGATCCTCACGAGCTGTGTGCCTCGGACAATCCCTTCACCTCCCTGAGCCCACGTTTGCTGTATGCAAAGACCGAGTTAAATAAGACCCACTTCCCAGGGCTGTTTGAGTATTAGTTCTCTCTATTCCCCCACCTCACTATTTCACTGTCGAATGCTGGATCTGAAAGGGACTTCAAGAATGATCAGATTCAGTGCTTTCCACTTTCCTTTTTAGCTCAGCAGAACCATTTTTCCCCCAACAGAAGGCTGAGCGGAAGCTCAGTACATAGAAACAGGTCCGGGGCGGCCACGCTGGTGGAGGGGGGTCCTGGGGGTGGGGGGGGCCTACAGCTCTTGCCACTCAGCTCCTCCCTGCACCCTGCTCAGACCTCCAGGGACCCTCGGAGTTCTTTGGAGGCCTCTGTTGTAGGGCTGGACCAAGAGGGCTTTTATGGTGCAGGATGGGGAGGTGGGCTGGGCAGAAGAACAGGAGGGGAGCAGGCTCCAGCTGGGGGAGGAGGGATGAGGGGAGAGGGAGCAGGGGCCGGGAGAGGAAAGGGTTTTCAGAGAAGTGTGGCCAGAGATGACAGGCCTTCCTTCATGCCTCCTGGCAGGTCGCTTCTACCTTGGGCTTTTGCACGTGCTCCCCCTTAGCCTGGAACATGCCCCTCACCTAGTAGGCCCCCTCCTCCTTCAGAGCTCAGCCTGAAAACAATCCCCACCCCTGGCCAGGCCACAGGACCCTGTGGTTCGGCTCCTGGCCTCTTACCACCACTCATCACCATAATTTGTGAGTGATTATATAATTTCTCGTGTCCCCCATTAGACTGGAAGCACTAGACTGGAAGAGGGCAATCGCTTCCCCTGTTTTACTTGTCATTGTATATATCTCCAGCATCCAGCACTGTTCTGTGGAACATAAAGTCAGAAGCTAACACTTATTGAGTGCTTTCTGTGTACCAAGCACTGCTATATGTAATTATTTGTAGTATGTAGTATGTAGTAATTATTTTAATCCACATGAAAACTTATGAGGATGTGGAGTGGGTGTAACTCAGGGATTGAGCACCTGCTTTACATGTGTGTGTCTTGGGTTCAAGTCCCAGTACCTCCTAAAAAAAACAAAGCAAAACAAAAAACCCTATGATGTAGGTACAATTATCGTCTCCATTTTACAGATGAGGAAACTGAGGCTTGGAGAGAATGCAATTTGCCCAAGACTACTACTAGCCATGAGACTGCATGACTACATGGCATCTCTGCATACTTAGTGTTTGTTGACTGAAAGAGAGAGAGTGGAAAACAAAATGAAGCAAACTCCCATTTTATAGATAGGAAAGCTGAGGTCCCGCTCGAAAGGAGGAACCTGACTAGGTCATTCAGCCAGGCAGAGGTAGAAGTGAGGGGACAACGCAGGTAGCCCACGGTGGGGATGGGGTCTCCCAGCTGCCCCTCTTGCCTCCCAGCCACATGCCTCCCTCCCTAACCAGGAGCCTCAGAGCCAGCCCCACTCAGCCCAAACCTCACTGTCTGCTGCCTCCTCCATCCCTGCATCTCTCACCACTTTCTGGAGCTTTCCAAAGCTTCAGGTTGCTCTGGGCACGTCTACCCAGAAAACCAGCAGACAGCTCCTAATTCCCACAGCTCTTCCACTCATGTTCTCAGAACCCCCAGCACCTTCCCACACAGCCAGAGTGGCCGCCACAGCCCATGGATCAAGCCACATCCTCATTTCCCTCATCTTTTCAGATCTCTGGATTATTCTTATCCTCACTTCAATACCCAGGTCTCTGGGTAATGCTCAAATTTCCCTCCCCTCATTTATGCTACCAAAGAAGGTTTGTCTTGCTAAGTGAAATTGTCTCTCATGAACACCTTTTAGCTCATTTCTTCAAGGAAGGAATTTCTCCAGTAATCAAAGATCTATTTTTATAGATTTTTTCCCCCTTCTGATGATTGCAAGAATAATATTCCTGCCTGACAGCAGCACAGTGTGTTGTAGTTCCATGAGCCTCACCACAACCGTAAGTGGCAGGTATGAATCGGTCCCATTTTACAGATGAGGGGCTGCGGAGAAATCATAGTTGTTCTGGTCTTGGCAATGCATCCAGCCCCAGGGCGGATGCTGATGGGCCTAAGCCAAGTCTGATGACCCTATTCCCATAATCACCAGTGATTGGTGTGGAGGTGGGCTTGAGACTCAGCTCTGACCCATGAGATGTAAGGACAGCTTTTCCTTCCGGATAGAAGAGAGGGTTACCCAGGACCATGGCAGCCTTTTATTTTTTTTTAATAAAAGGGGAGTGGATATAGCTCAATGGTTGAGTGCCAGCTTCCCATGCATGCAGTCTTGGGTTCAATGCTCGGTACCTCCTAAAAAAAAAATTATTTTGGGTAACTCTTTCTAGCTTTGGATACTAGTTTTGAGGACTTGACATCCAGAGTTCTGGCAGCCATTTTGTGACATGAGGCAATGAGCATGAAGGTGAAAAATCAAAATATTGAGAGTGGCAGAGTAGAGGGACCCTGGATCTTTCTTCACATGCTGAGCTGCCGGCCCAACCCTGAGACTACCTTTCTCCAGAGGTCTCCTTTATAAACACTCACGTCATTCCAGTTGAGCTGCCATTGATCTGGTTTTCTGTAATTTGAGGCTAAAAGCATTCCTTGCTAGTATGCCCTCACTGACCCTTCTGAAAGGAAGCTCTACAGGAATTGCAGGCACAGGGTTACTGACCTAGGAGTGAGAGGAACATGGGCCCCCATCCCTGCTCCGCTATTAGAGACGTGACCCAGGCCAAAGTCACTTCCTCTCTCACGCCTCCATTTTCTCCCTGGTGAAATGAGGGACATCTCGCAACAATGACTCAGCCGCCCTGGAAGCCACAGGGGACTGCTTGACCGTCTATTGATGACAGTGGAGGGCGGGGAGGGGCCTGCTCAGATCAGTGGTGATGTTTGGAGGTGACTCCGCGAGGAATCAGGCAGCTTGGAGTCTTAATTCATTCGCTTTCCCGTTTGTCGGCAATCTTTCATCGTGCCCCAGTTTCAGGGTGTATTTTTAGTGGAAATAAACTTGAGCAGCTCAGGATTACACAAGCCCTTCATGAGCTTCAGCATCACCTGCTGATGGAGCCGAGTGGCAAGCAGGGCACGTGGAGGCCGTCACTGCCCTGGCAGCCGCCGCGAGCAGCTGGCGAGGCCCGCTGACCCAGCAGCGGAGGCATGTGAGCAAATTGGTGAGATCATTTTGCCAAAAACCCCAGAAAAATCTCCAGTGGCTGCAGCATGGGGTGAGGGGAGTGCATTTAGCCTGGGATCTGGAAGCAATGCCTTCCAGACGTTCACTGTTTAGTCGGGGAGACAAGAGCTGCCATTCAAAGCCTGATTTGCCTTCTGACTTGGCCACTGGATCTTGCTTTATTTTGCTGAAGGGTTTGGAAAAGCGTATTGGGAGTGGGCAGCTGGGAGGGAAGTTAAAATTCTCTGCCTAATAAAGGAAATTAGTGATTCTAGAAGCCATAGAGAAGGGAGAGTATAATGGCCTTGGTTGGTGACTTGCCCAAATCCTCCCACCTGACCCCCCCACTTTGCAGGACTGGTGTCCCCATTCCTTTGCTCTGGTGGGTGTTGGCACACCCATGGAGGCCACACTGCCCTGCCCTCAGCCAGTGGACACCGGAGTCTAAAAGCCCACCCACCTTGGCTCAAGGTGGGAGAAATCTACGGTGCTTTTCACAGCCCAGAACTCCCTGGGGGTGAGGCCAAGGCTCAGCTTCATGTGAACCCACATCTCTGCTTAGTTTTTTCCCTTGCTCCAGCCTGCTCCCCTCACTTCCTTACAGGTTCCTCCTGAGAACCCCCCCAACAAATTATTGCACAAGAACTCCTGTCTCAGATCCCACCTCCATGGAACCCTCTAGTGGGAATGAGGAGAGAGGGCCCCTCCAAATGGGACGAAATGGCTGAAGTTCAAGGCCTTTAAGCACATGAATAGTTACTGTTCTGTTTGATGTGCCACTTACTATTTGGGCAAACACGGGCAAGTTTTTTAATCTCCTGTTGTGATGCAAACTCTCACCCCATGTGCTACAGCCTTAAATTAAGTCTAGTAGACACAGAAATGCCTTATGAGTAAGGGTGTGTGTGTGTGTGTGTGTGTGTGTACAGAGAGTAGGGGCCTGGTTCCACAACTAGGTTGACCCAAAACAGAGACAGACCATGCATGAGATGATCCATACATGGAACTAATTCAGAAGAAACAGGAGCCAGTGGTGACCATGAGAATGTAAATCCTTTGGGATTTGCAGAAATGTTGGGAAAGTCTTGAGACTCCCTTGGAGAATAGAATGGGGATCAGAGTCTTCTTATCTAGATCTTTAGAATTTTTTTTTTTTTTTTTTAATTTATCCCCTTCCTCATTGTTTGCGCTCGCTGTCTGCTCTCTTTGTCCATTCTCTGTGTCTGCTCATCTTCTTTTTAGGAGGCACTGGGAACCAAACCTGGGACCTCCCATGTGGGAGAGAGGCACTCAATTGCTTGAGTCACCTCTACTCCCTGCTTTGTTGTCTCTCTCATTGTGTTTTCTCTTTGTGTCTCCTTATTGCGTCATCTTGTTGCGTCAGCTTACTGAGCCAGCCTGTCACACCAGCCCATCGCACCAGCTCACTGTCTAGCTCATATTCTCCAGGAAGCACTGGGAACCAAACCCAGGACCTCCCATGTGGTAGGCAGGAGCTCAATTGCTTGAAACACATCCGCTTCCTTATCTAGATCTTAAGGAGCAGAAAAACCCCAGATGGTATGGAGGACCTTACTAGTTCTATAGACAACATCCATTCTCTCTTTCTTCCTTAGTAACAGAATGTTGATTTTATCCTGGACAGAAATGTGCCTTATTAAAAGAATACATTTCACAGAACACTTGGTGTGACAATGAGATGTAAACAAAAGTCATTGAGTAGGACTGTTCAGAAGTTGCTTTTAGAAAAACACAACATGGGTCCTTTTTGTCCTTTCCTTCTCCTTCCTACTTCCTGCCTAGAATAAAGATGTAATGATTGGCGCTCCAGCAGCCATCTGGAGCCATGATATGGGTTTGAAGATGGAAGCCACATACTGAGGACAACAGACCAGAAAAGTGGAAGGATCCAGAGTCTCTGAAGACTTCCTGGAAGTACCATGCCAGCCCCTTTCGACTAAAACTCTGGTCCTAGCTGCTGTACGGATCCCTAATGAATGCGTGTCTAGAGGAGGATTGAGGAGTGTTGGGAGCATAGAGAACTGTTGTGAATAGAGACTTTGCCAAGTTACTCTGTTTTTCCAGGATTATCAGTGTTGCTTACAACCATGTTTTCCATGGAATGACTTCAGGAAGCAACCTAGTGAAGGAGATAGAGCATGGGCTTTGGAGTCCAACTGGGCTGGGTCTCGATCTCAGCTCTCCTGCTTATTACCACCTGTATGACTTTCCACAAGCTGGTCTCCCTGATTGTCATCCTTCCTCTAAAATGGGGATAATAAAGTCTTCATATGTCCTCAGGTTCCTCTTTATTAGGTGGAATTGCAGCATTGCTAGGGAGATATAAGACTTTATGATCTGACACATAGTAGGGGCTCCAAAAATGTTATGGACTTTGCCTCCACAGGTTCTTCATCTGCCTGGGGGAGTTTTGAACGAAACAGCCTGAGACGGTTGAATGAAAAGTAGTGCCCAGACCATTCTGACGGGAGTTGGGGCTCGTTGCTGGGTTAAGCTGAATGGTTGTTACCACCTTCCTGGTTCTACCAGGATGAGCCCCAGAGCTGCGGGAGCAGGGTGGGGGAAAGAAGCTGGGAGACTGGTTTTCATCTTTTCAGGTCATAAATCTAGCCCCTCGGCAACCTTGTTCAGAAACTGCTGTTAAAAAGGCTGTGCTAAGTGGAGGATTCCCCTCTTCGCTTTAGATGCCGAGTCATTAGGGATCTGTAGGGCAGCTAGGACCCCCGAGAGAGCCGCAGTGAAGTCAGGAGCTGCACTGTCTCTAGGGACAGGCGTGGGGAAGCCCAAGGGGTGTAGCCACCCTTTGGATCGACCCTACGTCATCCAAGGCTTGGGTGGTCCCCGTGTGTTCCCTCCACCTTGTCTTAGTACCAGCAGGACAGGACCGAGTCAAATCCTTATATTAAGTGGCAGAGAACGTATGTGTGGCACTGGGCTTAGTGGTGCTTTAGAAATATTAACTCATTTATAGAGTAGGTGCCGCCATTATGCCCGTCTCACTATCGGGTCACTCAACTAAGGCGCAGTGTGATGAGTGACGTGCTCAAGGTCACACAAGTGCTGCAGCTGGCCCCAGAGTGGTCGTTCTGTACCGCACTCTCCCAGAGCTGGAAGGGGACCCCTGTACCATGTCCAGTCCCCTCCTCAGGAATGGGGGAGGCGCTGGCCAAATGGACCTCCCTCCTCGGCCGCCAGGCTGCACGGTGTTCCAGTAGCACGCTCAGCAAAAGGCTAGGACGGGGAATAGTCAGATCACCCTTGCGACGCCCTCACTTACCTTCCCACGGCAGCCTCACAGCCTGTTTCTCTTCTAGCGCTGGACTGGACCCCCGCCTCTTCAGTGCTGTCCAGATGTAGGACCCGGTGCGCAGTCAGGGACCCCTAATGTGAAAAGAGTGGCGCTCGTGAGGCTGGATTCTGGCTCAGCACGGCAAGATGCTCCAGAAGAGGCAACGCAGGACCAGATGCCGATGGAGAGAATGGCGGAGACGTGCGCTCAGTGTGGGGAAGAGTTCTTGGTGGCAGGGAGGGAGGGTGCACTATGGTGTCAGGGTGAGCAGGTCTTTGCTGTGTGGGTCCGTCCTGTACTTGCAGGACTTTTAGTGCACCTGCTCCCACCCACTAAGTACCACTGGCAACGCTCCCCTCCCCCATAATGGAACAACAAAAATTGTCCTCTCGCGCCCTGGGGGTGGGGGACAGAGGACCAGACACCCATTGTCCAGGGCTTGTGCTCATTGAGGGACAGGGGACAGGGGGCACTGCTAGCATCTCCAGCAATCTCACTCACTCTTGCTCTCTCTCTCTCAATTTCTCTCTCTTTCTTTTGTCCATAAATGGCTATAACTCCACCTGGCTTGGGGTTGCCTGCTGCCACCCCCCAAATAAGAAGAAGCAACATTTATTTTACTTTCCCAAGAGCAAATTTGTGCCCCTTGTTTGTGGGGTTTTTATAATTTTTGATTTTAAGGATTCCTTTTATGTCAGAACGACTGTTCACGATGTTGAAGAGAACTCGTTTGGTGTACGCAATTCCACGCGCATTCTGTCTTGGTCTCTGGGCCACACCTTATCACTATGGAAATGATTTCTCCACCAGCATTTGGGATGGAATTCAACGCCTCAAAATGAAATCCAGTAAAAGGCTGAGAAACAGTGGTGACAGGGCATCCTTGTCTTGTTCCTGGTCTCACAGGGAAAGCTTGCAGCCTCTCACCATTGACTGTGATGGCAGCTGGGGTTTTTCATATATGGCCTTCATCATGCCGAGGCACTTTCCTTCTATTCCTAATTTTCTAAGTGTTTTTTTTTTAATCAAGAAGTGTGCTGGATTTTGTCAAATGCCTTTTCTGTATCAATTGAGATGATCATGTGGATTTTCTCCTTCATTCTATTAATATGGAATATCACATTAATTGATTTTCTTATGTTGAACCACCCTTGCCTAGCTGTGATAAATTTCACTTGATTATGGTAGATAATTCTTTTAATGTGCTTTTGGATTTGGTCTGCTAATTTTTTTTGAGGATTTTTGCATCTATAGTGATAAGAAATATTAATCCATACTTTTCTTTTCTTGTGGTATCCTTATCGGGTGTTAGTATTAGGGTGATTCTGGCTTCATAGAGTGAGTTAATAAGTGTTCCCTCGTGTTCAAGGAGTTGGAAAAGTTTGGGTAGAATAGGTGTTAATTCTTCTTGGAACATTTGGTATAATTCACCAGTGAAGCCACCTGGTACTGGACTTGTCCTCGTTGGGAGGTTTTTGGTGACTGCTTCAATCTCTTGTTATCGGTCTGTTGAGATCTTCTACTTCTTCTTGAGTCAGGGTGGGTAGTTTGTGTGTTTTTAGGATTACATCCATTTCATCTCTGTTATCTAATTTGTTGGTGTACACTTGTTCAGAGTACAATCCTTTTTATTTCTGTGGGGTTGATAGTTGTCCTCCTTTTCACTTCTGATTTTAGTTATTTGCATTGTCTCCCTTTTTTTTAATTTGTCAGTCTAGCTAAAGGTTTGTCAATATTACTCATCTTTTCCAAGAACCAGCTTTTGGTTTTGTTGATTCTCTTTATGGTTTTTTATTCTTTCTTTCCTTCCTTCTGCTCAATTTGGGTTTAGTTTGTTCTTCTTTTTCTAGATCCTCCAGTTGAGATCTTTCTTCTTCTTCTTTTTTGAGAATTTTCTGTAATTTATTCTATAAACACATTCATATTTATAGAGTAAAAAGCAAATTCTTAATTTTAATGACTTTTGCTTTTTTCCAAAACTGTTTGTGTAATGATTGCCATTTAACTATTTCTTCTTTTTTAATGTATGCATTTAGAAATATACATTTCTCTCTCAGCACTGCCTTTCCTGCATTCCATATGTTTTGGGTGTTGTGTTTTTGTTTTCATTTGCCTCAAGATATTTCCTAATTTCTCTTGTGATTTCTTCTTTGACCTATTGGTTGTTTAAGAGTGTATGGTTAATTTCTACATATTTGTGACTTTTTCCAGATGCTTCTGCCAACAGGGCTAGTTCTGGGAGGGCAAGTCTTTCAGGCTGCCACCCCATAAGATTGGCACGGACGTACAGGCCCCCCAATTGCACAAAGGTGTTCCTCTGCTCCCCCCAGAGCAGGGCCACAATGCTCCCATGGGAGCTCAGGCCACTCCACACCATACTGGTAAGAGGGTGGGGAAGAGGCCAGCAAGGGTGCCATGAGCTTCTCCTAAGTTGTGGGTTTTTTTTTTTTTTTTTTTTTTAGGAGGTACCAGAGATTGAACCCAGGACCTAGTACATGAGAAGCAGGTTGCTCAACCACTGAGCTGCACCTGCTCTCCATAAAGCTGTGTGTTCTTGATTTGGCACCTGCCCAGTTACTGCAATCCTTTCACTGTTTTCCAGAGTTTTGAGGAAGATGGCTTTGCCAGTTTTTGCTAGTTGTTCAAAGATTCTGTGGAGGAATGGTGCCCTGGAACATCTTCCAGTGCCATCTTGGTCAATCAGAAGTTTCTGATTTATGTTTTAAAAGGAGCATCATGGCTGCCAGGTGGAGAATAGAATGTAGGTGGCCAAGATTAGAGGTGGGGAAACCAGTTAGGGACCACTATTTTCTTCCAGGCAAGAAATGGCTAAGATGGAGGAGCAGTGGAAGAGGTGACAAGTAGACAGATTTAGGTAGAGCCAGTAGGATTTGTTGACAACTTGGGTGTGTGGGCTGAGTCAAGGGCAACTCCAAGGCTTTTAGCCTGTGCAGACACAAATATTGGTGGCTATTCAGCAATTCCTTGGTGCTAGGTCTGATTCCCTGGAAATAATTTGGGGAAAAGGGATACTTAAGACCTGATGTCTGCCTGCAATTTCACATTTAGTGAAATAGTACACATCTACCAAGGGCCTGGGTAAGATGGCTCCCCAGAGCAGGGGCAATTCCCATTCAGGCCACCTCTTTTCAGTTTATCTGATTAGAAGTATCTCTTTCTGGACTCCACTTGGGTAACAGATGTCATGGAGAAGCTGCCTTGGCATCAAGAACTCAGCTGTGTGGGCACCTCAGAGGTTAGAGGTGTCTGGTTTACAACCTCGCTAGAATCAGAAAGAACCAAAGAATTAGTTGAGAAGATCAAAATGGCACTACAGATGAACTCCATATAGGCTTACTAAAATAACTCATCATCTATAGAACTAATTACAGCCATTGTTTCACAGGTGTGATATGCTCCAACGGAAGAGTAAAACCTTTTAGCCGTGGGTAATTAGAAGCAGTGTTTTGGTCTAAATTAGTCATCTGTTGCTAGCTGGAAGGGGAAGGAGGTGGGAATCTCATATTTTCTTGGCGTTTTTATTCTAGTTGTCAGTTTATTCCCTTGTAATTTAAATGTCAGCTGGAGCTTGCCTGCCCCTTAAGATTTTCAATAATATTAATATGACCCCCAATTCCATGCCCTGTGGAAATCTAACAAAAATCTCTGTGAATTTGGGAACAAGGTAAGGACTCCTGACCCCAGATCATCTTTATTTTCAGGGTCTTGCTTGTCCTAGTTTTAAGTGTGTCTTGCACCAAACTGATGAGACTCGAAGCTCATTTCTTTCCTTATATTCTACTGTAACCTGATTAGACACAAAGGTCCCAGTCTTTGGATGGAGCTGAATTCCGGATGCCTGGTCCAAGAAACAAAGGTAGTTAAAAAGTAATTCCAAATTTTAATTTCATCATTCAAATCAAATCGAAGGGTATCTCAATCACATTTCATAGCATAATCTCTCAAAAACTCTTCTTTATCTCGCCAATTCTCTTTCACATTCCCATTTGCTCCTATACGTCCACCTGCCAAACTGTCCAAACTTTCTCCCAAGTTCTTCCCCTTCCCTTAAGCCTCTATAGCCCCTTTTCTTTTTTTCTACTCATTCTTCAAATTAAGTATCACAATAGCCTGGTAAATGGGCTGCAAAAGACAAAATTTGCATTAGGGGTGTGTGTGTGTGTGTGATAAAGGAAAGCTTTATTTTTATTATTATTATTTTTTTACCCATTCCCTCTCTCTTAATCTGCCTAGTAAAGATAATTTTCTCTGTCCCTCAACTTCTCCCCTTCCCCTGCTCTGCTCATACAAAGCAGTCGTTAGTATAGAATACTTCACTGAAGGTTTGGTGGGAGAAGGGGAGCAGGAGAAACCAAAGGTTTCTATACAGAAAAGCAAATAACTTTAAAATGCACCTCAGGCCTCTTTGGGTTTGTTTGTTTGCTTTAATAAGAGCAACTGTGGGTTCCAGAACCATCATGAATGAAGGCCTCTGTGTTTCTAAAGGCCTCTTGGCCACCTACAGCTGGGGTTCTCTCACTGGCTGCTGACTTCACATTAGCCCCTCTTCATGTCCCCTCTCCACACTGCTCTCCAGTGACTGTCGTCCGTCTTTTCCTCTCAGGAGCAAGACCACAAATTCCACTCCTAGTTGTAGGCAAACAGCTCAGCCTGTCAGCCAAGGGGCTAAAAGCCTGGGCCCTGGAGCCAGTCTGGCTGGGCCTGGCGCCTGCCTCTGTTTACCAGCTGTGTGACCTCGGGAAAATTTCATAACTTCTTGTCCTTAGTTTCCTCTTCTGCAAAACGCCTTCCTTGCGGGATGATGGGAGGATTACCTGAGTTAATAGACGTAAAGTTCTTAGGAAAACACCTGGTGGCCAGCTCTTATTACAGGCAGACCTTGGAGATATTGTGGGTTCAGTTCCAGATCACAGCCATAAAGTGAGTAACGCAATAAAGCGAGTCACACAAATGTTTTGGCTTCTTAATGCTTATAAAAGTCATGTTTACACTAAACCATCGTCTATTAAGCATGCAATAGCATTGTGTCTAAAAAAACAATGTATGAACCTTCATTAAAATGTGACACAGAGACATGAAATGAGCACCTGCTGTTGGAAAAATGGCACCGGACAGACCTGCCTGATGCAGGGTGGCCGCAAACCTTCAATTTGTAAAATCCACAGTCTCTGTGAAGCACAATAGAGCAAAGGCAATAAGACAAGGTATGCCCATACTTAATTTGCTGGGCTCCTGGGCTCATGTGTCATCTTCTAACCAAGGGACTTGTTAGAAGTCTTTTTCAAGCAAAGGCCAATGCCTCCCCAAGAAGGATTTTGGTGCCAGCTGTTAATGTTGCTTCACCTTGTTGCTTCTGTCAAGGGCCTTGGGTTCGAATCCTGACTCTGCCATATTCTGACTGTGTGACCGCAGGCAGATCCTTCAATCTCCGTGAGTCTCTGTTTCCTCATCTATGAAACGGGAAAACAATGGTACCTAATTCCTGTGCTTGTTAACGGAGGTTGCTTGTAAATCATCTATAATAATGATGGTTTCTTGAGTGTCTGCTGGATAGTGGGTGCCTTCCCATATCTTAATTCTCAGCATAACTCCCGTGGGCTGGGGAGGCTTCCTGAGGGAGGGGGTCTCGGGCTAGCCATGTAAGCTGGGAGGAATTTAAGGGCCGTATGTTATAGTAATTTCAGACAGGAGAGGCCCAGGAGCAAAGGTTGGAAGGGGCTTGGTGCTTTGCCGGTGCTGCCGGCTTCCCAGGAAACGCCCCTCCTTTCTGATTCAGCTAAATACACAGAAGGGAGCTGAGCAGCTGGTCCGGCTGGAGCAGAGAGCTGGTGTAGGGGGTGGGTGGGTGACTGCGCAAGGTTCCCTGCCCGGCAGAGGTGTTTGGACTCCAACATTATGAGTCATATTAATAGAGCAAAAAGCACGGCTCCCATTTGTTGTCCTGCTAGGGGCTAAGCACTGCACCGAAGAGGGACTCTCTTTTTGCTCCCATTTTCCAGATGAAGAAACTGAAGCTCAGAGAGCAGACGCCACAGGTCTGCCTGACCCTGAAAGCCAGGCCCTTGACCCAGGGAGGGTCAGCATTGTCCAGTGTACCAGCGGCTTCTGTGCATGGACAGGAGGCTGTCTTTATGAACATCCCTCTCCTCCCCTGCCCTCCCCTCCACTTCTCTCCCCTCTCCCGACCGCACAAGGTCACACACCAACTTTGAACTCCGTCCGGGCACCCTAAGCCTCTGGGGGTCTGGTGGCCTCCAAGGCAAGTTGGATGGCCTGCGTGGGTCCAAGCATCCCCAGAGCCCCTCCCCCAGCTTTCCTTGTCTGTATGGGAGCTTGTAAGGTAGAGATGGAGGGGGTGGGAGAGGAGGAGGGAGCCTTCTCCAGTGAGAGGGGACTGCACCTCTCCAACCCTGGCTTGGCATGTTATGTGCGGAGAATGAGAAACTCTGGTTGCTATGGAAACTGCCAGCCCCTGCTCCCTCTGTCATTCTCAGTGGGAAGTCCTGTGTTTGGGGGGGTAGTATTTGTAGGGGGCACTCCTACTGCCCAGGGCGTTGGAATGCAGAAGGACCATGTCTGGGGGAGGGGGTGTGGGGGAGGGTCCCAGGAAACCACTGCTCCCAGAAGGGGCTTCAGGACTTCTGGCCCTCTGGTTGCTTTTCTAGAACAATCTTGGTAACAGCCACTCATTCTTTTGCTTTCTTTTTTTTTTTTTTTTTTTTGGCCATTCACTCTTGAAAGGTACAAGATAGTTTGCAAAAACACACAGACGGGCTGTTTGGAAAGAGCTTGAATGCCCCAGCTACCAAGCCCTAGGCTTAAAGACCAGTGCAGCTCACGCTTCCAAGCCTGTTTCTCCACCTGAACACGGGCCTCCCAGAGTGACGGCGAGCGTGAGTGGGGACTGCGACTCGAGGCAATGGGCCCATGCCTGTGCCTGCAGGAGGCAGCGTCCAGTGAAGGGGAGTCCTCCCCCCATCCTGCCTGACCCCGCCCAGGGAGGCTGGACGAGCCTGACTGTACAGATGAGGAGACCAAGGTCCAGGGTGGACGCCTGAGCTCTTCTGCCTCCCAGCAGCCCCCTCAGCACTTGTCACTGTGCCTGGAGCTGGCCTTAATTGTCAGGCAGTGTGACCTCAGGTCTCCCTGGCTCTGGGCTGTGTGCAAAACCCCAGGCCCTCTCGACACTGTCATTAGGGGGACCAGGGCTGCAGCAGAAACAACTCTCGACCGGCTTTTAATATTAAAATGGAATAAAGTGCTGAGCTTTCTCTGTGGGAAAAAAGGCTGAGGGTGGGAGAAAAACAATGCTGGAAGCCTCATCATCGGCACCCCCCCACCAGCACCCCGCTCAGCTCCCATCAAGGAAATATTTCCTTCCAGGTGATTTGCTACCTCTTTCTGGGGCAGAAGAAGGTGGAAAACTAATTATAACTTCTCGGGGTATTTTTTTTTTAGCTTTTATGTTTTTCAAACCAAAGGGAGGACATCGGGTGCCCCCCTAGGTCCACTGAGTCAGGGAGAAGAAGAGAAGCAGGGGGTAGCGTGGTCTCCGCCAGAATGGTCCTGCTGGTGCCCACTTTCTCCCCTTCCCCAGAAAAGCTCCTGCTCTCTCCAACCCCAAAAGCCAAGGAAGGTGAAATCCTGAAAGCCAGGAGGCTGAAGCCAGAGTTTGTGAGTCTGGAGGTGGGAGCCAACTCCTTCACTGATCTGCTGTGTGGCCTTGGGCAAGTCACTTCCCCTCTCTGGACCTCAGTGACCTCACTGGTCACAGGGGGACAATGATTGCCATGTCGCCCACTTCCCAGGACAGCCATGGAGGCTCAAAGCAGTGCTTGGCTGATTTCTTGGTCCTGACATTTAGAGAGTTGTTAAAATTGAGAGGGTCACAGAGGGTGATCAGAATAGAGTGGGGACCCTTCGTCCATCTGCTGGATGGGAGACCCAGGGGAGCAAGCTCCAGATCCATTTTGTGCCTAGCCCAGTGCCTGGCACGTGGAAGTGGTTAATGCACATTTGTGAATGATGGGTCATTGAGGGTTTCCATGGGGAATGGTCGGGCAAAATTAGCCCGGAGAAGAGATTCATGGGAAATGGGCTAATTGTTCCTCAAAAGCAGCAGAATAGCTGTGCCGAGGCGCAGGGAAGAGATGGCGGCAGTTCCAGGGGAAGACGAGTAGGTGCTACAAGGCAACAGCTTTCAATTCTACAAGAGTGGGAGCAGGGTGGGGGAAACGAGCTTGGATTCAGCATCTCCAATATATCTGGGCACTGAATAGAAACCCCTCATTTTTACGGAGCCCTTGCTGAGAGGTGGCAAAGGTTAGGGGTAAGGGCCCAGTGCCTAGAGCTAGATGGTCTGAGTTCGAATCTCAGCTTTGACACTAGCCAGCTGTGTGATCCTGGGAAAGTCGTTTCGCATCTCCGTGTCTCAGTTTCCTCATCCGTAAACTGGGCTAATAACGTTATCTAAATCAGAAGTTGCTATAAGGATTACAGTGCATGCACACACGCACACACGCATGCTGGAACAGCCTAAAAATAGTAAGTGCTGTGTAAGTGTTGGCCATTATCATTGGTTGCCCTTGGCCTGGAGCGACTTTCTTTCATTTTTTTTTTTTTTTTTTTTAATCGGGAGGTCCCGGGGATCGAACCCGGGTCCCTCCATATGGGAGACGGACGCCCAACCAGTTGAGCCACATCCGACCCCCACTTTCTTTCATTTAATCTTTGCCATTATCCAGATAGGAAACCAAGGCTAGCCTGGATTTAGTGATGTGCCCAGGCCACCTGCCTTGTAAGTGGCGGCAGCAGAACCCAAGCCGAGCTCTGCTCCTTCCAAAGCCTGCCTCCTGATCACTGTGTGATACTGATTTTACTGCTTCAGGGAGATGCTGATGTGCCCCCACTTCACAGCCAAGGAGACCGAGGCCCAGCAAGCCCAGGACTCAAAGCCACATGGCTGGAGAGTTGCAGAACCCGGGTTTGGCTCTATAACCCACTGGCTTGTTTTTCCATGACATTACACCTTCCCTCGGGCCACCATTGTGGAGCGAGGGGCTGCCTGTCACCAGCCACAGAGATTCGAGACGGGACCGGCTGACCTGCTCTCTTGCAGCTCTGAGGTTGGACAATGGGATGAGACAAGAAGTGTGGAAGCCCTGGGCTGACAACACAGCACACCTGTGCTACAGGTGAAGGCTGCCGATGTGGTCACTCTGACTGTCACTGCCAGCTGGGCCAGAAAAGCCACAATTCCTGCTGGGGGGAGGGGGAGAGCGAGAAGCCTCGCGCACATCCCTGGGTCATTTCTTCTCTCTCCCTCTCCCCTTCTCTCTGTCGCCTTGTCTCCCTCCGTCTCTTTGTGTTTCCGTTTGCCTGAGCCTCTCTCTGTGTCTCTGCCTCCATTCTCCCTCCCTGCCTCTTCAGACTACAGACACGTCACCTGGAAAACGAATCATGTCCCCCCCTCCCCAGGCAGCCCTCCACTAAGATGAGTCTTTAATCCCTGCAGCCCCCTCGGTCTCGTCTGGTCCTGTGAGATCTTGCTACTTTTGGCGGAAGAGCACTCAAAGATACATGAGAGCCAGAGTAAGTTGCAGGGTTTAGCTGAATTTCTCGTCATGAAAATATGCACTATTCTAAAGGTCATTTTCTAACAGGGACGACGGGATCAATGCAACACTGCGTCAGCCCGATCGCTGTGTCAACATAAGAATCCACGGCAAAAATAGATCATCTCAAAGTTATTTACTGGGCTGTGTCAGCTGGTAAGCTATTTATCTTCTTGGGAATTGAGTTAAAGCTCTCCCAAGGCATTTTAGACAAGGATCCCGACACACAGGACGAAATAAGAGATAATTGGATGGAGCACGGTCTTGAGGGTTTCTTAAATAGATTCAAGAGCTGGGGGCAGGGGGTCTGAAGGCGTCCATTTTCCAGACTTGCAACAGCGTACATTTATTCATGCTTTATTTCATTCAAGACCGAGAGCTCCTTTGTTCTAGGCCCTGGGAATGCAAAGGAGAAGGAAGTGGACGCTGGTGGGCCAGGCAGATGCCGACCCTGCCCTTCTGGAGCTTTGGGTCCAGTGGACGATACAGGCAAGAAGGCAATAAGACAGAGTGTGCACAGGCTGTGTTGGGGACACCCGGGGGGTGGTGGGAGCCCAGAGGAGGGGCCCCACATGCTGATGCCATAAGAAGCAGTGAGGACATGGGGCACTGCCTTGGAGAGGCTTCCAGGTGAACCAGCCGGAAGCATGTGGCGTTCAGCTGTGGAGGCCCAGGCTCTAGGGTGCAGTCTGCGGAATGCCCCATGGCTGGGTGGCCTTTAGAGACAGGAAGAGGGACCTCCTGTGCGGAGTGGGTGGCCCAAGCAAACCCACAGAGGCGGACCCGGGCAGAGTGGTGAGGGGCTGTGAGGATCTGGGGTGACTCTAGCAGAAGGCTCCTTTTGGGGAGTACAGAAGAGGCTCATGAGGCCGTGGGAGGCTGGGTTCCAAAGGGCCTTGACTGCCGGGTAAGGCGTCTGGGCCACCTTCTGCAGATGTGGCTCTGGAGCAGCAGGTAGCCCAGGCCGAGTGGCATTTTGCCTGGCTTTGCGTGGATCTTGGCAGAGGCTGGTTCCAGCTTGGGGAATGTGAGCCTGCCCAGGTGCAGGGCTGGCCCCTGCTCGCCATCTGTTGAGGAAGGGCCACGATCTGTGCCACCTGGCTTCCAGGGGGAGATAGCATCTGGGAGGCAGAGCTGTCTGGGGGAAGACGCTCGACTGGGCCCGACCATGATTTATTCAGCAGCACCAGACACCTGCAGCCTGGGGCCAGCGCTGGCCTGGGTCGTCCTCCAGGACGTTCAGGCTGCCCGTGCTGGTCTCTTCCTGAAGAGCAGGCATGGTGGGGAGGACGGGGCCAGCCCAGAGGGAACCCGTTTCTCTGGAGGCGGCAGGGGAAGCAGCCATGGCCGGAGCCCAGCTTCATGGGGCCGTGTCCGTCTTACCAGGTGGCGAGCACTGCCTGCCGGGAAGGAGTAAATCATCGTCCCGGTGCTGAGTCTCAGTGAGAGTACTGCTCTTGGAGTGCTCCTTCTAGGAGCACCTCGAGGTTCACCTCTCCATGCTGCCCTCTCCTAGTAAACGTGGACAGAACTCACTGCCACTGACATCTCTTCTGTTGGATGTGTGTGCTGGCAAACTGTCCTCTTACATCCAAACTAGGGTTATGCCAACATTGACGGAGTAACTGAACCGTGCCTGATATTTGCATGATGCTTTGTACTTTTCCAGAACCTGCTCATATCCATGTTTTCTTCTTGGGTCTCACCACAAGCCTGAGAGGTAGGCAGGGCCGATATCAGTGGCTCAGAGGAGGGGATCTGCTGGGTCACCAGCTGGTTAGCAACTGACCTAGGAGAAGCTGAACCTCTGTGATGCCGGTTCATAGGATAACTCGGAGACACAAAGGCTTCTCGTTCACTGAGCTTACAGGTCCAGCATACGCTCCTCCCGGCCTGCCGAGTGAGCCTTAACACTCTTAGATTCATGCTGATTTTGTTTTAAATTTTGTTTTTATTGCCTAAAAGTAGGAGAGTAACCAGGGACTCGGTTTGAGTGGTGTTAAGATGAGCCGTCTAATGTTGGTGTTGGCTGAAGGCTCCATCTTTACCGCGCCCTGCAGAATCTAGCGCTGGCTCCCTATGTGACCCACCCTCACTGGGTGTGTGGCCATCGAGGCGGAAGCTGACCACAGCCAGCCCCTCCCAACCCCAGCTGCACATCCAGTTTCCCTGGTGACAATAAACTTTTTATTTTTTTGAGCACTTACTCCATACCGGGAAGGCCCTAAGCTAAGTGCGCTGCAGGTGCGCCCTCCATGAATCCTGACCACAAACCTGTAAAGGTTTATCATGACAGCACCAAGGGGCAGGGAGGTGCAGTGACGTGCTGGCCGTCACCCAGCCAGGCCCACGCCCGGGCGCTGGAACCAGGAGGTTTCCCGCCTCCCCCTCCTCCAGCTTCTCTGCCACAGCGGGCTCCTCTTCCACTGCTGGGACCCCGTGGGTGGTAGAGGGCCGTGGACTTGGGAAGTGAGTGGGGAGGCGGGGCGGGAGGAGCCCTGGCTCCCAGCAAGTTGGCGGCTAACCCGCATTAGGCTTCCCATCGCTGCTGCTCCCTCCAGCTCCTCGTTACAATCTTAATTAAGAGATAACAGCGAGAGAGGGCAGGTTGGCAGGCGAGCAGGCAGGTGGCCCTGCTGGCAAGTGTGGGCTGCATCTGGTCTTTATGCAAGAGCTGCTCTGCCTCCCAGATTGCCTTCGAGTCAGACATTTAAACTCTTTATCTTGTGTTTATGATACAGAGAAAGAAATTAAAAGACTCCCTGGGGAAAATGAGGAATTAAAAAATACAGGAGCGATTCTGGAGGCTTATCAAGGCAAGATGGAGAGAAAGGCAGGTCTGGGACTGGTTTCAAGATTATGGAGAGAAGGTGCCTCCTCCAGGCTGGGACAGCGAGGTACGGGATTCCGGGTTCGAGAGCAGGGACGGGGTGAGCACAGAAAAGGGCAATTAGCTGGGACCTGCTCTGTGCTCAGCCCTGTGCTGGACACTTGATACACTTGCTCTATTTCCTTCAATATCCCTGTTTTACAGATGGGGAAACTGAGGCTCGGGGAGGCTCAGGGATTTGGCCCAGGTCAGTTTGCCTGATATCCAGACTTGGCCTGGGACTGCTCTAAGTTTTTCCCATCTGGAAGCCTTCTCCATTAAATCCCAGCTCCTGCAGAAGCCAGCCTGGCTGCCCCCCGAACTTCCTGTGCTCGTGGCTTCTGAACAGGCTGCCTTACTGCGTCTGACCTTATGTTGCTCTATTCCTTCGTAGGCTTCTGGAATATGCTTTGGAAGAAAACTCACTGGCTGTGACTCCAAGCCACCATGAGGTGTTTAGATTCTCTAAGACACCTAGGCCTCGGCTCGGTCACTGCGTGGACAGGGAGTTAGCCTGTTGCCCTTTGGAGGGAGCCAGTGGTTTGAACTTCTCGGAGATAAGATGTCCTAAGGGGCAATGCCCACGGTCTCTTGTCTTGTCTACCTCCTTCCGGGACTAGCACAGAGCTGAGCTCAACAAGAGTTGTCACAACCACAGCATGGGAGAGTTGTAAGGGCAAAGGGTCGAACCATCGCTTTTCACAGATGAGGAAACAAAGGCTCTGCATGCTTTTGCAAGGTCACCCAGTGTGTTGGGGACGGAGCAGGAATTAGGACTCAGGCCCCAACTCCTAGCTCCAGGCTCTTGCTGCTCTTTGCCCAGCCTTGGGCCAGGCTTCTGCAGATGCAGCTGCTCCCTTCACAGTGCTCCTTAAGCACGGCCTGGGAGTTTGTGTTCCCAGCAGACCCAGGGTTTTGGAGAGCAGGGTTTTTTCGCGTTTCCTTCTCTGGACCCACAGCTTCTTCGCAGGGCCTGGCCCAGAGAGGGCACCGGGAAATGTAGGAGAAAGGGGGGGCGGGGGGTGTGGTGGAGAAAGGGCGGGTGGAGCTGCAGCAAGAGAGGCAGAGGCAGGGGGTTTCCACTGCGAGGGGTCCCCTGACACAGCCTGTCAGGGTAGTCAGAGGGACCGTTTCCTGGTCCAGCCGTGGACAGGAAGTTGTCTGAATGTTGCTTCATAATTATCACAGTCAGAATGAGAGTCCACAGTGTAATCTGCTTTCTACACTCCCAAGGGCTCCTCGCCTTTGATTCGCATGACAAAGGAGGTAGAGGTTTGTATTGTCCCCATTTTGGAGATGAGGAAACCGAGGTGCAACAAGATCCCTCTGGTAATAGAGACAGAGCTTGAATACAAGCTCCTAGAGCTCAGCCCGGCGAGGATGGCTTTCACCACGGCATGTCTTATTCACCATCCACTCATTCTTTCCTCCACTTCTCTCCTTTAATCGTTCCCTCTCGTGGGAGCCTCCTTGCTTTTCTTTGAATACATGGAGCACTCACCTACCCCAGGGCCTTTGCATTTGCTGTTCCCGCTGCCTGGGATGCTCTTCCCACAGGTGTCCCCCTGGCTCACCCCATCGCCTAGTTCTGAGTAAAAGCTGCCTTCTTGGAGGGGTCGTCCCTGACCACTTGCTTGCAGTAGTCCCCTCCCCCCACCCCAGCTCTCTCCCACACACAATGACGCTGTGTCATTTTTCTTCATGGCACTAATCACTATGTGGCCTTATATCATATTATATCTGTAGTGCGTATTCTATTCTATTCTGAATTGCGCTTTATAACTATCTCATCATCTACCTCTCCCCTCTAAAATGTCAATCCCTGAAGAGCAGGGATTTTGTCAGTTTTGTTCATCATTCTATCCCAGCTGCTAGAACAGTGCTGGCATACAGTAGGTGTTTATTAGACAGTTATTGAGTGAATGAGCACCTATTGTATGCCAAACCCTACTCTGGAGACTGAGACTATGCATTAAGACCTTAAGATTGTCTCCTGATCTTTAGGAGATCACGGTAGATAGACATGAGTCTGACTGGTGGGCCTAAAAGGGCCCCCAAGAAAGGTGGTTCTCTTAGTCATTGTGGCAAAGCTGGATGATCCCCAATATCAGTTCTTCCATTTTCATTTAAGAACAGAATCCCAATTTTTAGCGGGCACCTGGAATAAAGAACTTTCCCAGCCTCCCTTGCTGCCAGGTATGGCCATGTGACTCAGGTCTGGCCAATTTCCAGCAAGTATCCTTAGAGAAAAGGGGTGTGCTTTCTCCACCCTTCCTCTGCTTGCTAGAATGTGAAGTGATGGCTGGACTTGAGCAGCCTTCTTAGACCATAAGGATGGGACCACACCCCAGGGATGGTGGAGGATAAAGCTGGAAGAAGCCTGGGTCTCTCACCAAACGGAGCACTAGCACCTTCACCTCCAGAATTCATTTACCTGCGTGAGAATTAAACTTTGTTTAAGCCACTGTTATTTTGAGTTTTCTGGGATTTACAGCTGAATAATCCTAATCCTAACTGGTACAGCCTTGGATGGAAAGAGGAAAACGTGTCCCCATTACTGATTAGCAAGGCAGAAGTGACTGTGTTGTGTTTATGGATCTGGGCCTGTTGGCCATGTAGGTAAATTGGCTATGGTAGCATTCATTTGATCATCCAATCATTCACTCATTTCTTCAATTGTCCCACCATTCATTCACCTATTCATTCACTAAAACATTCCACAAGGCAGGTTCAGGGCCACAAGGCTGGGGTGAGAGTTTGAGCCAGGTAGGGAAACAGGTTGCAAATGAAGCTCTGCCTGGAGACTGGAAGGAGGGGCTGGGGGTCTGGAGCCCCCTCCCAGAAGCAGGGCAGAGCTTGCTTGTTCATGGCACAAGTGTGCCATGCCTTGGTCCCCATGGGAGGCATCTTTGTGCCACTTTCCAGATTGCAGGAGCGTGCCACTCCTGGGGGGGACGGTCGCAGGGCTCTCCAGGTTCCAGGGGAGTCCCCATCAGGCTTCCTGAGGCACGTACCCCCTCCCAGTAAGCAGGAAGAACTTTCAAGCACAACAATATTCATTATGCCATAAAAATTTTCTATTAGCAAGAGGATGGTTCATGTATTTTGTAGCCTCTGAGAAATCTAAAAGTTTAAAGCCTCTGCTTAGGACACAATGTTAAGAACATTCTAGAAGAGAGTCAGAAACTCATGGCCTAATGGGGAATGTTATATTGTTTATATGTTATCACAATTAAAATAATAAAAAAAAAAGAAACTCACGGGCTTTGTAAATTTTCTCCAAAATTGCACTAGGATCCCGGGGGAGGAGAGGGTTAGAAAAGATCACAGGTGGGAGAGGAACAAGTGAGAGGCAGGACACCCAGATGCCCTTCGGAGGCTCCCTTGATATGAAACCAAAAGGGACTTGTGAGAAAAGTAAAGCAGTCTTCCGCACCCTTTCCTGGACTCTCTGGCTGTTCATGGCTGGCTCAGAGTGAGGCACTTTTCTTTCTGGTATTCAACGGGCCTGCACATCCTTGCAGACACAGGTGTCAAAACTGAGGGTTAAATGACAGAAACAAAGCAAATGGATCTGTTTCTCTTGTCTTTCTTGTTGCATTAAAACCATCCCAAAAGACAGTGGCTTAAAATAATGATTTCTGATGGCTCTGCGGGCAGGCTGGGCAGGGTGGTTCCTGCTCTACGCGGTGATGGCGTTCAGTTGGCAGCTGGAAGGTCCCAGAAGGGCCCCCTCACATGTCCAGGGCTTTAGCATGCACTGGTGCGTTGGTTCTCTTCCACGGGCCTTGCCCTCCAGGATCCCGCGCGTGGCCCTTCCCTCCCACAGGACGGCTTGGGCCCCCTTACAACGCCGTGGCTGGACTCTGAGAGAGCAAAAGCACAACTGCGCGCCTCTCGAGGCCCAGCCTGGACCTGGCGCAGCATCACTTCTGCCTCATTCTGCTGGTCAAAGCAAGTCACAACGCCAGCCCAGAGACGCCACCTCTGGATGGGAGGAATTATTGGCGGCCATATTTGTAGACAAACTTCCACAGGAAGTTGATGGGGATCACAGAACGCAGAAAGAACATAAGATGCGATTTACACGCATCTGACGTGATGCACAGCTTTACAGAAGCTCGTCTGGGGTGTAGAGGAAGGCTCACTCTCCACCTGCTCAGGGCTTCACACGGTTGGCTCTGCCTCTCTTCCACTGCCTTGCCTTCCTCTTCTCCAAACAACCCCATCCTCTGGAGACCATTAAAAGGAAAGAGAAATACATCAAGGCCACAGTCATTAGCATCCCAGAACATTGGATTCTATTTCTGGCAGATGCGAGGTTGTTGGCAAACCTCTACCCCCGCTTCTCCAACTCAGCACTCCGAGGTAATGAGTCCACTGAATTATGTGGAATTAGCAGAAATGCTGGGTCCCAATCAAGGAAGGAAGCAGACTCCCCATACTTCACTGGGACCAGCCTGCACCTGGAGTTTGGGGTGAGTTCTGGGCTCAGAAGGGACCTCGTGTGGATTGAGTGCCTACTGCGTGCCAGGTGCTGTGCTAGACACATCGGGCCCTTGCTCTTCTCTCTATCCACATCTTGCATGGTTATCCCTCTCCTGCTTTCCAGACAAGCTAAGCATATTTCAGGTCTTCAAACTTGCGGGCTTATAGACCCCTGCTCTGTAGATGAGAGGGACCAGGCCAGTAGCTCAGCTGACTGTCAGAAATTGGTGAGTCATGCAAACTCCCAGGGTCTTTGGCATCCTGTGGTTAAAGGGCTCAGACAAGATTCCTGGGCAGAACAGGAGGTGATACCCCTAGAGGGCACAGTCAGAGAGCTGCATATGAGGCAGCTTCCTGTGGCCAAGAGAGCACTGGCTTTGGAGTCCTGCAGACAGACACAGAATCCCAGCATCACCAATTACAGCAGTGACCCTGTCCAAGTTACTTCTCCTCTCTGAGCCTCAGTCTCCATGTCTGGAAAATGAGTGTAACAGGACAACACTCATAGTGTTGTTAAGAAAGTTATATGAGTTAATATGAGTAGCATGCTTAGAAGAGGGTCTGCCTACCTGACTTGAGCCTGGCACAAGGGAAGCAGTTGATAAATATTAGACTAGATGGCCAACTGTTCTTCTATTGCCACTGAACCTATCCTGCCTAGCTCTTCCACATAATCTTTTGCTCTGCATATTTTCAGGGGCTATTGGGAGGATCAGATGTGATAGTGGAAGGACAGGACATCTGTAAATTTCTGTCCAAAGGCCAAGACTTAAGGAAGTTGTGTTGCCCTTGTGTCTCCATCTAGATCAGGACAGGTCAAGTCTAAGGGGCTGACAAACACCCAGAGAGGAGCAGAAGTGTCACAGGCTTGGGATACAATGAAGATGGTACAGATGATCATGATAGAGATGATGATGATGATAGAGATGGTGATAAAGATGATGATGATGATGGCAATGAGGGAGATGAAGCTCATGACAGTGATGGAGATGATAATGAAGATGAAGGATGGAGATGAGTCTGATAGAAAATAAGAAGATGATGATGATGTTGGATAGATGGATGGGAAGGCCTGTGATGGCATGTACAGGCCAAGCCTTAAGAAGATAATGAGGGAGTGGGTGTAGCTCAGTGGTTGAGCGCCTGCCTCACAAGTGTAATGTCCTGGGTCTAATCCCTGGTACCTCCTAAAGAGAAAAAAGAATATAATGAGTGTCATGAAAAGCTCAAATGACTAGTTGTCTAAAGACCCAGATATTTCTCAATCCAGGCTCTTGAGCAAGGCCCTGAACATCTCCAAGCTCCAGTTCTGTCACCTGTTGTCTTAGTTTCCTGTCTGCTAAGACAAGGGCTTAACAAGAGGGATTTATTGGCTCCCAGTTTCAGAAGCTGGAAGGTTTGCTTCCTCCCGGGGTCAACAGTGTTCTGACTGGCTGGCCATCCTTGGGTTCCTTGGCTTTCCTGTCACAGAGCACCATCCTCTCCTTCTCTTCTGTGTTCCTGCTGACTTCTGACTTCCAGCTCCTCCCAGAGGCTTTCCCTTTATAAGGGAGTATGATTAAGCTCCACCCTGATTCAGCCGAGCCACAGCCTAACTAAAAATGGCATCTTCAGAAGGTCCTATTTCCAACGGGTGCACACCCACACGAATGGGATTAAGATGGGGACAGAAATCCCTGCCCTGCCTATTCCGTAGGAGCCTCCATGGGAATGTGGCCTTGAACATTTCCATGACACACAAGCAGCTGTGGCTGCTGCTGCTGCTGCATCTGAGGGCAAGACCTACAAACGGGCAGCCGTTGCCATCAAACAGTCATAGTTCCAGTACAAGCTCTGTCATGTCCTTGCCTCGGTGTCTTTAGGCCAGATAGGTCCCTCTCAGTCTCAGTTTCCTCATCTACAAATGAGACTAATAACACCCCCCACATCAGGTCGTAGTCTGGCTAAAATGGGATCACCCCAGTGCCTGCAAAGAGTGCGGACTGCAAGAACAGTCCCATTCTGATTAAAAGCCTCTGGTCTATGCTGTTTCATTTCTGGCCATGCCCTTAGCTAGACGTGACCTAGCATAACAGTCACACCTTCTTGTCATCACTGCTCCCTGTGGTGCGTTCTTCAAGGACTAGATTCACAAAGCCACAAAGGACTGCCCTGTATGGCTGTGCAGGTTGCTTACTGCTCAAGGGCACTTAGCTGAGCAACTCATCTTGTGTTTTTTCCCCTAAAGCTGTGAGCCTCGGGGAATGGTTGCCACTGCCTCGAGAAGGCACCTTTATCGAATTTGCCTAAAGACTACACATGGGCTGGCAGGCACCCTGAGTCACCTGCAGTGGTGTTCACCTAGCTTAGAAAGGTGGAGTCAGATGGGACCTCAGAGAGGATCAGATCCAACATTTTTGTTGTACAGAGGAGGAGACTGACCATTATCCATTCATTCATTCTTCTGAACATCTACTATGTGACAAGCACAGCATATACTATATGCTTTCCAAGTCTATTTGGATATTGATTCCCGATATTGAGAGTTTATATAGCAAGTTCAGAGAGTGAGGGATGCAGTGTTACCCAAATCCATTTGGATTCTGAGTTTCAGATATGACTAGCAAGAATTCAGACAGCGAGGGATGCATCCAAAAATTTATCTGAGTTTGGAGGGTGAGGGATGCCTGCAAGAAGCAGCCAGGGCTTCCCAGAGCCAGTGATACTTGATTCCAGAAGGAAAACTGGGAATCTGCGTGGCTGCCCACGGGTGAGCCGGCATCCCAAGCAGAGGCACCAGCATGGGCGAGGGCCTGGAGCAAGCTCGGGGAGATACAAGTCGGTCTTTTTCAGCTGGAGCATAAAAGGTGAGGAGGAAGAGTGCTGGGAAGTGAGGATTAGAGAGGTTAAGTGGCCCATTCAGGAGTCACACAGCAAGATTCCAGTCTGGGATTAGAACCCAGGCTCCTGGCTCAGGCTGGGGTTCTGATCATGGGGCTCAGGGTGGAGAGTGGGGCAGGAGGATCCCTGTGCAAGCAGAGGGAGGCAGGGTAGGCAGACAAAGGAAAGGGCACGAGGCAAGGCTGGCTTCACTGTGCTGCTACTGACCTCAGGCCTGGGTTCAACACTTTGTCCTTGCCACTCTACCTCCAGGGATGTTTGGGGAGTTCCCGTGCTGCCCAGCTTGGGTCCATCCAGCCTGGCTCTCTGCACTGACTGGCGCCTGACCCTGTGCCTCTGACCCAGCTGGGCTTGTACAGCTGGTGACCTGCTGACTCGTGTCTAGCCTTAAGGCAGGCAGGGGCCGGCCATGTGGCCCTGGGTGGTGCATTCACTCAGCAGTGGGAAAGATCATTGTCTGAGGGGCCGGGGACCGGGGCTCTGGTTCTACCCTGCCATTGCTACATCTGGAACTTGGTCAAGCCACAAATGGTCTCTTTGCAAAATAGGAAGGCTGGGTGACATAACCTCTAAGGTTTTGAAACTCTGGCCTTCCAGCCAGTGGTTCTCAAACTTTGGCATGTGTCAGAATCACCCGCGTGGCTGCTTAAAAGGCAGGTGTTTGAGGTGATGCCAGAGCCTGCATTTCTAACACGTCCCAGATGTTGCTGACACTGCCGGTCCAAGGACCACACTTTGAGAACCACTGCTATCTAGCATCTCCGGCTGTGCATTAGGATCACTTGGCTGAGCTTTAAACCATGTGGCTTTCAGGCCCAACCCCAGAGCAATTAAATCAGCATCTCTGTGCAGGGAGCCTGAGCTTTGTTATCTTTTAAAAGGCTCCCCAGGTGATTCTAACAGGCAGACAGGGCTGGGAACCACTGTTCCAGAAAAGTAGCCAGAAATGTGACAGGACATTGGGCAAATGCTTCATTTCCCTTCGGAGAAGGAGCTCTCAGATCCCAGCTCAGCCCCTCACTGGCTTTCTGGCTTTGAACAGGGTACTCATCCTTCATGAGCCTCTGTTTCCTCTTCTGTAAATAGGGCTGTTAGGAGGATTAAAGGCAAGTGTGCTCGGATGTTTCTGCTCTCCCCTTCCCTTTGTCTCCAAGGGCAGATTGTGCATTTCCTCTGCTCTGAGGCTGCTTGCCAAGCACAGTTCAATAAGCGCTTTTTAGGAATTTACAATGTGCAAGACACTGTTCTTGATGATGAGGGAATACAAAGATGAATCAGGCTCAGTCCCGGCTCCAAGGAGCTAACAGACTAATGGGGGTGACGAGGTATGTGCCCAAAGTGTGAGGCTGGATGTGACACACACTAGAGAGGAAGTAATTGTGACGAGGGTCGTCATGTGCGAGGCAATTTACTGTTTATTTTAAGCCTCCCAACAATCTCAGGAGATAACCACTATTATAACACCCACTTTACAGGTGGAGGAACTGAGGCTTAGTGAGGTGGTCAGTTACCCTCAGTAAGAGAGCCAGTTTTGGTGCCACCAGAGGGAGTAAAGAGGAGGGTGAGATCTACTCACATTGCTAGAAAGTCTAGAAGGCGTCATGGGGAAAGAGGGGGGGGGCATGCACAGGGCTTTGAAGGATGTGTAGAAGTTCACCAACTAAAGATAGAGAAAAGGGCACCCCAGATAGAGGGACCAGCATAAAAATAGGCTGGGAGGAGGGAAAACATTTCTTTTGGGGCTAGGATGTTATTTGATTTGGCAGGAATGCAGGCTGGTGGGGGCAAGGTGGGAATCTGATCCTGGAATCCTGGTTGGAGGCCTTGTATGCCAGGCTATGGAGTTTAGATTTTATATCTTAAGCAATAGGGAGCCATTGAAACTTCTTGAGCAAAGGGTGATGTTTTTAGAAAAAGATAAAAATAGTAATGGGTTATGGGAGTGAGGGGGTGTCGGGGAGCCCAGCAAGGTTGGAGGCAGCTATGACAAAGGGTCCATGTGAGAGATGGTGAGGCAGAGCAGAGGCAAATGGGGTGGGGGTGGGAGAATGGGAAGTGGGCACACGTGGGAGGTGCGCTGTTACCATGTGAAGCTTCCTTGGGGATCTATCTCTTACATGCACCTGCTTATTGACTGAGTCATTCTGCACTGGGTGGGGGGGCAGAGGCGGGGGTGGGTGGTCTCCCGGGGTCCCTCGGCTCCATGTGCTGTTCCTCTCACAATGCGGATGTGGTCAGTGGGGCGTGACCCTCTCAGGGTGGAGGACCCTGTTGAAGGAGCAGGTAATGGGGTCCTGGACCTGCTCCAGGCTGGCCACCTGCCACGTTCCAGGGGGTGAGGGGAGCCGGCCCAGTGGCCTGACTCCTCCTGCCCCGAGGCTTCCGGGTGAAGTGTGCCACCTTGCCTGCCTCCTGCTGCCAAGTTCACAGCCAGTGCCAGGCTCGCAGCCTCTGTCTATCAGGCTGAGCACAAACCCTCTTGGGCTGAAGCCAGTTCCTAGAAGCAAAGTGGGATGTGGAAAAGGGCTGGGATCCTGCCACTTGCCAGCAGGTGACCTTGGGCACATTCCTTGGCCCCTCTGAGGTGCCCAGATCTCACGTCCTCCTGCTGGGGCATTAAGTGCAATCAAGTCGTGCAAGTACTTCATAAGCTTTGAAAGCACCAAAACCCACAGCTTTGGAGTCAGAGCTGGACTGGAATTCCTGTCCTACCACTTACTAGCTCTATGATCCTGACACAAGACTTAACCTTGCAGAGCCTCATCCAGAAGTGGAGATGATTGTAAGACCAATCTTTTTAAAATACATACTGTGTGGCAGGCACTGCAATGAATTCTTGGCAAGCATTAGCTCATTTAATCCTCCAGACCACCCCAGGAGGGAGGTACCATTATTATCCCCATGCCACAGAGAGATGATGGAGGCACAGAGAGTTTAAGTAAGCCACCCAAGATCACACAGCTAAGTGGCTAAATGGGGCTCCACATTATATCCCCCCTCAGAGGGTCCCCAGGGATTAAATGAGCTAATGCCTGGCAAGAACCAAGCACAGCAACTGGGACTAAATGAATGATGGCTATTTCAGTACTGAGTCACTGAAGAGGAAATATGGGGGCCAGAGAGTATCTGAAACCATAGCTAATTTAACCCCCAACCCAAAGCCTAAATCCCCTCAACAACACCCCACTAAAAAGTCATCAGTCTCTTTACACACTTCTAGTGATGGGGACCTCACTACCGTCCAAGGCAGCCCTTTCTCACACTGGAGGACTTAGCTAAGCAGACCATCCTGCCCAAAGTCCCACAGATCAAACTGAATCTTTCAAGACCCTAAGGGGGAGTGGCTGTAGCTCAGTGGTTGAGCACCTGCTTTGCATGTATGAGGGTCCAGGTTCAATCCCTGGTACCTCCTAAAAACAAACAAACAACAAAGCCCTACAGGGACAAGGAGGGCAAGCCATTTTCTATTATTAAAGTCCAAGTCTGTTTAGTACTTTTGTCACTCTGCAGACCTAGCAGAATCATACCCATTTTATAGATGATACAATCAAGGCCCAGAGACTTTCCTTGACTGCGCAGGAATATATTTGGGTGGTTATAGAGGTAGGACTTGAATGTCAGTCTTTCACCAAAAGGAGCTGGACCCTCAGCTCCACACTGGCCCCCAGAACCCCACTGCCTGTCATGGGGTGGGGATACAGTGTATGGGGGAGAGGGACTGGCAGGGTTCCAGATGCATGGCTATAGAGACACAGCCATATGGTTTGACAGACACGGGCTGCAGACCCAGTGAGGACATTGTCTCCCCAGCCTCCTGATAACGTGAAGGAGAAAGTCTCTGTTGGGTGCTAATAGGTCTTCAACACCTCTCCAAACTTTGCCGACCTCCCTTAACTGAGGGCACATCTCAAGCCTAGGCAGGTCATGGTTTCCAGCTAGAATTTAATAACCTCCCTCTGTTTTCACTGTGTTTATTTTTACTCTTACCTTCTATTTATGGCAAGCGATACCGGTTTCCCATTTATGGCAGTGATATAACGTTTCTCTTAAAAAAAAAATGTGGTTGAGCGGGGGAAAGTGGGTCTTGGACTTAAAGAAAATATGATGAAGTGGCGTCCAGGTAGGAGCCAGTAAGAATGACTGAGGTCTGACCTAGTTCAAGCCCCTCGGTTACTGACGGGGCGAACCGAGGCGAGCGAGGCACTGCCCCGGGGCCCGCGGCGGGTGCAGGCAGGGCTCTCCCGGCAGTGCTCGCCCAGACCCACAGGCCGCGGAGGCCTCCACCCAGGCCGGCTCAGACCCCGACACCTCGGGAGGGCGGGGCGGCTCGGGCAGGCTGTGCGCCTGGGGGGGCCCTGGGGGCTTTCCGCCAAGGAGGGCGCGGGTGCCGCGGCACGCGGGCAGCGGCCGGACACGGAGTGGGGGCCTGGGGACCCCTCCGGCGGGTGACCCGCGGCCGGGGCGGCGTGCGCGCGAGGCCGTCGGCCTCCGAGGCCAGGGCCGCCCTCCCGTCACGGCGCGCGCGCCCAGCCCCTCGGACGCTCCCCCGCACGCGGAGCCGCCAGACTGCGGCGCCCCGAATGCCGCGGCGGGGGCGGGGCCAGGACGCGGGACCAGCCGCCCATTGGCCGAGCGCAGTGCCGGGGGCGCGGTGCGGGGCGAAGGCGGGCGAGCAGCTGCGGGAGCGCAGAGGCAGCGCGGGGCGGCGGGACTGGCGGCCCGCGGGGGTGCGGAGGGAGGCTCGCAGCAGCGGGCTAGGGCACCCCGCACTGGGCTGGGCCGCGGCCGCCGCAACCGCCATCGGGGAGCCTGGGCTCCGAGCGCGGTCGCAGGACGCGGGGCTCGCAGAGCGGGAGAGAGAGGGGCGTTCGCCTTTGGGAGCGGGAAGGTGGGAGGAGCCAGGGCCCCGCCGAAAGTTCCCTCTCCTCGGGGCCAGAGGAGGTGAAGCGGGAGGAGGAGCCGGTTTTAGGGCTCACTTGGAGCAGCGAAGCCTGGGAGCGGCGTTCAAGGCCCCCTCCTACACGCGCGCGGAGTCGAGCGCCCTGCTCCTCCTCCTGCTGCTGGCGTCGCCTCGCAGGGAGAAAGGAGCCATTCCTCCCGCGGGGAAAGAGCTGCAGAGCTGCGGGGAGAAGAGGAGACCGCGGCCGAGCTGGGCAGGCCCCTCCACCCGCCCCCCACCCGAGCGCCCCTTTTTGAGCCAGATGGAGAAAATAGCTTAGGCGGCCAGAGGGGGTTCGCCTACCCAGGACACACGCACCCACAATCACCTCCAAAAGGATCCTCCCGTGAGCCCCGGAGGAGTCGCTCCTGCCGCCCTCCTTCCCGCTCCGGAACCCCCGGCAGGGGACCCCGGGGTAGGACGTCCCAGCGCCTCCGGGCACCTGGCTCAGCAGGAGACCCCCGAGTCGGGGCAGGGCAGGGCCGGCGGCGGCGAGCCGGACCCCGCCCGGCGCCCGGGCCCCGCCGAGCCCTCGGAGCCCACCCATGGGGCACCGGCTCCCCGCGCCCTCTCGCCCCGCGGCGCGCAGCCTGGCGCCCCGAGCCGCGCAGAGGAGGAGCCGCGCGCTGTGACCCGGGAGCCGCCGCAGACTCCGGGCGGCTCGGCGGCCGGAGCGGCAGGCGGTTCCCCGCACCTCCAGGCGCTTCCAGGCAGTCCTCCGAGCCGGGCCAGAGGTCCGGCCCGCCATTCCCAGGTAGGAGGGACCCTCCAACAGAACTGGGGAGCTGGGCGAAGTGGGGCGCCCGGGAAGAACGGCTGGAGGCTCGGTGATGCTTTACATGTCAAAGGAAAGTTACGCTGACTGAGCACCTATGCCTGTCAGGATCTTACTGGCAACTTGACCAATCTAGGGAAGATTTAATTAGCTGAGCGCCTACTATGTGTCAGGCAGGGCTATAGGCCCTTCACTTACCCCAGGAATGAAAGCTTTATTGAGCATCTACTATGTTTGGTGCTAAGAGCTTTCCTTTCAAGAGATCTAGAGTAATAGCCTGCCTATTTAAATAAATTGGGGGAAACTGAGGCTCAGGGAGGAAGAGGCACTTACGTTTCCCAAACACTCCCTCTGCCTTCCCGAGTCAGCTGCAGTCTGCCTTCCTGGATGGAGGAGCTGGGATGGGGCCAGCGCCCCTTCTGAGGAGGGACGATTAAGGAGCACCTTTCTTGTCTAGAAGTCCCTGAGCTTTCTTCTGGGTTGGTGCAAGGAGTGAGTTTCCTGGGAGTTTCCCTTCCCTGGAAGGGTTTCCTGTGCTCAGCTGGCCAGAGGGCCCCCCAGGCAGCTCTGCCTCTAGCTGCCTTCCATCCCCTCACCCCAAGCCCTGGGGGGATGACACAGGATGTTCTCCAGGAGCTCACAGGGAAGCAGGTGGCCGGGCTGGGGAGGAACAGCCAATGCAGGAGCCTGTGACTCAGGCTTCCCCTGGCATAAGACAGACAGATGAGAAGATGCCCCGTCCAGGGGCTCTCTCAAGACCTCTGCCTGCACTCCAGGCCCACCCCACCCGGCCCCTCACCTACCAAGAGAAAAGGCCCCAAAGAAAGGAGCCCAGCATCTCTTTAACTGTGCTGGGTGCCAGGAGTCTGCCAGCCTCTCGAGTTCTCGAGGAACCCTCAGGCGACGCTGTGGGTTTGTTTCTAGCATACCCATTTAACAGATGCCTACTCTGAGCCCTAGGAGTCCAGGGTTGCTGGGCTGGGCATGCCTGCTTTCTGCTGTCCTGAACTGCCAAGGGGCTTGGCAAAGGCCCCAAGACTCCCCTGAGTGTAGGGGATAGAGGCTGGAAAGGCTGGGTGGGCACTGAGAGGAGACTTGAAGTGTGTGTGTTGGGAGGGAGGGGGGCAGAGGAGGGCAGTGCAGCCAAAACAAGGTCTGGGGGACACACGGGGAGGAGGACACGTTCAGACTCTCAGACCCTCATCCTGTCTGCTTTATTACCCTCTGCGACCCCTCCATCTTCCAGCCAGGCCCTAGGGGAGGGGGAGGTTGCTTGAGGGAGAAGAAGGGGTGACTCCACAGATGCTTTTGCTGGGAGCTGGCTGGGCAGGGTTTGGGGGAGAGCAGTGGGGCTGGGTGAGAGAGAGGGAATGAGAATATACTGTGCCTCGGGGGTTCATTCTCCTGCCTGACGCCAGCTGAGGCTTCCCTGAGTCAGAGCTGCTTGGAAAAGACTCCAAGTTTGGCCAAGGGGGTTATAGTTTTTTTTTATAGAATTAAGGGCATGGGTTTGGGAGCCAAACATCCTGGTTCTCATTCCGGCCCGGCCAGTCATTTGCTGTGTGAACTGGGACAAGTGACTCAACCTCCCTGAACTTCAGTGTCACCATCGGTAAAACGGGTCGCTGACGGTCCCGTCCTCAGGGGCTGTTTTAGGAGTCATTGCATGTGGCTGCCTGCCCAGCTGGGGTCAGTCTTCCCCAGGTGACCCCTTCTGTGCTCCAGGAACCTCCTGCCACCTGGCTGCCCTCAGAATGGCCCTGTGGTGGGGTCAGCTGAGAGAGTCACAGCCCTTGCATTTGGGCACCGTGTTGCTACGAGGTTCCTGTTGAATCCCCCACCTCCCCGGACCTCCAGGGTTGGAGTCTAAACTCTCAAAGGGTCCTGCAAACTCTGGGCCCTCTTTGCTCTTCGCTAGTGGGGTCGGCCTGGTGGGGGCTGGAGAGAATGAGCAGGCAGCAGAGGAGCAGAGCTGTGCCCACAGCGCAGCCCACAGGGCCTTCTCTGGGAGAGGGGGAAAGGACGGCGGGGGCGGGGGGCGGAGCCCACAGGGGCGTGCTCACCTGGCATCCAGGTATCCCACACAGCTCCACGTGGCTGAACCCATGTGGAGCCTCACCATCTTCTCTCAGAGAAGAAAACCATGGATTTTTTCCTCCTTCTTTGCCCCTCTCTGACTCTCTGCCTCTTCCCTCTGGCTCCCTCGCTCCTCCCTCTGACTCCCTGCCTCTTCTTTCTGACTTCCTGTCTTTCCTCTCTGATTCTGTGCCTCCTCTCTGCCCTCTGACCCAGGGCAAGTTATTTAACCTCATTGTGCCTCACTTTCCTCATCTGTAAATTGGAGCTAATTTTTATTTATAAATACCATATACCTCCTGGGGTTACTGAGGGGGTGAAGCCAGTTAGTGCATGTCCATCACTTAGCAGAGTGCCTGGCATACAGCAAGTGCAGATTAGATGTCAGCTGTCATGTGCGGGGGCGGGGGGTGGGCAACTCACCATAGCACGTGGCCCGCGGCAAGGGCTCAGCAAGGCTCGCTGTTATTGGCTCCAGGCCTAGGGGTGCTGCACAGAGCCCGCCGGGCACATCTCTTTCCAGCTCCACATTCATTGAGCTCCCGTTGGTGGCTTGAAATTGGCCAGGTTGGGAGTCTTTATACCATGGAAATTGACAAAGGTTATCAATCAGGGTTCTTTTGAAAGGAATTTTCAAGAGCCAGCTTTTACCAGTGCACAACTGCCTAAGGGCTGTCACTGAGCACGGAGCCAGCAGATGTGGAAGCCTCGGGACCCAGAAGCGGATGCTCGTCAGAACACTCGCACAAAAGAGGTCTCTCCACGTCCAGTGGCTTGGCCGTGGCAAACTCTTAGCATCTTGGCCCAGCGTTGGAGAGTGCCTTGGGCTAAATGGGCGGGGCAGCTCAAGGCTACTGGTTTGACACATCCATCTGCAGGGTGGAGGGGCAGCTTGTAGCAAGCACAGAAGGCCTCTGTGCAAACTGAAAAAAGGTGCCTTCTTCCTCCGGGTTGCTGCAGCCCCCACTTGCCCACACAGAGGGTGCCTTTGTGCAGTGCTCAATCTGCACAACCAGACGTGGCAGCCTGCTGAGGGTCGAGATATTGATAATTGAGCAGGCCTGTACCCATTTGCAGTTCTGAGGTTGGGAAGCACTCCTCTAGAGAAGGGAGGGATTCCTGCTTGGGTGGGAGGGAGCAGGGAAGCCTTCAGAGAGGAGGTGGCATTTGAGCTGGGCCCTGAAACATAAGGGAGGGGAAAAGGGTGTTCTAGGGAAGCAAAGGAGAGGAGGCAGAACTCAGAAGAGTTCAGACTAACTAACTGGCGCTCAGGAGCTGGAGGGGTTCTGACGGGCACTGAGATTGGAACAGCGGGTAAGCAGACCCTGAGTGGCCTTTGGGGTGGACCTAATGGAGGCCTCTGGAGTTATTACTTCTGTCCATTTGGGGTTTGGAGCTTGGATCCATTTCAGCCCCTTCCATGAGGCCAAGAGTCTCCCTTAGGAAGTTCTGGGTTTCATGCCTGGCCACCTCGGAGAGGTGAGCTCCCACCTGTTTGTGAAGCCCTGGGAGGGGGTGTGAAGCCCCACTGTGTGTCTTGGCAGATGAGCAGCTTTGTATTGGCAAGGTCCTTCCTGTCTGGCTGTAGGTGTCCTGCTCCTCAGAGGGCACCGTACAGTCCGAGTATAGGGTGTCCTGGGGGCAGGTGAACTCCCAGGGCCTGCGGGAGGAGAGTCTCCTGGGCAGGCCACGCAGAGGATGGGTGGAGGGCAGTGGGTGGGAGGGAGCCCTCCAAAGGCAAACGGTGGGTCTAAGGTGAGTCAGTCGCTCAAGGTAGATCAGGAATGACCCCTGGCACCGGGCTTGGAGGATGAGGCCTGGACAGAGCCTTTCCCCTCTTCCTAGGGGGGCCCAGGGCCACAGCAGCCCGGTTGAAGAAATGCTCTCTGGTACTTTGCCCATGTCATGTCCTGGATTCACAGGTTTCTGGGAAGGGTTGATGAACCAAGGAAAGGATGGATTCTAGGGAAAGTTAACCTTTTTGGAGATCTCACCCTGTCCTGAGCCCTTTACAAAACCCGATGAATAGTAACGAGAGGGCAGGAACGTATGCGCTGCTAGAAGTCCAGGGGAACCTGGACTCACATGCCCATTTTTCAGATGGGAAACTGAGTCCTGGCTGGGGTGGGGGGCAGCTGCAGAGGGGGCTGAGGCCGGTGGCAGGGCAGGGGTGGGGGGGTGGGGTGGCCCCTTGAGCTCGCCCCCTTCACTCTCCACACAGCCCCGAGCCATGATGAAGACCTTGTCCAGCGGAAACTGCACGCTCAGTGTGCCCGCCAAGAACTCGTACCGCATGGTGGTGCTGGGCGCCTCGCGGGTGGGCAAGAGCTCCATTGTCTCTCGCTTCCTCAACGGCCGCTTCGAGGACCAGTACACGCCCACCATCGAGGACTTCCACCGCAAGGTCTACAACATCCGTGGCGACATGTACCAGCTCGACATCCTGGACACCTCCGGCAACCACCCCTTCCCTGCCATGCGCAGGCTTTCCATCCTCACAGGTGAGGCCCGGGGGGCACCCAGCCGGGGTCTGTGTGCTCCGCGCTTGACAGTCGGCAGCACCCAGGTGAAACTCACAGCAAGCTCCCTGCAGAAGGAGGAGATGGGGGCTCAGAGAGGGGTGGCGGCTCATCTGACCACGTGATGGAGTCGGCGCCCAAATTCCAGGTGGTTCGATTCGGGGCCAGTGATTCCCGACTGCCCATGTTGCCTTCTAGGTGGGGACCTCTACAGACTTGCAGGGGACATTCCTTTCCAGGGAACAGAGTAGTGTTGAGGCCACAGCGGGGCTCCTGGGGGCCCGTGGCCAGTCTGCTGCCGCGCCCTTCTCTGGATTCAGACCCGGGCAGCAATCCGAGGAGGGAAGTCGGGACCCTGCCCGTGCAAGGGCCGTGGTGAGGGCAATGGCTGGCACCGACCAAGAGCTAGCATCCAGCCCTGTTCTTAGCCTCTGCCGTGCGTTTGTTCAGTCCTTACGACTACCCCAGGAGATGGGCGTTGGCATCTATTCTACAAGTGGGGAATCTGAGGCCCAGAGAGGTTAAGGATCTCGAGGTGGTCACAGCTGGGAAGTGGCCCTCTGCTGGCATGCTTTCCCTCTCCCCTCTCCCACAGCCTGTGGTCCTGCCGGGAGCAGGGCCGGATGAGGGGGATTGTCTGGGATTAATGTTTAAGCACGTGGATACGCGGCACTGGGCCGTGATGGCATTACGTCAGGCCGTGTCCTATGGCCCAGAAACTGGTCTGTCTGGGTCTGAATCCTGGTTCGGCCACTCTGGGCGAGTGACTTAACCTCTTTGTGCCTCGGTTTTCTCCTCTCTAAAATTAGCATCAGATTAGCGCCTTTCTTAAAGGTCACTGTGAGGATTAAATGAGTTGCTAGATGTCAAGTGCTCCATAAACATCTCAGATTGGATCAGCATTTCTGTGTGCCTGCCCTGGAATCCTTTCCCAGGCCTCCTCTTCCAGGCTGCTCGCTGACTGGCTCACCCAGGTCGCACTCAGATCCCCCTGGACCTCATTTTTTTGGAGGGGACTGCGTGACCAAAGAAGCCCTGAGCTGACCTGGGTTCAAGTCCTGACTCCACCACTTGGTAGCTTGGCCAAGTGACCAGAGGCCGGTCGTGCACCCTCAGAATCTCAGCCTCCCCAGCTGCACGGCAGGTACCACCTTCCTTTCCCCCCAGCGGTGCTTGTGGGGAGCTCCGGCAGGTGGCAGGTATTACGTGGATGTCACTGCGTTGGGGAGGGGCCTGGGTGCCCACCAGCATAAATGGAGGGAGAGAGGAGCTGGGGGCAGGGGCCATGTGCTTAATTCTAAATTAATTTTTAATTATCCAAATAATACGGGACACACACTCCTTTAAACAAGACAGATCAGGCAAAAGCCCCTTTGACCAGGGCCCCCGATCCTAGGTTCCTGCCCCCTCCCCAGAGGTATGGACTCTTCTGGACCTTCCATGAACACACTGACATTCATCTTTGTATCCCCATAGGAGTATTTTTGTCTGTGCATGTGCCTATATCATTCCGAGCACATCCCTCGGCTTCTTGTGCCCGTGCCTCATTGGTGCTGGTGCACAGGGAATTCTAAAAGCCGTTAATCCCGCTGCCAGCTCTCCTTCTGGCTGCCGGCGGGCCGGTCTCTGGTGCTTGGCACTGCAGTCTTGCATTTGAATATGTCAAGGCTGCCGCGTCCTTAGGGGCCCAGGATTAGCCTAACGGGACAGGGTTTGGCAGCCCAAGCAGAAACGGTTGCCAGGCTAGCATTGTCTTGCAAGTGCCTTTCAAAACAGCGCACACTGTAATTCATCCCATCCCATCCCAGCATTAGTGAGCGCCCGCTACACGCCAGACCCTGGGACCCAGGATGAGTAGCGCCCGAAGCCTTAGAGCACTGCCTTGCTGAGCCTGGGTCTGACTGTGGTGTGTGCTGCTGGGGAGACAGCAGTTCTGCGACAAATCAGCATTGCTTGATTGTCCTCTCAAGAACCTGGGCCATTTGCTGACTCCTCTGAGCCTCAGTTTCCTTGTCTGAAAAATGGGAATCTTGACATCTACACCACAGAGTTGTGATGAGTTGAGGCGGAAGTCAGGGAGGTGCGCTGAGAACAAGACTGTGGTCTTGTAGAACAATCTGGAGTTAGATGCAGGCGTCGTGTCTTCTCTCTCCCGTCTCTACGCAGCCCTGCCCCTGCCACCACCACCTCAGTCCCTATTTCAGATTCACAAGCCTTTCTGCAGGGATGCAGTGAGTTCCAGTAGAGATGGTGTGGACCTTGGAGGCAAACGTTCACTTGTTAGTGCTATGATTTATTCAGGAAACAGGGAGCACCTACTGTGCGCCGGCACCGTGCTAGGTGAGGGCAGAATCGGGCCCAGATCTCAGCCTAGCCCCCTTGAAGCTGTGTGATCTTGGGCAAGTTGCTCGCCCTTTCTAAGCCTTGGTTTGCTTACGTGTAACATGAAGGTGGCGTTAAGGTTGCCTTCCTATGGCAGTTTTGTGGGGGTCCGTGGAACAATGGCCCTGAAGCATAGGCTCCAGCGCTTGGCTCACAGCTGGGGGTTATTATCACCGTCCTTTATTCACACTGAAGACTGTTGGCATGACTGAAGGTCGCCACGCACCTGCCACCTGCTGTAATGAATGCTCTGCATTCATTATCTTGTGTGACCCTCAGACTCATAAAATACAATTTCATCTGCAGAGGACAGATGGGGAAACTGAGGCATAGAGAAACTGCGTGACCTGCTCCAGGTCGCGTGGCTCATGAGTGGAGGAGGCACGACTCAAACCCAGGCCTGCCTGCTGCCGTTGCCTGGGCCCTTGCCCAGCATCGGGCTCTCCTGCAGCCCCTGGGGTAGGCACTGACGAAGCGGGCGAGGCCCCTGCCCTTGCAAAAAATTATGTTTAGTAAATTTTAGCACCGTCCACACACGTCCAGAAGTATCCGGCCCTGTGGAGACACGTGAAGCGAATTAACTACATTTGAACCAGGCTCGGCCCCTTGTTAGACGTAGGACCTCAGACAAGCGAATCCACCGCTCTGAGCCTCGGTTTCCCATGCTGGAAAACGGGGAGCAGAGAGCAGCTACTGCGCAGAGCGGCTGTGAGGGTAGGTCAGTTGCTCCGTGGGAAGGACTTGGCACCTCCGTGAGCGTAAGGCGTTCTCCCCCGACATTTGGCCAGGCGGAGGGCGGAGGGGTGAGGCCCGCGCGGGCCTGCGTGCTCACCGCCGCGGCGCTCTCTCCCCGCAGGCGACGTCTTCATCCTGGTGTTCAGCCTGGACAGCCGGGAGTCCTTCGACGAGGTCAAGCGCCTGCAGAAGCAGATCCTGGAGGTCAAGTCCTGCCTGAAGAACAAGACCAAGGAGGCGGCGGAGCTGCCCATGGTCATCTGCGGCAACAAGAACGACCACAGCGAGCTCTGCCGCCAGGTGCCCGCCACCGAGGCCGAGCTGCTGGTGTCGGGCGACGAGAACTGCGCCTACTTCGAGGTGTCGGCCAAGAAGAACACGAACGTGGACGAGATGTTCTACGTGCTCTTCAGCATGGCCAAGCTGCCGCACGAGATGAGCCCTGCCCTGCACCGCAAGATCTCCGTGCAGTACGGCGACGCCTTCCACCCCAGGCCCTTCTGCATGCGCCGCGTCAAGGAGACGGACGCCTACGGCATGGTCTCCCCCTTTGCCCGCCGCCCCAGCGTCAACAGTGACCTCAAGTACATCAAGGCCAAGGTCCTCCGGGAGGGCCAGGCCCGCGAGAGGGACAAATGCAGCATCCAGTGAGCAGGAGGGACGCCGGGGGTGGGGCCCGGGCAGTGCCTTAAGGGAGGGGGCCCCAGACACCCGCTGCCCGCTACCCACACAGCCCCCCCCAAAAGCAGTCTTGTTCACCAGACTGGAGGGCCACAGCCGCTCCCCTCTGTACATTCTCCTGCCTTCCCACTCCTGCCCTCCGATCCTTCTTTTCCGTGGCTTGCCCGTGGTCCCAGCTTCCCTGCAGTAACATGCCTTTGCAGAGCAGGAGACAAGGTGGGGAGACACCTGCATGTATGCAGAGACCCAAATTGGAGCATGGCAGTCCTGGGTTGGAAGAAGCACTGATGTCGGAGGGGCTGGGAGTCCTGCCTCCCACTGAGTCTCCAGAGCAGGTTGCAAGACGGAGGTGACCTGTGGGAGAGGCCTCTGCCCTCCTGGTGTAAGACCCAGCTGGGTTTAGGGCAGAGGCCCCTCTACCCCCTGACCCTGAGACCCCTGCCCTCTGGCTCAGCTGTTTCTGCCCCACGTCCCCAAGCTGTCCCCCGGCTGCCGCTGACATCAAGCCAGTGGCGTCTGTGTGTTTGAATTGGAGCAGGCTGTGTCCTGCTAGACCACGTCCTCGGCCCCTCCCAGGCTCCTCTCTTCTGCAGGTCGTGCTTTCCTGTGCCTGCAGCTGTTCTCATCATAGCATTGGAAATCATTGTACTGTGAAAACCTAGGGGCCCCTCCTTTGGCCAGGCCCCCACCCAGTTCAGAGCCACTGCCTTCCCTGGGGGCTCCTTCTTCCCTGCGCCCAGAGAAAGCGTGTCTAGATATTGACCAAGCTTTACAGTTTACAGAACACTTGTACAAGCCCAGGGCAGGCAGGGACTCCTTCGTGTCCCCATTTCACGGAGGAGGAAACTGAAACTTAGATGGCAAAATAGCGTGCCCGCCCCCCCCTTCCCCAGCTCTGGGCTGAGCTCTGAGCCATCCTCTACTGTGTTTGCTTCTCAAGCATTTAGCAAGCACCTGCTGGGTGCTGGGTCCACTGCGTGCTAGGAGACAGGGTGAGGGGATGCACTTATGTCCTCAAGGCCTGACCCATTTCCCATCACCCACACCTGGCCTCTGCTCACCCCACACTGCCTTCGGCACACACAGCTGTTGGGAGCAGAGGTGAGCCCGGGAGAGGTCAGGCAGAAGGGCTCATGGAGGGTCTTTTCCTTATACCAGGATTGGGCTGTGCTGGGTACTACCTCACACCCAAGCATGGTGGGATTTGAACTGTAGACCCAAAGACCCCTGCATCAGCACTTAACAAACACATTTTGTCCTTTAATCTCCTTAAAAATACTGACCTTTAGGGTCACAAGGCTTTGGTGATCATTTAGTGAGTCTTTCTGATGCCCAGAGAGGGTAAGTAACTCGGCCCAGGCAACACAGCAAGCCAGTGAGGCAGAAGCAGGGCTAGGTCTGGGCATTCAGTATACGCCATGAAGTGCCCCTCCTCCTGGGGCCATCGGGGGCTTTGGGCCTCTCATCTGTGACCCTCTCTTGGAATTGGCCCATCAGGGCTCCTGTGGATGCTGTTTACACCAAGCCCCTGTGTATACACGTCTGCATACGTGAACACGCAATACACACACACCTTACTCCGTCTCTGAATACCCAGCCCCAGCCCCTGCTGTGTCTGCGCCGCCACGCCTGCCACTCCAGCAGCAGCTCAGACCCTGCTTCTGTACCCCCACCCGCTGCCCAGCCTGAGCCTCTAACCAGACCAGGTACCTTGACCAAGACAGGTGAGCGGTCTGGCCTCCCCCAGCCACACCCCACTGCCCTGGATCTCTGTGTACACTAGCAATTAAAGTGGGTTTGTTTCTAAGCTGTGCCCTTGACCATGTGTATTTTCTGTACTTTCAAGAGGAGGACCACCTCTTCCCACTCAAGCAAAGATGGTCTTTCCCTCCCCAAAATGTGCCTGCCTGGCGCCCTGCTGTGTTGGCGTGGAGTTGGGCTCCACTTTAGGGGTGAGGACTAGAACCCCAAGCTAGGAGGCTGGGCCCCTGCCAGTCCTGCCCTTCTGGTCCTCCGGGGTGTGTGTTGAGGTGTCTGTTCCTCTGGAGGGGCGGCCGGGTACGGCAGGCGAGACCCCGCTAGGCCTGAGTTCTGCATGGTTCCTGCAGAGCAAAGGTTTTGCCCCAGGGGACATTTGACGGTGTCTGGAGGCATTTTTGGTTGTCATGACTAGGGGCGGATGCTACTGGCATCTGGTGGGTAGAGAGGCCAGGGGGGCTGTCCTACATCCTACAGCCCCCCACCACACCCCCGTCCATACCAACCCTTGAGGTCGGGGCGCAACCTGTGTCCGTGTGTGCAGTTGACGACGCATGCTTTCCCGACTGTACTCAGTAAACACTGGACAGCAGTGCTCCCTCTTGTGAAGTGAGACTGGCTGGTGGAGGATGGGGCAGGGGCTGGGTGGGGAGGGCAGCGGGGGGGGTGGGGAGGTGCTGCCCCAACAGCGTCCAGCATGCTGCTCTGGCCTGAGAGGCTCCCCCGCCCTGGCCCGCTGGGCCACGTGCTCCCCACGCGGCTGCTGGGCACCCTCCCACCAGCTCTCTGGGGACCGTCCTCCTGGCCCTCCCATTTTGAGGAATCAGAGCTCAGTGACTTGTCCAGGACGGCGCCGCTGGCTACCCGGCGGATCGGGCACTTGACGCTGAGGCCATGTTTGCTCCGTGTAGAGTCAGGAAAGGATTTTGCCTCTGGGAGGTGGGTCCGGGCCTGTGCTTTTGGGCATTCAGCAAATGCTGCTGAGCGTGATTCGGCCCGGGCCTGGAGAGGGGGGTTTGGAGAGGAGCAGGACAAGGACCCTGCCAGGGAGCTCACGACTAGCGGGAGCATCCTCTGCCCTGAAATCCTGGAAACAGGGTGAGGCAGGCAGGCTTGAGGCTGGGGGTGGGAGCGCAGCCTCTGCTTCCTAGGGAGTCCAGCTCCCCGCCAATCCTTGGCCCACCCCAGCCTGGTCACCGTGCCACTTCCTCAGCCCTGCTTCAAGAATGGGACCTGTGGGGTGAACTGTCCCCTACTGCCCCAGAAAGGCTAAACGGGGGCAGCTGGGGGCCCCCGAGCAGCCCTCCACAGCGCTCGCCTCTGCAGGACGCCCTCTCCCTGGGCCTCAGTTTCTCCGTCTGTAAATGGGAGGCGGTGGCAGGGGGGGAGCCGGGCTGGATAACACAGGAGAGCCCCTTGCAGTCCTGACTCTGTGCAAAGGCATTACCGTTCCTGTTACATAATCCACAGCATTCCAGTCATTACTATACAGAGCACATTCGTCCCAGGCCCAGTGCCCCCCTCCCGCTCCCTGCATCCCCCAGGCTCACCCTGGAGCAGGGCTGACCAGCGTGCTGAGGCTACAAAGAGCCTTCTCGGCCCTGGACAGGGGCAGAATAAGCTGGCAGGAAAATTCCCCAGACTCAAGCCCAGGACAGCCAGCTTTACTCCCCCATGCTAAGAAGGGAGTGCTGGGGATCTGCTTTCAGAGCATTCTGCGCTGTGAACTCTGAGTGTTTGTTCTGTTCTGCATCCCTGAACCTGTCGCTTACTCAGAAAAACTTGGGTCTGCGTCACGGCTTGGTGGGAGCCGATGGGAGGCCTGCTGGGGCCTTGGCGGCAAAGGTTGTTGGGAACTTGGGGAGGGAAAGAGTCGGCCTTGGCTGAAGAGCCACCAGGCACCCGGCCTTTGACCTGCAGCCTGTCACTGGGTCCTCATGGCCAAGCTATGCGGATGGATTATGAATCCCTCTTTACACGCGAGGGAAACGAGGCTCAGGGAGGTCACATCCTTTGCCAAGGTTGCACAGCTAGTAAGTGGCAGAGCTGGGCTAGAATCCACATCTGATTCCAAAGCATATTTTCTTTCAAGAGCTTTCCTAAGTGAGCTGGCTGAGGGGCTGCTCCCTGGGGGGAGAGGCCAGAAGCTCAGGTGCAATGTCTGAAGGTGACTCAGAGAATGCAGGCAGGTGTCATTCAAGGGCAGGGCATGCTCTACTCTTCATAACAAAATGGCTAAGCCAGTGCAACAAGGGGAGAACTTGACCTCCTCTTCATGGAAGCGCCCGAGATGAGTGGGAGGCCAGAGGCTGGCTCTGCCCCACCTGGGGGCACCCAGTTGTCTTCCATCTCCAGGCTCCTCTAGCTTTGGAACCTGTAACCACCTGCACGTTGAAGCACAGCCACGGTTACGTTCAGGTTCAGCCGGAGGGAAGGGGGAAGAGAGTGGCCCACGTCCCTGCTGCTCGTTCTCCATTGGTGAGAATGTGGTCATTTCATGGTACCTACTGATGATAACGGCTGGGAACCTCCCTAGGGATCCGTGGCCCATGGCAACTCTGTTACTGTGGAAAAGGGGGAAGCGGGATCTGGCTGGCCAGCTAGCTTCCCCACCCCAGTCGCTCTAATGCAGCAGGTCCAGGCTGTGGGACACCACGTGCATCCTGATGAATCAGAAAGCAGTTTTCGTGTCCCACTGCTTCATAAATTGGCTCCAACGGCCTATTTCCCACGCGCCCCCCCCATCTCTGAATGAAAAATTGGACCGTCCCATTATTTTTCTCATCTCTCTTAGAAAATGCCCTAAGTGTTTTAAGTGGTAAATAGTCTCAATTAAGGAATTAAAAATCCTTTACCCATGTGATAATTGGCATTTCGGTTTTCATTCAAAGGAAGGACTTACCTTCCTTCCCCCAGCTGTGCTCTACTGCATCCAAAGAGTCTGCAACTGGGCAAGAGAAGGGTGATTAGGTCCTCTTTTCTTACCTTCTCCCCCTCACCTCCTTCCAGTTTCCCTCCCTTCCACTCTTATAGGTGGGAGTGGTGGTGGAGGGGGAAGGGGCCGGGGGATCAGGGAAGTTCTCACTTGACTAATACTGTGGTGAAATGGTTTCTCTGATATTGTGGTAAGATGATGTCGTGCTCTAAGCATGGCAGATGTCAACACTGGCATCAAAATTCCATGGGGAGCTGGTGTCGGCCTCGCGCGAGGCTCTCCAGCGACCGACCGTGGGCGCCCAGGCTCGAGGGGTGGGCTAGGCAGGCGAGCCCCAGGGGCGCAGACGTGCCGCCCTGCCCCCGTCCCCCAGGCGCGGCATGTTGCCCTGGGCCCTTCCGCGTTGGGACTCAGGAGAGGAGGAGGCGCTGGAGGAACAAGGCCCCTCGGAGGACAGTGACCAGGGCGAGGCCTGGAGCTCTGGGGAAGAAGCTCCAGGGGAGCCAGGCTTGCCCCCACAGGACAGGCCCCCTTTAGTCCTGCCACTGGGCTCAAGGAAATATTCACACCTGGAGGGAGAAGGGCGGATGCGGGAGCAAGTGACTGGAGCTCCGGGAAGTCCTTCCTGGAGCTCCAGGGAGCAGCTGAGGCAGGGCAGCCTCCCAGTCCTGGCTCCTGAGCGGTCCTCAGGAACCCCAGTTCCCCTTTCCCCCAGGGTGGCCTGGGAGGTGGCCCCCCCAAAGATGAACCTGCTAGCACCCTGGGATCCTAACTACAAGCCTGAATCAGGACCTCGGTTGGTGTGGGGGGCCAGCTGTGGGGCAGGTGCCTCCTTCTCCAGCCGGACCTTGTGCCACCCATCATTCTGGCCATTGTATGAGGCAGTCTCGGGCAGGGCCCTCAGGTCCCCGGCCCCCACTGCAGGGCATCAGAAAAGACAGCAGGTGCCCAGGGGTGCAGGGTTCCCAGTAACATGCTGTGAAGATGTCTTTTTCTCGGACCCTCTGCTGCCCTGTGGGCACCGTGTTCCCCTGTACCTGTCCCAGGCCCCACAGCAGGTGATGGGCTCCTTGCAGCTGCTGCCCCCACCTCCTGTCATGTCCCCCTGGGTCCTCCCCACCCCGGCCCCGGGCTGCTCCACCACCTGGCTCAGTGGGCCTGAGCTGATAGCCCTCACTGGCCTGTTGCAGATGAGCCAGGGGGAGCCGAGACACAGCTCCCCGGCGGACCCCATGCCCCTCGCTGGCTCTTGTGACCCTATCTCTGGCCACGCAGACCCCAGCAGTGGTCCAAGCAGTTCTCACTGCCCTGACCCATCCCTCCCTCGGACCCCAGAAACCCATCCTCAATAGCCTCCCTAGTGCTGAATGGGCCCCCAGGCCTTGGACAGGTTCTGTTGACAATAAAGCAGTGCTGGTTTGCAAAACAAACAAACAAACAAACAAACAAACAAAATTCCATGGGGAGGAGCAGATGTAGCTCAGTGGTTGAGCACCTGCCTCACCTGTACAAGGGCCTGGGTTCAATTCGATACCCCCTAAAAAAAAAAATTCCCTGGGGCATTCTGTAGATTCCATCATCCATCATTGCTAGGACGCTCTCATCTGCTGCCCTCTTGATAGCTTCAGGCCCTTTCTGCTGAGGCCCTTTGCCCCTCTAGGATGCTCTATGTGACAGGGCCCAAGGCACTCCCACACCAGCTTTTTCTCACCGTTATCCCACTCCTGGGCCACATGGCACTCACAGGCTTTGCCCCAACCAGCCCTGAGACATAAGCTGATCTGAGTTTATTTGAGACCTTTAGCATCTAGCCCAGCCAGTCTGTCACCCGTTAGATTTATCAGGTGGAGGACAATTGTCCACACAGCCCCTCAGCTACCAGGCACACACATCTAGCCTTGAGCTGAGGGGAGGTCACTCTCATAGCACACCAGAAACTCTCCAAAAAGTCTCTCTCCCAAGAAACCCTCTTATTGCTGACTCTTTTCTGTCTTATAGATGAGAGACGTGAGGGTCATGTAGCTGGTTCTCAGCCCCTTGGAAAATTTGGCTCTTAGTTTGGCACCTTGCTTTGGAATCTGAGATCAACCATCTTAGAGTCTCAGCCAAAATGAAAGGGACAGAACCAGGCTCATCCATCAGGTCAAAGGGGGCTGGGAAATGGAACACTGAACAGGAAAATGAGTTGGGACCCAGTGTAAGGACCTGACCACACATCTGAGTCACACAAGAGACACATGGCATTGGATTGTTTATTACATTGACTCTGGACTGACTGCCTTGGTACAAACCTCAGCTCTGCCATTTGCCAGCTGGGTGTCCTTAGACAAGTTTCTTTTTGTATCAGTCAACTGTCACTGCAATAATGCTGTGTAACAAATCACCCCCAATTTCAGTGGCTCACAGCAGCAAATATTTTTTTCTTACACTCATGGATCTGTTGTTGTCAACTGCAGTTTCTGTGGTCTGGGCTGGATGTGACCGGACTTGGTTTCCAGATTGATCCTCCTTCATTTAAACTTTTGATATTTTGTTCTTTGTGGATGTTTTACATTAATTTTTACTTCTTAAAATATTGCACTAAGATATTATTTATCCTGATTACTGAGTTTTTTGGAGGCCCCTTACATTTTGTGCCTGAGGCAATTGCCTCACTCCTACCTCAACAGAGTCCCAGCCCTTGCTCCAGGAGAGGAGTTGGGTTCAGGTCAGCTCCACTTGTTTATTCTGGTACTCAGCGCCTCCAGCTACCCAGGACATGTACTTCTCATGGAAGAGCAATGGAACCCAAGAGGGCGGGTGGAAACATGAGATGCCTCCTGAGACCTCTGCCTGGGACTGGCACACCATCACAGCTGCCCATATTTCACTGGCCAAAGCAAGTCACAGGGCCAGGATCTCAGGACACAGCAATGAATCACTGTCCCTGCTCCTCAAAGAACCAACAAGCAGCCCCTAAGCAGCCAATTGCCATCTGGTCTGTCACATGCTATGATAGGAGCTGTGGAAGCTCAGAGGAGGGGCCTCTAACCCAGCTCCAGGGGCAGATGACGCTGGAGTTGAATCCTAAGGGATTAATAAAAGCTAACCAGACGAATAAGAGCAGGTAGCTGAACAGAATGTGTGCAGGAACAGAGGTGAGACACTGCTGGGAGCTCATGTAGCTGGAGCACAGAGGGCAAAGGCCCTAAACACCCAGCTGCCACGGGGCATTTGCACTTGCTGCCTTCTCTGCTTCTAGATACCACACTAGCTCACTCACTTCATTCATATCTTTGTTCAAACATCATCTGCTCAGAGAAGGCTCCCTGACCTCTCTAGCTAAGGTCCCCCTCCACCAATCACTCTCCGTCCTCTCATCTCCTGCTTGATCTTTCTCTAACATTTATCACCACTTGACTTTTTATAATGTGTTTATTGTGTTTATTGTCTATTGCCTCCATGAGAATGTGAATTACTTGAGACCAAGGTGAGGATCCTTCCAGCATAGCATAGTGCCTGGCACACAGTAGTATATTTGATAAATATATCATGAGCAGGTGGGTGAACAAAGAGAGCGGCATGGTCAGGTACACCACTCTGGAAGACCACCCTGGCTGCAGTTTGCTGAGCAGGTCGGAAGGGCATGAATGAAGGGAGGGAGCAGGGCAGAGGCGACCCGGTCATCCAGGTGGGGACCCAGGTAGACGGCAGCAGAGACACAGTGTGGGGGGTTGAGGGCTTGCCATTTTGGGTGGCAGGTACCAAAATGGGGGCTCCAGGAGGAGAGGGTGCGGGTTGGAAGGCCATGTATGCGGGGAGAAGACAAGCTCAGTTTGGGTCCTGTGGGGTTTGAGGAGCACGCGGGGCCCCAAGCGCAGCTGTGTCGTGGGTGCCTGGGTGGGAGGGTCAGCCTTAGGGGATTGCATCAGGGAGAAGGTCCTGAGGAGCACTGTTGTTTAAGGAAGCACACAGGGTGGAGGTCAGGAAGGTGGAGAAGGAAGAAAGGAGAGGTAGTCAGAAAACCAGAGCGTGTGGTCATGGAAGCCGAGAGAACAGCGAGCTTAGAGAAGTAAATGGTCTCCAATGTCAAGAGCTTAAGAAGGGGGCTGCAGAGGGCCTCCTAGACTTGTGACGTGGAGGTCATTGAAGAGTTGGAGCCAAGTCCAAAGAGTGGTGAAGACAACAGACTGATTGCATTGGGCAATGTGTGTGTGTGAAAAGAGCGAGGACATCTCTTTCTTTTCAGTTTTTTGTAAGCATGACTGTGAAACAAAAGACAGCATGGTGCAAAGCCAGAGGGGAGCATGGGGTTCCAGAAGGTTTGCTAGTAGGATTTTTTTGAAGATAGGGAGGCTTGAACTTGTCGAAGGGCTGTCGAGAAAGACCCAGAAGAGAAGGAGGATGCTGACAGGAGACAAGGAATTGCTGGAGAGGGGTCTCTGGGGATGGGGCAGGGGCTGGGAGCCAGGGCAAGTAGTGGGGTGGGGGGAATTGGCTTCAGACCAGAGACAAGACTGCTCCCAAGGAGAGGGTGGGGAGGGGAGGGGCTGTGCTCCTGGTAAGCCTTTGTCCTGCCTTCCAGCTTCAGGGAGTTAACTGCCTGCCCAGGACGGAGGCTGGCCCCCAGAGAGAACATTCTCAGCTATCTAATGTTTTCACAAGAAATTAAACTTGAAGTAGAAAAGCCCAATTCAATTTTATCCAAAATGAGAAATGAGTGGAGATGATGGCTGCAGCCCAGGGAGATGGAGTGGGGTTGGGAGGGGGTTTGGAAGTCACAGAGAAGACTAAAAGGAGGAAGCCCCTTTCGCATTTAACATCTAGGGCACCCCACCCCCACCGTCCTGTGCTGGGTGCTGGAGACAGATGCATCAGGATTTCAGGAAGTCTGGTGAGGGATGGACAAGGGCTGCAATCCAGGGAGGTAATTGCTTACATCGGTGGAAAACGTTTTTTAGAAGAGGTGACAGTTTTAGCAGCCTCCTAAGGATTCGTAGGATTTAACCAGGAAGAATTTGCTGGAGGTGGGGATCATATTATTCTACTTAATATAAGTGTAATTATACTTAATATAAAAGCTCTTAGCTCAGTGCCTGACGTTCCACCAGCTCTCAATATAGATGGGCCTTTGAAATATTATTATTAATCATTTTCACACATTTATGAGTTTGGCTCCACCAAACTCCCCCCAATTTTTCTTGGACACTTACAACTACTGTGGGCTCTTGACATGCACAAGAAATAAGACAAGAGACCTCTAAGAATCCCAAGCTGGGAAATGTCCCTGCCAGCATAGAATATCCCCCTAAAGAGGAGGAGAGTGTAACAGAGAATGTGAAGCTACTGTCTCGGCCGTTTAATGACTATACAGACTAGGACTAAAGCGTTTCCACAGCTGTTCTTGTGCATTCCGCCACTCATCAGCCTGGCCTGAAGTGTCCTCTCTCATTTGAGCCGCTCTGTGCACTGGCTTGAGCCGTGCAGGAAATGGCTTTTCCTTGTTTCCACTGAGAGCAGCTTACGGTGGAATCAGTCAAGGCCCTCACTGAAGTTGACTCTCCACACTTTAATTCACTCCCTGCTTCTGTCTTTCAGACCAAAAGCCAATCATTTCTCAGACGTCTTCATCTTTCTTTCCATCACTTGCACTAGCTATTGGAATCCTTTGGGGGCCATTTTCCAGAAAGGAACAAAGTGTTTATTGCTGAGGGGTTTAGCTAGGCTCACTCACGAGCTCGATTCCACAGACACTTTTGCCCCAGCAAAATGATAAATAATTACAAGCCATGGACCTTTGATATAAGCCAAAACAATATGTTAAACCCTTGAATGTCAAAGACTTCCCAGGCTTCCACTTCTCCTCCCCCTTAGAAATAGAGCCTTAAAATATCCTAACGTTTCACGCGGTCTGAAACACAGACACGCACTCATGCACAAACACAGTAGCACACACACATGTGCTCACACAATCCTAGTGCACACACACTCACACATAATGCACACATGCTCACAAGGAACATATATTTGTGCATATACATACAATCACACATGTACATAGAGGCTCACACAGATAGGCACACATATGCACACACATACAGACACAGGCACACCCATGCATGGTACACAGACATGCACATGCACAAATGCACAGCATCATGCACACACAGGTACACAATGCCTTTGCAACCAGGAAACACACATATGCACACACAGATACACAAATGCATGCACACATGCAGGTACAGCATGCACACATGCCCAGGCACACCTTTGCACACATGCACAAATGCACACACAACATGCCTGCTTGCACAGGCACACATGTGCACTCTGCCAAGAACCAGCCAGGAGCAGAGGAGGAGGTGGAGGAGGAAGGGAGACACATCATTCTTCTCCCTCTAGTTCAAATGACTTCTCTTCCTTGGCACAAACTTTGCTTTGGTATCTTTTGTTATTTTTTTAGATCACAAAGACATGAGACTGGAACCAAATCCCCAGGTTTTACAGAAGGGAGATGCGATTTCTAGCAATGAATCTGCTTGAACAAAATGACATATCAAAAGAAGAACTTGGAGGACTCTTGGATTCTGCAGTCTTCACCCCCACCCCTCCCCCCTCTCCACCTCCTCACCCTGCTTTTCCAGCTGCAGGGAGGCAACACCTTGGAGGGAAATACGCCTGACAGGGAGCCTGGATTCTTGCTTCTAACTTCAGTTCTGCCTCTCATTTGCTGTGTGAACCTGGACAATTCGCTCTCCCTCTCTGGTCATTCCAGCTTCAACATTTTAAGGTTCGATTATCCCCATACAACAGGTAGGGAATCTGTGGGCTCAGAGAAGTTAAGAGAATTTTCCGAGGGTCACATAACTCAGACTCAAGTGCTGTAACTTCCAGCCCAGAGGACTTCTCAAACTTGAATGTGCATATGAATCTCCTGAGGACCCTGTTAAAATGGAGACCCTGATTTAGCAGGGCTGGGGTGGACTTGAGACGCTGCCTTCCTAATAAGCCCCCCAGTGACACTGCTGCCCTGGGCAGTGACTGTGCCTTCAGTAGAACTGCCCCACACTGTCCCCCACTTTTCTTAAAGGCAAGTGAGGCTGAAGTTTGGTTCCCCAACACTGAACCCCAGCCCCCTGGCTGGGACAGCGATGAAGTTGTCTTCTCCCAGAGCTGCCTCCCCCTTTCTCTTTGACTCTGGGTCCCCTCTTTTCCCAGCCTTCTCCTCATGCCTGCCCCCACCTTCAGAGCTGTGGGAATGACAGCGGGCTAAAGACCTGGATTCTATAAGGCTCTGAACCCCTTTCTACCTGGGAGGCCCGGAGCAAGTCTCGTCTCCTCTCTAAGCCTCAGTTTCTCCACCTGTATGAAGAGAGGGAGGACTTGTTCTCCACCCTGGCTGTCAGAATCATGTGCAGAGTTCTTAGAAAGTATCCTGGCCTCAAGTTTTTAAAACTGGACAGAGTGTTGTGGCTGAAAGGGGGGGGGGTCCAGGGATGAAATGTCCATTGAGAGAAAGCTAGTGAATAATCTAGGGACTGAGTAACACAGTGAGCCCAGAGGTGGACGGGGATTGTGGTTAACAGAACAAATATTAGAATGTTCTTCTCTGAATTAGAACAAATGTACATCACATTACAAGGTGGTAAGAATACGGTGATGCATGGGAAAATACAATTAATGTAACTTATGGACTACAGTTAACAGCAATACTGTAATATTCTTGCATCAATGTCAAGGAAGATACTGTGTTAATAATAGGGGCAGTATGGAAAAAATATACCAGATGTATGCTGTAGACCATAGTGAGTGGTAATAGTCTGATGATGTTCTCTCATAATCTGTAACAATTGTTCCATGACAATGTGAGATGTTGCTGGAGGGGTGTTGTATGGGAATTCTCCACATTATGCACAGTTGTTTTGTAAGCTCACAACCTCTCTAACAAAAACGTATATTTTAAAAATTGGACAGGGTGGGGCCCAAGCACCGGAATTTTAAAAATAAGTACTTAGCTAAGTTTAGTGCTGTTTTGGTTTTTTTTTTTTTTTTTTTAAGCAACTATCAGGGATTGAACCCAGAACCTTGTACATGGGAAACAAGCGCTCAACCACTGAGCTACATCCACTCCCTCATGCAAATTGGTTTTTTTCTGTTTGCTTGTTTGTTTGTTTGTTTTTAGGAGGTACCAGGAATCAAACCTGGGACCTTGTACATGGGAAGCAGGCGCTCAACCTCTTGAGCTATATCCACTTCCCATCGAGATTTTTAAAACGTTGCCCAATTGATTCTAATGGGACGCCAGGGTTGAGAACCACAGATCTGGTCATCACTAAAGGTCAGTCCAGCTCCGATGGTCAGCGTGTGGTCCAGTGGCTGAATCCACACAGCCATGCCTTGCAAGCTTAGGGGAACAGAGTGGCAAAGCCTCAGAAGGATTTCAGCACAGCTATTAGATAAGGGCATGCTCCCCCATTCTATGGGAAAGAGCTCTCAAAATGATGCTCGGGGAAAAGACCCTGGCTTAGAGCTGAACTTTCTTTTCTTCTGATTGACACTTGATGCATGTTTTAATGAAAGACTCAATCCCACGCCTCCGTCACCAGCAGACCTCCCCCACCAATGCTCCCTCCTACGGGAGGACTGAAAACAGCATCTCTGTGTGTGCATGGGCTGAGGGGGTGGCATACCGTGAATTAACCTGACATCATGGCCAAACGGGGGACCCAATTAGCCAGAGCCCCTTTGGTCACCTCACAGCAGAGCCCACATGCAACCATGAAAAGATTTCCTTGAAGCCAGCTGGTAGTACGTCTGTAGAGTCTCGTGGTTTCTATGGCGACCTGTCTCTTCCTGCAGCTGACAATGGGACTCTGTCACCAGGAGGGAGGCTTTTGGTGTCTGAGAAGTCCAGCCTGGAATGGGTTAGACAGATCCTGTCTAGTCTCAGGTCCGAGTTGCCTGCTGGTAGCTCGGGGGCATATCCTTTCAGCAAGGAATGGCGACACCAGGTGGGCAGTAGCCCTGCTCCCTCCAGCCCCCTCCCCAAGGATGGGGAAAGCAATCCTGTGGCCCCAGAGGCTCGGGTTCCAGATAAGGAAAGCTGATGGGTACCTCTCCACTGTCACTGGCAGAGTGGGGTGGTGACTGAGAGCCTGTATCTTGGAGCCAGCTTGCTGGGCTTGAAATCCTTGCTTTGCCACTTGGTGCTGAGTAACTGCATGCAGGTTCCTTGATAGCTCCATGCCTCAGTCTCCCCATCAGGAAAATGGAAGCCAGTGCTCAACCACTAAGCCACATTGGCTCCCCACACATGCCTACTTTAAAAAAAATCTCCATAAGTAGTTCTGATGATCAAAATTCAGAACCCACAGAAATCTGTAAGGGTTAGTCACTGAGTCCTGAACTCCCAGGGGAGCTCCTGAAGTCAAAGTGGAAGTGAAGGGGAAAAGGAGGGGTGAGGGAAGGTAATATTTGCTTAGTACTGGGCACCCTCTGTTTGTTTGCTCAATTGTTCATTCCACACGTGTAATTAAGCTCCTGTGCTGTGCAAACAGCTGGGATTGAGGCGTGGCCCTTACTGACTCGTGGGAGAGGCAGGCATTTATGGTTTATCACACAAATGCACCTGTAGTTACAAGCACATTCCAGGCAGGTAAATCCTACCTGTGCCACAGGTCCTGTGGCTGGATCGAACATGGCACCTTCAAGAAAACAAAGGATGAGTGGCATGGATTAAAGCTCGGAGAGCATGGGTGGGTGAGAGGGTGAAGGAGGCCCCGCAGAGCTGGGCGGGGCCAGGCCCTGGTGGCGTGCAGGCGGGCTGGAGCTTTGCATCTTTATCCCAGCAGGCATGGCCCCTAAATGGTTTTTAAGCCCTAAATGATCAGATTTGCAATTTGAAAAGAACCTTCTGGCTGCTCTTGGGGGACCAGAGTGTCAACCTAAGGCTATCAGACAAAGATGAACCTGAGGCTTAGGGAGACCCGGTCCTGGGTCCAAGCCCCTGTGGCCAGCAAGCAACAGAGGCAGGACCCTGCTCCATGCTTTCACACTCCCCCCCGCCCCCGTTGCATCCACCCCCATCCCTCTCACTGTTCACCCTCCTCTCAGATTCCACAACCCTTTCTCCCTGAAGTTCATTATAAACTCCAAACTCCCCCTGAGATCAGGTTGTTAATCCCCATTTGATGACATCCTTTCCTTAAGTCACTGTGAAGACAAATCTTCATTCTTTCTTTTTTAAAAAACAAAACAAAACCAGTTCTTTTGAAACCTTTTTTTTAAAAAAAAAGATTTATTTTTATTTATTTACCTCCCCCTTGCTGCTTGTGCTCGTTGTGTCCACTTGCTCTGCGTTTTTCTGTCTGCTTGTCTCCCTTTGTTGTGTCATCTCGCTGCGTCAGCTCACTGCGCCACGCGGGCCGGCTTGCCTTCACCAGGAGGCCCCAGGAATCAAACCCGGGACCTCCTATATGGTAAACGGGAGCCCAACCAATTGAGCCACAGCCGCTTCCCCAATCTTCATTCTTTGGGGATCAGTCTGATTTTTAGAAGCAGCCAAACTTGGCAGGACAAGGTAGGTGACTGCACTAGACATCTTCTGCTGTGTAACAAATGACCTCAAATCTTAGTGGCTTAAAACAAGGATGAGCGTTCCTTAACTCACACAGTGTCTGTGGGCCAGGCACCCCGGGGCGGCTTGCCAAGATGGCAGCCGGCGCTGCAGGCATCCGAGGCCTTGGCAGGGCTGAAGGCTCTGCTTCCAAGATGGCGCCCTCCCACGGCTGACCACTGACACCGGCTGTGGGCGGGAGGCCTCGGTTCCTGGTCAGTGGGGGCTCGCGTGGGCTGCTCGAGTGGCCTCACAACATGGTGACTGGCTTCTCCCAGAGAGCGCAATCCGAGAGAGGGTGAAGTAGAAGCCACCATATCTTTTAGGCCCTCACCTCAGGAGTCACACACTTATTCCATTGGTTATTCAGCGTGGGAGGGGATGAGGTGGCAGTGTGGATCCCAGGAGACGCAGGTCACGGGGGAGCCTCTTGGAGGCTGTGCCCACAGTGACCCCCTCTGAGATGTGGTTTGGGTTCTCAAACCACAGAGACAGAGCTGTTTTTCTTGAACTTTGACAGAAACCATATCTCCCCATAGAACTCGGGCAGTTGCCCAGGAAGTGTGAGCAGCCACCTTTGATTCCATTCAGATCCAGCCAGCACTGATTGGGCACCTACTGTATGCCAGATCCACATTCATTACCTCTTCTCACCCTCACAAGCACAGGCAAGGTAGGCACTTTTGTCTTCCCTGTTTCACAAATGAGGACTCTCAGGCTCAGTGGGAAGACTGGTTAGGGGCTAAGTGCCCTCTGGAAACTGTGGCCAGGACAACCCGTGTGCAGAACCCATGCTCAGAAGCCAGACAGAGATCACAGGCCCGGACTGCAGGGGTGGAGGCAGGAGAGTGGCTGCTGCTTTCTCTCACAAGCACTGGGAATGGGATGGAGCCCTCCCGGCTGCTGGGCAGATACCCAAACCTGCCTGATGGGTGTGTCCACTGGAGTCTCAGTGGAGGGGAAAGTGCAACCAGATGGGGTCATCGAGAAGCATTCAGTAAACAGACTCTTATAAGGTGTGGGCAGGATTAAGGGAAACCGACAAGGGAGGGTGCAGCACTCTGGGGCTGGCAAAGCTGGGAGCCAGGATCACACCCAGGCCTGGAGGGGCCCAGGAGGGAGCAGTGCCCAGAATCCAGAGGGGGCTGTCGTGGTCACCGTCACTGTAGGAGGGGCTGCCCAATAGGTGCTGTGGCCTTGCCGAGGGACACAGCGAACCCTCATTGGAAAGGAGCTCTCCTCCTGCCCTCCACGCTCCTGCTGGGGCTTCCATAGAGTGGTGAACCCAGCCGAGGGCAGAAGGCAAGGGAGCCTGTCGAAGCCGTCCATACAGGTCAGCCTCTTGGGCACAGAAGAGGGCGGAGCTGGAGACAGCAGATCTGGAAGGGCACAAGGGAAGTATCCGATGCAATGGCGTAGAAAATACAATGGTAATAATTGCTCATAGCTGTTAAGCACTTGCTATAGGCTAGACATTCTTCTAAGCAATTCCCGCACGGTATTAACGTAAGTTCCATTTTCACAACAACCCATTTTGTTATGACTGTTTCATAAATGAGGAAATTGAGGCATAGAGAACTTGTCCAGGGTCACACAGACAGTCCCTGGCAGGGCTGGGGGCACCTGATCCTGTTTTCACGCCACTTCCCATGTGCACTTGCTCCTTTGCACCCTGAAGTGACTTAGGTTTCCTTGTTGGGCCTCAGTTTACCCTGGTGATGGTCAGCTTCTCTGGGCTGGGTCCCCTTCTAATGTAGTAAAGGGCCCTGCACCAGGAGTCAGGAGACATGGGTTCAAGTCTCAACATCCACTGAACTGTGTGACCTTGGGCCTGTCACTCCCTCTTCACAGGCCTCAGTTTCCCCAATTATAAAGCAAGGGGCTTGAACCAGCCCATCTCTGATATCCCTCCTAGCCTCGATGCTCCAAAGAAGGTATGATTCTTCCACCCTTGCCCACTCCTCTTCCTCCTCCTCCCCAACCCACCCAGCAGCCCTGGCAGGTCATTGGCTGGCAGTTTCCTTTTGTTCTACAAAGAGCTTCAGCCTGTGGCTGGGCCCTTTATAGCTACCTACAGGAAAATGCCAGAGAAAAGACTCTGAACCCGAGGTGAGGCCAAAACAAAAAACCCAAAATAACATCACCCCTAGACCGCTGCTCTGCGATGGGGAAGGCGTTTAAGTGGGTTACAGTTGCCATTGGGAATCCACTGCGAGTCCGCTGACTCCCTCCTCACCGTCTTTGGGTGGCTTTGAAACGCTGAGCATAAAGGCTGCTGAGCAGCCGGACGAATGGCAGCCAGGCGTCTGCGGCGCTGCGGCAACTCCTGGCCAGGGCTGGGCAACTTGGAATGCTCGGGAATGGGGGCGTTAGTCCCGCAGGCCCCCCAAGCCCAATCTCAAACCAGCTTGCTCCATCCTGGCCATCAGGTCCCCATCCAGAGGAGAGACAGGACATTGGAGGAAGGAAACCCACACTGACTGAGTTCCTGTCAGCCCCGACTTGCTGGGGTGGAGATGACAATGGCCCCAGCCCACCCCCAGATAAGACCGCCCGTGGCGTTTGTAATCGAGTGGGCGGATGGACAGCCCTCAAATAGTCACACGGGACCAGCGAACACTACACATCTGCTGAGGCTGTCAGAGAGCATCATGGGGTGAGCTGCTCCGGCTGGGGGGTACTCAGAAGGCTTCCTGCAGAAAGGAGGGTTCAGCTGAGCTTGGGAGACAAGCAGGCAAAAATAAATGAGAGAAAGAACACCCACCCTCCAGCGACCTCATTTAATTTTTCAAGGGAGGAAGAGGGCAGGGAGATTGATTGAAAGAAGAAAGGTGGGAGTCGAGGATGTGGAATAGGTGGCAAATGCAGCTGGGCGCCGAGCGTGGCTAGAATCACGGATTGGTAGCATCCTCGTCGGGCAGTTTTGCTGAGAGGCAGCACCTGGGGGGCATTTGCATCCCAGCCTGTGGTCAAGGGCAGAATTCCAGCCAATGAGCGCGCTGAGAGTCTTGGCACTACTGCTCAGAGTGCAGTTCTGCTATCAATCACCCCTCCTGGAAGCCGGCCCTGCCCTGCTTCCAGCGCCTCTGAGCCTCAGCTGTGCTGCCTGCTGCTCCAGCTTCATCAGGCCCAGGTGGAACGGATGTCGCTGTCCCTGGCTCTCCCTGACTACTCTGCCCTCTGTGAAGTGGGGTCCAGGCTGGTACTGTCTTGGCCACTAGCATCCCCCGCAGACAGTGGCAAGAGCCTCTGTCTTAGGTCTCTCTGCTTCCACTCCTGCCTCCCTGCCCTCGGTTCTTCCCAGGAGCAGATCACACCTTCCAAAGGTTTCCCGCCCTGCAAGGCAGCAAACCCAAACTCCTTCTCAGGGCCTCTGAGGTTCCCGGCAGTACCTCTGGCCTCACCCCTGCCACCTTACCCTTGCCCTCCCCCCCTCAGGCCTTCTTGCTGCACCTCACTAGGTACGCTCCCACCTCAGGACCTTTGCACTCACTGTGCCTGCTGCCTTTTTTTCCAGATACACACACGGCTCGATTTCTCACTTTATCCGGGTCTCTGCTTAAGTGGCACCTGTTTCTAGTATAGCGGGGAGCCGTGTAAAATGACAGCTTCCCGCCAAACTGAGAGGGATACGTTGGATGAAAGAAACACTTGGACAAGTCCAGTTTAGCAAGCAGAAGAGCATCTAATAGGGGACTTCACATGGTGGTGGGTCCGAGCCTGGTCGTGGCCTAAATCTTCTCCGTGGGGGCGGGCGGAGAGCGTGGCGCTTCCAAAGTTCAAGCCGCACTTGCCCCAAAGCAGGAGGATTCTTTTATACCACATGTCCACATGCAGAGGGGGAGGACACGCGAGGGGGAAGCATGATAAAAATGTGCAGTGCCGAGGACAGATAATCAAGGACCGGACACTCCCAGCATTTCCCAGCAGGGCAGAAGTTACACTTCCACAGTAGCTACTTAAAACGAGCATTTACAGTGTTTTGCCAGTAAGGCAGTTACATCTCTCTAGTGATATGAAGCGGGTTAAACAGCTCACAGGATAGATTATTCTTGGAGTTTCCTGGGAGAGGAGTCCAAGCATACTTTATCAGTCATGAGCTCAAGGCTTGCTGTATAGCTACTAAGAAATGTAATGCTGATTAGAGAGGAAAGAACTGGAAAGGTTGTGGGGAAGATTGCAAAGCCATACATATATAGTACAACACCCATTCAAGAGGCTTTCTTTGGCTACAATGTCCGAGTAACAACCCCACTCCCCCCACTTTTTTTAAGGTGCCGGGGCTGGGGATTGAACCCAGGACCTTGTATGTGGGAAGCTGGTGCTCAACCACTGAACTACACCAGCTCCCCTGAGTTGGTTTTTTTGTTTATTTGCTTGCTTATTTGTTTTTGTTTTTAGGAAGTACCAGGGATTGAACCCAGTACCTCATACATGGGAAGCAGGCGCTCAACCAATTGAGCTTCTTTCTTTCCGCTCCCTTCTTCTTTAACTCTTCATTGTACCTATCACACTTTGCACTTATATATATAGGCACATATGTACACATGTACAGTTTATTTCGTTTATTTTGTTTATCTGTGTCCTCCTACAATGTAAGTTTCATGGGGGCAGAAAATTGGTCTCATTCACTGCTATATCTCCAGAGCCTATAGCATGGCCTGACACATAGTAGGCCCCCCAAAATATTTGTTGAATGAATGAATGAAGGAGGCAGAAAGTAGGCCGTCATAATGTAGAATGAATGAAGGAGAATACCGTGACGTCCAAAATTTGGCCCAAAGTTGTTTGTGGCAAATGTTTGTTGAACAAATATATGAGTGCCTAGTCACCAGGGGTTCTGTCTGAAGAGGTTTTAGCTGGGTACATGTGCCAGCTCTGTCATCATTAGCTTCATACATATCTCCTCTTGAGGCCTCAGTTTCCCTTCTCTTCAATATGAGGGAATTGTGTTAGATCACTTTTTTTTTTTTTTTTTAAGATTTTATTTATTTATTCATTTATCCCCCCCCTGCTGCTTGTGCTCGCTGGGTCAGCCAACCACGCCGTGTGGGCGGGCCTGCCTTCACCAGGAGGCCCCGGGAACCAAACCCGGGGCCTCCCATATGGCAAACGGGAGCCCTACTGATTGAGCCACAGCCGCTTCCCAGATCACTTTTTTAATGTATCTTTTTTTTTTTTAAGTGGCAGAACTCTGCTTTCAAATGAAAACTTATGTGGCAACCCAACAGATAAAGCCGGAGGTGCTCTTGTGTGAAGGTGGGGGTCTTGGAACCCTGTCCACTTGTGCTCTTTGCTTCCCTTCACTCACTGCAGCTCAAGGGGGACAGGGAGGGCTCTTCTGGGAACAGTTTAAAATCCAATGGATTCAGGGATCCCTTCCCAGTAATAAATGTAGTATTTTTCAGCAATGTCCATCACCAGCCCCACCCACTGATGTGGGGCTTGGCCAGTTGACTTGATTTACACAAAGAAAATGTGGGCCTACGTGACAGCATGATAGTTTCCAGTGGAGGTTTTCAGAGGCATTCCAAGTTTCCCCCATCCCTTTTGCACTCCTGCCCTTAGCCATGAGCACATCACATCCCAGACAAGAGCTGTTCCTTCAGCCTGGGTCCTGGAATGAGAAACGTGTGCAGCAGGCTTGACACTGACCAGAGCTGCACCAGAGCTGCAGCAGCTGGTTCCCCTGCCACTCACCAGCAATGTGAGCAAGAAATAAATGTTCGTGGCTATAAGCCACTAAGATGTTGGAGTTGTTTGTTATGCAGTACAACTGAGTGAAAGCTGACCAATACTAATATAATAGGTCCCTTCTAGCTTTCATGTGATTTGATCTTAGCTTCTGGGATGGGTTTTTTGTTGGCATTATTTACAGATACAGGGGCCTAAATTTGGAAGTTATGTAGTCAACTTTTTGGCTATTTCCCCTGCCTGTGATCCTCCCACTAAAACATGACTTCTCTTCTGTAGTCTAACACAGAGGTCTCAAAATTGAAAGTTCCCTGGCTTGCATGTACCTTGAAGACATGCCTTTTTGGGCCCAAAGTCATTCATTCATTCACTCATTCATTCAATAAACCCTTATTATACAGATATTATGTGCCCATTCACCTAAATGTGAATAGGGAGGTCACCTAGAAAACAAACCTCCTGTCCATTAAGTGTTAGTGGAGAACACGCTCTTCGGGGCTCTGTGGACGAAACAGCCCCCTGCCTCCTAGGAATTTAGGATGTTACACTTAGGATAGGAAAAAAGGAGTCTGACATGACTAAGCCCCCATCAACAACACAGAAAACCTTCCTCATCTCAAAATCAAAGTCACCCATAATTTCCACTTAGTGAGGCCAAATAATTTCGGAAACTGAAGGTTGATGCTTGTAACATACACAAGGAAAGCATTTTTGCAACAACAGAACCTTTTATCTGGCATACAGGCAGCTAAAAACATCCCAATCCATCCTTTTTAGCTGTCTTCACTGAGACTAATTTTCACAAACACCATTTGGAAAAAGAGCCGTAGTATGCCAAAATGGGAAGAGTGTGCCGTGGGGTTCAGGTACGCCCTGTAGCTGGGTGTCCCAGGGGAAGACATTTCTCCTCTCCGAGCCTCGGTTGCTGCACCTGCTACGTGGGCTTGTGGGCACAAAGGAGGCTGGACCAGAGGCTCTCTTACTGCTCTAAGGCTTAGACTGCACCCAGAATCTCAAGAGTGTGTTCTAGTCATATCTACTAAGCCCAGGGACTCAGAGAAGTGATCCCAAAGAGTGCTCCCTCTCCCCGGCCCAGTGAGGTAAGGCTGAGGGTAGGGGGCTCCTTCCCCCCCAAGCCGAGGAGCCCTAACAAGTTATATTCCCACCTTCTCCTCTCTGACCTCATCTTCCTCCCTCCTCCTGGTTCACCACACTCCAGCACCAGTGCCTTCTTGCCATTTCTTAAACATGCCAAGCAGATTACAGCCTCAGGGCCTTTGCACTTGCCGTGCCAGCTGCTTAGAATGCACTTGACCGAGATATCTATGTGGCTCCCACCTGCACTTATTTTAAATTCCTGCTCAAATGTCTCCTAGAAGAGGCCGTTTCTGCCCCTCCTACCTGTCATGCCATATCTCCTAACTCTTCACAGTACTCATCCTTACCAGAATCTCAGCTTCGTAAGGCAGTGGACTTGGTCACTGCTGGATCTCCAGCACCCAGCACCTGGCACATAGTAGGTGCCCACTAGGCATTTATTGAATGAGTGAGCAAATGAACAAAGGTGCAGGGCAGGGTGGGGTGAAGGCTCTCTCCACCTCCATTCACCCAGCCCCGGTTTTGCCCGCTAGCCTCTGGCCCTGTGGACTTTGAGATACCCACCCAGGTCGTAGGATGCTAAAGCGGATGGGCTTTTAGGGGACCCAGTTGAAAAAAAAAGGGGAAATCAAGTCCTGGAGTGGGGAAAGTCTCTTCTTTGCTCAGCTGGCAGAGATCACAGAACAAGTTCCCCAGGGCAGTTTTCCTGTCAGAAACCTGGGGCCTCTTCACCTGCACAGCCCAGCCCCACCCACATGAGGTCTCCAGCCATTGCTACAGCTAAACTCCGGTCCCTGAGATAAGATGCCAAAGGCTGCCACTTCCTGTCTCGGACCAGGATTACCTTTCAGCCTCCAAAGGGGAAGGGGATGGGAAGGAACTGATGTTCTGGGGAGTCTGCACTGGACTGGGTATTTTACCTACTCCTGCCTTCACAACAATCCAGTAAGGTAGGCGTGATCATCCCCATTTTATGGATGAGCAAACTGAGACCCAGAGAACTGAAGAAACTTGCCCAGGTCACACTAAGCTGGGAAATGGCCCAGCAAAGCACATCTCAGCTTTCTAGTCTGTTAAAGTGGTCTTGTGCCTGGGACTGCAGTCCTGGGAGCTTGCAGAGGGCAAGCTTTCAGTGGGCTCATCTCCTCCATCCCTCCCCCCCAGGCCACCAACTAGTGTCACCTGGCACCAGGAGGAAGCAGAGCTGGCGAGGGCACCTCCCCAGGGAGGCCATGCAGGGAGACCTGGGAGGTGCTCCTGTGGGAGGCTGGGGGTGGGGGCAGCAGGGCCTGCATGTGCCCAGGCTCTCTGGCTCTTTCTCTGCAGCACTGCTGGAGGGACATCAGACTGCCGAATCAGCGGCCCCCAGACTGGGTCTCAAGGGTCAGAAACGGCAGAGAACCTTGGAGACTGGCTGGCCATCCTCCCCCTCCCGCCCCTCTTGTCTGGCTCCAACAAGGATAAAATCCAGAGACCCGTAGTCATGGCAGGGTGGGGTCACGGCAGGCTGAGGTCAGGGCTCTTTCAAAGCATAAATTGAGCATATCCATGAAAAGCCAGGATTCCAGTGTCAGATCACCTGGATTAGACTCTCTCCTTGCTGGCTGACCTCAGACAAGTTCCTTGACCTCTCTGAACCTCCATTTCCTCATCTACTTTAACAGATAATATCTACTGAGCATTTTTTGGTGACACATAGGCTTCCAAGCTCTGGACCTGTTTTTAGTTCTCCAAGAAACCCAGTGAAGCAGATATTATGGGCATTCTGATTTGGATGGGAGGAAACGGAGGCACGGAGTGGTTAGGTAATTTACCCAGGGACATAAAGCTAAGAAGTAATGGAGCTAGGATTTGACCCCGGACCATGAGGCACCTAAGTCCCCACCTAAGCTCTACCTCTATTCCATCTACTATCTACTCTGGATGAAATGAGATAAGACGCTTGAATCACCTAGCACCTAGAACCTAGGCTTAGGGGACTCGCTCAAGAAATTATTATTATTATCATCAGTAATCAGCTCAGAGACTTCTTGCAAATCTGATGGAAGATACAAACCTTCTTGGTAGAAGATTGCACACACGCATGCACAAAATGTTACATACAATTTCAGGGGGTTCCTGCTTCCTGAAGCCCACCCTTCAGCATCTACCTTGAGAAGCTTTACTCAAATCCAATCATATTATTTATGCCCCAGGAAGCGAGAGAAGAGGGTGTGTTGAGTGTGTTCACATGTGCTAGTACTTTAGGTGATGCTCTGACGTGGGTGTTACTTCCTAGCCCACTGGGCAGATGAGGAAGCTGAAGGAAATATCCAGAGGCCCACAGCAAGCTGGTGGCAGGCATGTCTCTCCTCTCTTCAGGGGTCTGCCACCTTCTCCCCGGCTGTGAGTTGCCTGGCCCGAAGTTAAGGTAAGAAACAGAGCCTCTAGGGCAGTGCCCTGATGTGGCACACACTCAGCGAAGGGTGTTTGTTGAGTGAGTGAGTGAAATGGGGTCAAGGGTAGATCTACTCTGGACCAAGCCATGTCCAAGGCCATGGAGTGAGAGCTGCCCCCAGCCCAGCTCCTCTCCTGGGCTTTCACGGCTTTTCATGAGGAGAAAGAGACCGAGGAAGAAAAATAAGGAAGACTGGAAAGATCCTGGCATGGCAAAAGCCACAGCCGAGCCACACACACACACACACACACACAGACGTTTGCAGACAAGCAAACCAAGGCTTGGAACCTGACCATGTACACAATCACATAGCCAGATGGCAGGAGCCAGACATGGAAACCAACCTCTGACTCTCAGACCAGCGCTCAGGCACTGAGCTGGGAGTCAGGACACTGTCATTCATTAGTGCTCTGACTTCAGGCAAACCACACATCCCCAATTTCTACATTTCCAAAATGGTGACATTGTCTACCTTGTAAAGTTGCTATTAGAATTATGCAATCTGACAACTGTCTATTCGAAGTTGTTGAACAAGTTTCCCTTGTTTGTCTAACGGGGATAGTAATACCTACTTGGCTGGTTGTAATCAGGATTAAATGAGGCAATTAGGTGAAGTGCATGGCATAACACTAGTGTTCAGTGAGTGGTCGCTATTGCTGTAGATGTTATTTACAAAGCCGAGCACGCAGGGCATACTGCTATGACTGCTGCATGAATAGATATATGGACCAATTCAGGCTGACGAGTGGTTGGCAGACAGTGGGAGTGGGGTGGATGGGTGAGTGGGCGGAAGCCGATGAGGGGATAGGTAGATGGATGGTGGATGGATGGATGGATGGAGATAGACCAATGGACAGAGAGCTAAGTTTGGGGGCAGACAACAGGTGGATGTGAGAGAGTGCAGGATGAGTAGGCGGGTGGATGGTTGAATGAGTGAATGATGGAACAATAGCAAACATCAGAGACACTGATGGTTAGTCAAACCAGTGGATAGATGGATGAATGGATGGGTGGATGGAGGGAGGAAAGGAGAAACAGATGGAGGGTTATGTGGGCAGATTAATGGGTGAGTGGATGGAAAGATGGGCCAAAGGGCAGGAAGATAGAGAGGTGGATGGATGGAAGGCCAGATGGATGGTAGATGTCCCTTCCACTTAAACTGAAGCTGAGGAGCTGGTGGTGGCATGGACATCCCCAGGATAGGAAGAGAGAGAGAGGTCAGGAGGGTCTTGCTCCAACAGGGCAACCCTGGAAGAGGTGCAGTGAGCAGTTGCTTATTGTATCCCAAGGCCTCCTTAAAACGGAGGCCCTATGGAGCAAGATGCTCAGAGAACAGGCATAGGGGCCCCAGCCCTCATACAGCATGGGTGGGAGGGCTCCTTGGGGGACCCCTGGCTCCTGCTCCCCAGAGCATTAGGTAGCTTCTGCCAGACATGGTGGCAGCACCAGAGCAGAGAGGGGACCTTCAGCTGGAGAGTCCTTTGACAAAGGTGAACCTAGAGTGTGACTCTGGGGACTCGGGGCTGGGCCAGAAGAACAACATGTCCCGTTTCCCTGAGGGCTCTGCGGCAAGAAGGGACCTACTCCAGGAGGAAGGAGCCTTGGTTGGGTTTATTGCTGGCTCAGGCACCCAGGCTCTGAGTGGGATAGGACAAGCCCCTTCCCCTCTCCAGCATCGGTTTCCTCATTGGTAATTGGAGCCAAATCATCTCCATGGCCTCTTTTGGCACTGACACGCCATGACATTCCGATTCTCAGGTTTCCAGTAGCAGCTTGGGAGAGGGCAAGACTTCTGGGTAGAGGTCCTGGGGTGGGAGGGTGGGGGAGTGTTTCAGTAGCAGCCATTCTGCCCCTCAGATGGCAACTCAGGGTCTATTTTCAGGCCATCAGGTGTTTAGCTGACTGCAAGGAGACCTAGCAATGGCCCCCATTCCCTCAATGAAAGCCAAGGTCCACCCAATGGCTACTAAGGCCCTGCAGGCTCTGGCTCTGCCCCCCTCCCTGGTTCCTCATTCGGGTCACTCACCCCAGTTGGGCTGCTCCCCTAACTGGCACACTTCACCCCACACGTGGTCCCTCCCTCACTTCCTGCAGGGCCACCTATTTAAACCGCAACCCCGGTCCCCACTCCAGCATGTCCTAACCCTCCAGCATTTACTACTTTCTAACATACACTCTTCCATTTACTTCTTTGGTTCATTGTGTCCCCTCCAGGAGGGCAGGGACTTTGTCCTGTGTGGTTCCTGGCAGCCCGTGCATGCTCAGTGTTATTTGACGTTATTGGACAACTGTAGTGCTGCAGTGATGAGAGGAATAAATCATGGAATGTTCCCGTGTGCTCACTCAGGATCCCACAGGTGCTAGAATGTGCCAGAGTCCAGCCCAGCCTCACCCCACAGGAGCTCATGGGGTTAGTGGAGTCCCAGCCCTGCCGTCATGGGGCCTTGACCGTGGCTGAGTCTCTTCTCCTCTCCAAGCCTCAATTTCTTCACCTGTAAAATGGGACAATGGCAGCTTGGCCTTCACAGGGCTGTTGTGAGGTTGAGGATGCCGGTGGGTGCGAGAGCTTTAGGAGAACTCTGCCTGTGACCTTGGGTTAAGGCGCCGCCTGTGCTCCAGTGATGGGACTCACCAAACATCTCTTTCTGGTCCTTCAGACAAGCCCAGGGCCCCAGGCTCAATTGTAGGGCCATCCAGGAAAATGACACTCTGGCTTTCTTTCTAGCTCCACTGGACACTGCCTCCCGGGGACAGCTGCGGGGACAGGGCTGCTTGGGAGGGGTGGGCGGGGACAGGAAGGCCTCAGAGCTTTTCCCAGGCTGAAGGCCGCCAAGGAGCGGCTCTCGCATTCCTCCGCCACAGCTGGGCCCGGCTCCTGAAGTGGCTTTCCCAGACCCCGTTGGCCCCGTCTGCTGGGGATAAACACGGAGGAGCCGTGCTCAGGAGGGGGAGGGGAGGCCTTGAGAAGAGGTGGGCTCGCTGGGGCCTGCGTGCACTGTCAGCTTCGGGGCCGTGGTGTACCTCTTGGGCTAATCCGGGCCTGTTTAGTCCCCTGGAAAATGGGCTTGGACTAGATGACCGAGCCCTGCCTGCCCTTTCCTAGGGCCCAGAGCTGGAGGCCAGAAGAACAGACCAAGCAGCCCCAGGGCTTGCCCAAGAGATAGCTCTCCTCATCCCCCCATCTTCTCACCTCTGTGAGCTCAGGGCAAGTTGTTCTTTATCTTTCTCCTCAGGCTCCACCTCTGTGAAATGGGCGGTTGAGCTGGAAGATTCCCGAAGTCCCTTCCCTGTCTGCCGTTCTGCCATTCTGTTAGCCCTGGAAAAGGAAAGAGCATTTAGTGAGGTCCAACTGTATGCCAGATGCTTTTCAGACCCAACCTCATTTTTTCATCAATACAAGGGTATCAAATTGCAGCTTCTGCCACTTCCTAGCTGTGTGGCCCTAGGGCAAAGGACCTGACCTCTCGGGCCCTCAGTTTCTTCATCTGTACAATAGAGAAAGTGACAGAGGATTATTAGAGATAATGCAGGGAAGGCTCAACATAGTGCCCGCAACTGTTGTTCAATGAATGTGGATAGTAATAATAGCAATAATAGTCTCTGTCAATTTCTGCAGACTTCACTGGTGCTAGACACTGAGCTGAGCATTGAGTTTATGTAGGTGAACCCCTTAGACCTGATCCCGGCCCTTGGAGCTTCTAAGGAAGCCCAGAAGCCAGGCTTAGAGCAAATCCTCCTACAAACGATTAGGTCATAGAGGCCCAGAAAGGCCCAGGACACACAGCTGGGAGGGGGAGGGGAGGGCGGGAGTCACACTCCTCAAGCCCTTGTTTTTCCATGACACTCCCGGCCTCTCTAGATTGGGTGAGACCCACTTTCCTGTGTTTCCGCAGAGGAAACCGAGGACCAGACATGGGAATTGACTGGCCCAAGGTCACGCAGGGGAAGAGCAGCCAAATGCAGACCCGGATCTCTGTGTGTCCTGCCCAGGGTTCTTCCCAGGGGACAGTCTCTGAGGCCTAAAGCAATGATTATGACAAGGGACAGATAGTGCCTCACTGGGGCTGGCTTTGTGCCACAAGGCAGGATGGACACTTTACACGCCTTACCTCATTTAGGCTTCACCACACTCTAGGAGAAGAAACTTGTTATCCCGTTTCAGATAAAGAGCCTGAATTCTCAAAAAGGTCATGTGACATGCTCAGTGTCACCCAGCAAGTGAAGGGTCTCCCTTGGAATCACTAAATTCCAGTCTGCTCCTGTACACCCTGTCCCTGCCAGCCGGCTGACTGCAGGGGCACGTACCAGGGAGGAGGCCAGAGGCTGGGGTGCTGCCGGCTCAGTCCCACGGGGGAAGTTGCCCTCTGAGGACAGCCCTCAGGGAGGTGGCCCGCTGGCGCCATCTAGTGGCTCTGGGAGACATGCTGCTTCCCTGGGGCGGCTCTGGAAGTCACAAGGAAAGATTTTAACACTGAAATCCCTCATCCTCCACCCAGGTTGCTCCTTGTAGCAAACTGACGAGATTGAGCTAAATGTGATAAAAATTGACCATTCTCATTTTATAGTTGAGGAAACTGAGGCCTAGAGAAGGGAACGACACACCCAGCCTGTCAGGGGCAGATTTAGGCCATCGGAGGGGAGCTGGGCTCTGACGGCCGGGAGGTGGGCCTCACCCTGGGCAGGGGGCCGGTGCAGCCTCCACGGGAGACCAAAGCAAATGATTTCTTAGTGGAAACCTTTGTGCAAGGGTGGGCTCACCACGACCTGGAGAGGAGTGGGGCCTGCCCAGCAACCCACTACAAGCCAGAGGCTGAGCTGGGACCCCAGGTGGCCTATCCCCCCAACCCTCCTCCTTGCAGACCCAGGGGCTCTGTGCTGGTTTGTGGGGAGGCCGTGGGAGACCAGAGTGGGAGGATGAGCCGTCTGGATTTGGCCTTTGGAGGGCCTAGAGCCCAGAGCTGGAGGAGGGTGTGGCCAACAGTTGTTGGATTATGAGCTGGTTCCTGGGATCAGGGGAAGGGAGGCAGGTAAGCGGCATAGAAGGTCCTGACTGAAGTGATAACCAGTCTCCCACCGAGAAATCCCATGATTCCAAGAGGCAATCATGGCTGGAGAATTCCCATAATTCAAAGGGGCAAACATGGCTAGAGAAATCTCATGATTCTTTGAGACAAGCATAGTCCTTGCCCGCAAGGAGCTTGATAAGTTCATTTATCCAACAAATACTGACCACCTATGCTGGGCCTGCCTTGTGACAAGGGCTGGGGACCCAGAGACAACCAGACCTGGTTCCTGCTTTGCAGGAACCCACAGCCCAGTGGGACAGACAAACAGATAACAGACTATGAGACCCCAGAGGAGACAAATCAGTGAGGCTGGTGGGGAAGGGCGTGGGCTCTGCAGTGAGACAGAGCTAGCTGATATTGAGTGCCTACGATATAAAGTGCCAGGAACTGGTGTAAGTGCTTTCAATATATGAGCTCATTTGGTGACATCCTAACTTACTGGCTGTGTGAGTTTGGGCAAATTACTTAGCCTCTCTGGTCCTCAAGTTTCTGCAAAATGGAAGCGGCAATGCCTATCTTGCTAGGTTATGGTGGGGTTTAAATGAAATGGTGTGTGTTTGTGCATGCTGCCTGGAATACTGTAGGTATTCCATAAATGGCAGCCACCATTGAAATAATAACCGCTAAAATAGAGAGGTAGGAGAGTGGATATGACTCAAGTAGTTGAGCTCCCGCCTCCCATATGGGAGGTCCCAGGTTTGGTCCCTGAAGCCTCCTGAGAAAACAAAAACAATAAGCAAAACAAATGAAGAAAAAAAAAAAAAAAATTCAGGGAAGCTGATGTGGCTCAGTGGTTGAGTGCTGGCTTCCCCCAAAAAAAGGAGGTCCTGGGTTCAATTTCTGACCCCAGTACATAAAAAAAAAAAAAAAAATAGGGGGAGTACTGAAGAGGTCCCCCAAACCCAAGCTTCTGCTAAATATTATCTGAAGGTTGGGGATACTTCTGTCTGGGGTCAGGCAAAGGGTGGGAGGGAGAGGATCAGGATAGGTCCCTGGAAAAGAGAGGGAATTTGGCCAGAGCCTGGAAGGGCAGGAGGCCCTCCCTCTCCTCCTTAGCTCCCCCTTACCCTCTGGGGTACACACCCCTCTCCTTTCCCACACACACTGCCCTGGGCCAGGCTGCATTCTCTCTTGCCTAGACCCAGGTTTCCTGGCCTTCCTGCCCTCACCTTCGCCTCCCCGCAGCCAGAGGGAGCATCTACCACACAAATCCCTTCTTGTCAATCGCCACCCCACTGGCAGGCGCATTCAATGGGTGGTATTCAAGGCCCACCCTCCCTCCATTTCAGGCCGGTTTCCCTCACCTCCTGCCTCGTGTCTACAGAGACCCAAAGTTTCAGCTTCCGGAAAGACACCGAGCTCCCCACGGTTCCCTCACAGACCACGCCGGCCCTCTCACGACCAGTGTCTTCTGCCTGGCATGATCTCTCCTCCATCCTTCGTCCCCTACCTTGTCTTTCCAGGCTCGGCTCATGTGTCCTCCCCTGGGCACCCTTCCCGGGCATCCCCTTCCCCGCAAATCCAGGGAGACCACCCCCCTCCCCAGCTGAGCTCCCCCGCCTCCTGTGCACACTGTGGTGTAATATTTGATTTATTAGTCCGTCTCCCTAACCAACTGATTGCATTAAATTAAATGAGATCACCATCACGAAGTGCTGGCTAGATGTCAGGCATCGCGATTGCAGTGGGGCCCCTGCTAGTACCGATGGTGACACTCACCTTCCCAAGCATTGCGCAGTGCAGGACTGTGCTCAGGGCTTCACTCGTAGGAACTCCTTAATCCTTCCAACCCTATAGGAGGTGGCAGTTGTCATGAGCCCCTTTTAGAGATGAGCAAACTGAGGTCAGAGAGGGAGGCAAACGAGCGATGGAGCCAGGCAGGCCGGCTCCAGGGGCTGCGCTCTCCTCCACATGGCCACCTCTCCCTCTGCTGGGAACACCTTTCCTCCCGGCCCTTCCCTTGGCAGGCTTGTGTCACCCCAGGGCCTCAGTCCCACAGCCTTCTCTTCAAAGGGGCCTCCCTTGACCACCTTATTCTACACCATCATTGTCCCCGTTTGGTTTCCTCCAAAGACAAGTCTCATGGTATGTCTGTGAGTTTGCTGTCTGATGTTTATGACACACACACAGGCAGTCACACTCAACAGTGAAAGCATGAGCTGGGATGGTGCTAATTGTTGCATCCCTAAAGGGCAGCTCAGTTCAGCCAGCCCCCGAGATGGTCCACAGAGGCTCTCGCCTCCTAGAAGTCCAGCCTTCTCCTACGCCGACCAGGCGGGACCTGTGCTACTGTAGGATGCTGTACCACTCCAGGTGTGACTTTCAAGGCCAGGCCATAAAAGCCACTGCGGCTTCACCTTGCTCTCTTGGATCTTTGGCTCTGGGAGAGGCAACTGCCACATGAGGATGCTCAAGCAGCCCCCAGGGAGAGCCACATGGTGAGAAACTGAGGCCTCCCACCAGCAGCCAGCAGGGACTTGCCAGGAAGAACAGGCCCCGGTCAAGCCTCCAGGTGCCGGCAGCCCGACTACAACATCCTGACGCAACCGCACGAGGCACCCTGAGCCTGAGCCACCCGGTGAAGTCACTCCCAAATTCCTGACCACAGAAACTGTGAGAGATGATCAGTGGGTATTGTTTTAAACCACTAAGTTTTGGAGTGATTTGCTGTGGAGCTATACCTAACAAATGCAACACTTATGGAAGATTTGTTGTATAGATAGGTGGGCGGATGCCTCTTGATAACAACTCACACTCACTGAGCCCCTCCTCTGTGCTGGGTGCTAGACTAATATGTTCATTCGTGGGAAACTGTCACGGCGGCCTCAGGAGATTGTTCCTACCACTAGGCTCACTTTCCAGGTGACGAAACAGACACACGAGGTTAAATGACTCTCCTGGTGTCTCGTGGGCCAGGCTGGGACATGTGCCCTGGCAGCTTGGGAGCGCAGGCTGCCCTGCCACACCGCACTGCTTGGTGGTTCCTGACCCAGCCTAGCTCTCCTCGCTAACTCACTCGGGGACAGGAAGCTGTGTTGATGTGGGTGGCTGGGGACGGCGTGGCTCCTGTCCCGGCGCTGGGAGCACTGACCTGTTACCCACTTAGGACAGGGTGGGAGGGGCAGGGCACCTTCTGTTGTCTCTCTGAGCGAAACCGGGTTGCTGCGGGGGTGGGAGTGGGTGTCAGGGGGCTCAGAGAGTCCCATCAGCTTGTCATTGCCGTGCAAACCTGCTGAGGTCACATGCCCTGGACCTTGGCTCTGTTCTCCAAAACAATATGGTGGAGGCAGAACTGGAAATAACCACGGAAAACCCCAAGCCCTCTTTTCCTCTAATAAAGAGAGCCTCAGAGGGTCTGCGGTCTTCTAGGAAGCCCATAGTGTTGTAGGAAGGGGACTGGGCTGCAAGCCCAGAGCCGTGTCCCCTGGCGAGAGGTGTGCAGCCTCAGGCCACATCTTTGAGCTATTCATCACACTCACTGTGTGACCTCAGGCAAGTTCCTTAACCTTTCTGTGCCTCTGAAAAGTTCACCTGGAAAAATGGGGATGATGGTAGCCCCAGCTCCCTCCCACCCCCCAACCCACAAATGAATGAACCTGGCAGAAGACACATGCTCCCGTGCACCAGGGTCTTTACCTTACCCGGTGTGCACTCTTTCACAATGACCTTACAAGGTGAGTATCAGTACTGCCATTTATGGATGAAGAAACTGAGCCTTAGATTAGGTTAAATCACTGGCTCAGGGGCCACACAGAGCTAGTGGGGGAGGGGACAGGCAGGATTTAAACCTGAAGAATGCCCTTATTTCCATGCCACCCTGCCCCTAATTGTGTTTGAGCTTTTAGCACCTACCTCTGTGTGTGACACATGACACATGATAGATGCAGTTGTCAAGCAAATGGATAGAACGCTTGGGGAGGCAGTGAGCCCCTTGTCACTCCAGAGGTATGCAAGCACAGCCTGGGCGTGGTAAGGTTCCTCAAGCATTGGCTCTGGGCTTGAACTCTGTGCCAAGTAAGGTCCCTTCCTCCCCTAGATCTTAGGGCTTGCCACTATCCTCCCCTGGAAGGAAAGAGGGACCAGGAGTTATTATTTGTGTTTTTGTTAAGGAAACTGAGGCCCAGAGCCAGAATTTGCCCAAGGTCACTCCTCCAGGCCTAGGTGAAGCTGCTTCCAGGCTTCTGGCAAGGTAGATGCTCCGCTGAGCCTACCCTGCACCACACGAGGTACAAGGGGACGACAAAGGGGAAAGGTAGGTCTCTGCTTCCGAGGTACTAGGGAAAGCAAGTGGGTGAAAAAGAAAACACAAGACCCCAGGCAAGGCAAGGCAAGGGCAGATCTTAGCGCCAAGGGCAGGCACTCGGATGGTTGCTGGGTAGGGAGCAGGTGAAGGTCATCAGAAACTGGTTGAGCAACCGGAGACTTCTTTTGTTCCAATTTCCTCGTTCAGAGAAATTAAGGCCCAGCAAGATCTTTCCCAGATCCGCAAAATGGAGGTAAGATCATCTAGAGCACAGGCTGCTGGGTAAACAAGAGGAGGGGAACGGGCAAAGCCGGACACGCCAGCAAAAGGTGGGGGACAATTCACGTGGGCAGAACTGGGACTGGATTCGGGCTCTCCGGCCTTCCCTCAGCCCCGCCTCCCTCCCACCAGGTGACAGAAGGAGCTGTCATTTTCCAAGCGCTCAGACCAGGCTAAACTCTCTTCGAAGTGCTGTGCATGGATCAACTCAGTTACCCTGCAACCGTCCTGGGCGGTGAGGACTGGAAATATTATCACTTCCATTTCTCAGGAATGGAAAGTAAGGCTAGAGAAGTTAAGGAACTTGCCTGAGGCCACAGAGCCAGTGAGAGGCAGAGCTGGGAGTTAACCCCAGGCAGTTCAAGGTCTTTGCCTGAGTTCAAGTTTTCTGCCCCACGACACTCGGGCTCTGATGGCTGAGCCGAGACCTGAACCGCCTGGCTTCCACCATCCACCCTGACCCCAGGTCCCTTCCCGGGGTGGAGGACCGGCACGCCCTCTTTTCCTCCAGGGGCCTCTCAACTGACCTTTGAGGTGAGAATATCTCAACCTCAGCCTCCAGCCTCTGGCAACCGCAGCTCAGACCCAGACGTGGGGCAACGGCAAAGCCGCCTGCAGCATGGGCCCTGCGTGTCCACTGCGTGTCCTCTGTGTGCCAGCGAGCCGACAGGCACCCCTTTTTTTACAAATAACATTATTAAGCTAGAATTCGTATTATTCACCCTTTTAAGTGCACAACCCAGTGGTTTTTGGTCTATTCACAGTGTTGTGCGACCATCACCGCAATCTAATTTCAGAACACTTTTCATCAATCCCATACCCGTTAGCACGCCCTCCCCACCCCACCCCCAACTCCCAGCGCTAGGCAAGCACTCTTCTCCTTTCTGTCTCTATGGCTTTGTCTACCCTGGGTATTTCATATAAATGCAAATCTTTGATATGAGGTCTTCTGCAGGCACCTCTCTCTGGAACCTTATGACAACCCTTTGCAGTAAGATTCTCTAGATGAGGGAACAGAGGCTCCGAGTGGCCGAGTCACCTGCAAGGTCACCCAGCTTAGAGGTGGTAGGCAGGATTTGGACGGTGTCTGCTGCCTTCCCGAGCCCCCAGCCTGGAGGGGGCAGCCTTAGAGCCTGGAGGGCAGGCTTTGGGGATGGGAGGAAGGCTGAGAGGGTGAGGAGGGTTTGTGGGTCCTGAGGGCCAGGGGTGGAGGGTGGAGGGCCCAAGGGAGGCATCAGGGCTCGGCCACCAGATCTCAGGATCCCAGGGAAGGGCAGGCAGTGGGGGCTGGGGCCTCTAAATTTACCCCTGGGCCCCGCTAAGGTTCTGGTAATTCTGGCCTCAGCTCCCTCCTCCAGTTACTTCTCCTGGATAGTTTCTCTACTTCTGGAAACAGACCTTCACCCCTCAGCTCCCAGACCCTGGGCCCAGGAGGATGACTCAGCTCATCCCCAGAGCTGGCTGACCCCTCTGCCGCCACCTCCCTCCCCCCACCACCTGTCCCTCTCTGGCCACAGTGCCCTCCCAGGACTTGATATTGCAGCACCGTCATGGATGATGAGCCAGGATCTGCCTCCGCCAGCTTCTGAGGGTGGGGGCCACTCTGCCACCAGCCACCGGCCTGGGGCCACCATGCATGGCCAGTCAGGGGACCCTTCCCACCCCTCCCCTTCTGATTAGCTCCCTTGGGGTAAACACGAGAACCTCAGGGCCTCTTGGAATGTTCTTTGTATTTTAAAAATAATTTCCATATCTTGACCAGAATAAACGAAATTTTAGAAATTGCTTTTTCAGAACTGCTCTCTGCTTCGAACACCCAATTTCATCCATTCCACTCATCCCTTTCCGAATCGTCCACTGAATGAACCCTGACAGGTCAGTAAAGTTGTCCCCTTTGATGGATGAGGAAACTGAGGCTCAGAGAGGGAAAGTGGCTTTCCCGGGGTCACTGGGCAGGGAAGCGCCGGGCTTCGACTGTGAATGTGTATCCGTCTGGCTCCCAGCACCACATCCCTGGGACTGCGACTCTGAGGTGCCATTGTGAGTCCCTCTTCCCAGGGTGGGGAGGGCTCCTCTGTGGTCTTTTGTGCCCTAAGTGTCGAGTGATTGTGGCAGCAGCTTATCATGCTGGGGTTACCAAACCTCTAGTCACATCTTCACCCAGGAATTCATTTAGAGCCAGCAGCCTGGGTTGGGATGCCAGCTCTACCACTTAGTGCTCCGTGACTTTGGACAAGTCGGTTCACCTGTCTGAGCCCCAGGTTCTCCTTCTGTAAAATGGGTACGGTAGGAAGTGTCCCTGCCTCAGAGGGCGGCTGTGAGGATCAATGCGTCCACACGTGAGTGTGCTGAGGAGGTGCCTGGCACAGGTGACGTGCTCCATGAACGGGAGCTGTCATCGTTATTATCCCTGGCAAGCGTGATGGGGGCAGGCCCCCCTATCTGGCCTCTAGGAGCTGCCAGGGAAGTGAGCGCCAAGGAAGCGAGCGAGACAGTAAATAGGGCTGTAACGGTCCATAGAGGTGGGGCCTGGGACGGGGGTCGCCGTTAGGCCCGCCGGGCTCAGAAAACGGGCAGGGTTCATGCTGCAGAGGGTGCAGCTGGGGCACGGAGGCTCCCGGCCCTGGGCCCAGCTCTGCTGCCCACCCGCTCTGGGACCTTGGGCAGGACACTCAACTGCTCTGAGCAGCAGCTTCCTGCTCTGCCGAGTGAAGGTGCTGGACTGTGTCTCTGGGACCTGGGCAGCTAGACACACACGAGCCAGTCACCAGGCCCTGATCTATTTTTTACCAGGACTCTGGGCTTGGAGGCAGAACCCGAGCAGGTGTAGGGAGCCCAAGGTCATCCAGCAGCCCCCTCCTTGCATTCCAGCCTCCTGGGCCCGGTGGCATCCTGTCTGTAAAGCACGGGGTGGGGGAGCAGCTGGCGCTGTCCTGTAAGGGCCCTGCCGGTCTCTGCCAAGCTGTGATTTACAGCCTGTTCTCATCCCGACTCCGTGCTTGTTAACTTTTTTCTTTTTCTTTTAAGCTGTTTATAACATGGCCAGAAAAGTTAAAGGTTTGGGGATGGGGAGGGAGGGAGGGAACAAGGCAGGAAGCCCAAACCAACCATATCAGGACTCCTGCTGCAGAGACGAGCATGTGAAGAACTAACAAGACAGACAGACAGACAGAGAGACAGAAAGAGGAGACAGGAACATGGATAGAGATGGCCAGGATTGGACAGACAGAGAGATGGAGACAAAGCTAGGACTGGAAAGAGAGAAAGAGTCAAACACAAGGACACAGAGAGGAGGAAAGATTTGGAGAAGATTTAAAGAGAGAGAGAAGACACAGAGAAAGAGTGAGAAGAAGGAGAGCAAGGTGGAAAGAGACAGAGGGAGAGGGTGGCAGGGGCTCTCCCCACACCAAGCCCTCCAGGGAGGAGGGGCCCTGGTGTGCAGGGAAACTGGGTGCCAGGCCCAGCTCAGTCACCTCCTCACCCCCAAGCGCTTCCAGAATTCCGCTGTCGGAGCCCTGTGGTGCTGAGGTGTCTTGGCAATGGGTTGAGGTGAAATGGGTCCCATTGTCCTTGTAATTGTTCAGAATTGAATAGTGTCTTCATCGAACCCTCCACTGTCAACTCAGTAAGACTAATCCCATCTAGCACAGGGGAAGCTGAAGCTCAGAGAGGTGGAGACGTTTTTTTCAAGGCCACACAGCAAGGCTGTGATGTCACTGGGGTGGGACGGAGGGCCACTGAGTCCAGTGGGCAGCCCCCCACACACACCTTCTGCCTCCCCGTGTCTGCAGAGCCAGGTCCCGGGGTCCCCGTGGCTGTGCTCATGCAGCCTCTTGCTCCAGCTGCCTCCTACCCTCCTGGGCCTCTGGTGCTCCCTGGACCTGGGCAGAGGTGACCCTTCTGCACATGCCCTCTTCCCATGGGGCCTGTGGCCTTTCTCACCAAAGGACAAGTTCCCTCCTCTGCCCTCCCAGAAACTGCAGGCTGGGATCCCTTCACCAAGGAGAGCAATCAGTGCAGGGAGAGGGGGCCCAGGCCCGGCTCCTGCCCACCGGCTGAGCTGCCTCACCTCGTCACCGCCTCGTGTGCTGATGACTTGGGGAAGAACAAGGAGAAGGGTCAGGCACGGCTCTAGGCACTTGACATACATCAACTCTTTGACCATCACAAAGGCCTTTTGAAATATGTAATAAGAAAGATTAATTCCATTTCACTGATGAAGAAACTGAGGCTCTGAGATTGTATAAATTGGCCCAGATCACTCTGCTAGAATGAGGCAAGGGCTGGCCTGAGAGCCTGAGCTCGTGATAACGAAGAGTTGCGAAACGCTGACTATCGTTCTCCATTCATGTACAAATCAAAACAGCTCACCCTCAGTATAGGTCACTAGGAAATAGGATGAGGCTGAGAAGGGGTACTGATGCTTAAAGTAGATAGAATTCCTAATTAGCTTGACTGTGACTGTGCGGAAATGGATAGAGTTGATGGTAACACATTATAGTGAGTAGAACTAACACTGATGGTTTGTAAATGGGATTGTGGCTGAAACAGGTGGTCCAGGGATGTAAATGTCCATTGACAGAAAGCTAGAGAATAATCTAGGGACTGAATAACACAGTGAGCCCAGGGGTGGATGAGAAATGTGGTTAATGGAACAAATACAAGAATGTCCTTCTATGAACTAGAAGAAAGGTATGTCACTATTACAAGGTGTTAAGAATATGGTGATGCATGGGAAAAATACAATTAATGTAACTTATGGATGATTGTTAACAGCAATGTTGTGATACTCTTGCATCAAGGTCCAAGAATTTCTATATCAGTGCTAAGAGTCAATAATAGGGGCTAAGAGATTTTTTTCTTTTGGGCTAAGGAAAATGTTCAAAAATTTACTGAGGTGATGACTGCACAACTCTGTGATGAAAATGAGAGCTACTGAGTGTACACTTTGGATAGATTGTACATGCAAGAGACTGTATAAAACAGTGAACCACGTGGTGGAAGATGGACAAATATGAGCGTGGTCTCTCATGAACTATAACAAATGTGCACTACTAATACGTGGTGTTAGTAATACGGGGTGTGTGGGAAAACATACCAAATGTAAGGTGTGGACCACAGTTAGTGGTGATGGTCTGATGATGTTCTCTCATAATCTGTAACAAACGTTCCACAACAATGTAAGGCGCTGGTGGAGGGGTGATATATGGGAATTCTGCACATTATGCATTATGTAAGCATGCAACTTCTCTAATAAAAAATGCACAATAAAAAAAAAACAACAACAACAACAACAGCTCGCCCTCTTCAGGGTCACCACGTTCCTTGTTTTGTCCCTCATGGTCAGCACCCTTGGTTCCCTATCCAACATCCCTCCTCCCCACCTCACCCCATCTTTCTTGCCTAAAGAATCTCATGTTGATTTGGGGTCCAATGGGCACATGCTCAGGAAAGGTGACTTCGGCTCTGGCCCCAGGGGTGAGTTACAATTGGTCTCAGACCAACATGGTGGTCTCATTTCTCTCGCCCAATTGGCTTAGGCATGGCAGGTGACTCAGTCCTAGCAAATGGGGAATGAGAGGGAACCAGAGCAGAAGGAATGGGGTTTTCAAAGGAGAACATGAAACAAAGAACTGGCTCTTCCTGACTTTGGATGTTGGGTGCATATGTGATGCCTGGAGCTGTGGCGGCCTTCTTGTGAACTTGAGAGGAAGATGAATTGTAGAGAAACAGACCTCCAGCCTGACCCCCTTGAGCTCTGAATTCCTACCCTGGGGATTTCTGGTCTCCAGATTTTTTATGCACAATATTAAATCCCCTTATGTTTTAACCAATTTTAGTTGGGTTTTCTGCTATTTGAGGCTGAAAGCATCCTAAATGATTAGTCTTGCAATCTTATGAGTGGGGACTATTTGTGGTTCCATTTTACTGAAAAGGAAATGGAAGCCCAGGAATATTAAGTAACTTATCAGTTAAGAATGGATGGAGCCATGAATTGAACACAGGAATTCTGACTCTAAGCCCACACTCTCAACCACTCTGCAATTCTGTCAAATCATAGGCCTGCTAAATATATTTCAATGGCTCCCTCATCACGCACAGAACAGACTTCAAGCAATGTGCCCTGAGCTCTCCCTCGCTTTCCCCTCCTGACAACTGCACGATGTTGCTTCGCAGTGGCCGTGTACACCCATTTGCTCTTCCTGGGACATGCTCTGCTCTTCCATGCCTCCCATCCATTGGCAAGTTCTGGTTCCTTTTCTCTTGCAGAAGGAGGGATTTCCCAGACAGCACCTACTCCTCTTAAATGCTCACTTTGTGGAGTATTTCCTGACCTCCCTGCCCACCCAGCCTGTGACAAGGTTCACTCTTCCTGGCACTTCCCTCAGTGAGAGCTCCGATGGCATTGTACTGTATCGTTGGTGCACCAGCGACAAGGACTGAGTCCAAAAGCTTGGGCAGGGTTTAGGGAATGCATGGAACCTCGGGGCTAGCAACAGACAGGAGCAGTTTCTGCCTCCACCTGCAAGGGGAGGGAGGAGTTACGGGACCAGGAGAGGGAGCTGCATGGAGAAGCCCCCCACAACAGCAGCAGGGCAGGGGTCAGGGGAATGGATCCTTCCCTAACTCCAGCCTCTAACGCTTCCCCCGCTGGAAGCCAAAGGGCAGGGAGCCTGCTGGTGCCATCCACTGAGGTTAGCCTCCCAGGCAGAGGCCGGGCCAGAAGAGGGGAAAGAGGATCTGGAGGAGCAGGTGGAAGCCCTGAGCTGTCTGTCTCCCCACTGCACGGGAGAGGAGGGTGGTGGCCTCACAGCACGGCTGCCCGCCCGTTCTTGGACTCCCTTCCTATCTGGAGGTGAGGCCTAATTCTCCTCCGCTTGAGCAGGGGCTGGCCTCCATAACTCGCCCCTAAGTGCTAGCACGCGGTGGGTGGGGGGCAAGTGACTCTGCGTGACTTCTGAGGCTAGGCCATAAAAGGCCATACGGCCTCTGCCTGGATTTTTCTCTTGGGTCACCTGTTGGAGAGGCCACGGGGGAGGCCACGGGGAGAGGCCACGTGCAGGGATTCAGGCTGACAGCCACACAACGAATGAGCGAGCCTTGAGGTGTGAGCCCAGCCTGCGTGGCCCCGAGGGAACCCCCAGCAGAGCACCCCCAGCCCGGAGCCAAGGGAGAAAATAATAGAAGGTTGTGGTTTAAGCCGCTGCATTTTGGAGAGATTTATGATGCAGCAATAAGAAATGGGAGCAATAAACGTTTCGTGTATATTTGATGAGTGAAGTATACCTGATTAGGTGGAATTAAAAAAAAAAACTCTTTTTGTTTTTTGTGTTTTTTTCCTTTCTTTTTTTTTTTAATTAGAGAAGTTGTAGGTTTATAGAAAAACCATGCATAAAATACGAAGTTCCTGTATATCACCTTATTCTTAACACCTTGTGTTAGCGTGGTACATTTGTTACAATTCATGAAAGAACATTTTTATAACTGTGCTAGTAACTATAGCCTGTCATTTACAACAGGGTTGGATGTTTGTGTTGTATAGTCCTATGTTTTTTATTTTTTTTTATTCTAGTAATATACATACATCCTAAAATTTCCCCTTTGTTTAACAACATTCAAATATATAATTCAGTGCTGTGATTCGCGGTCAGATTGCAGAGAGCCTGCAAGCTGAGAAGGCTCCCTGACCCTGGAGAAAGAGCATCCCCCCTCCCTGACATTTCCAGAGGCTTCGTGCGCCAGGGCCCGGATGGGCATGCTCCTGGGAGGACAGATCCTTCCCTTTTGAAGGTCGGGGTGGCAAGAGCTCACAGCGCGGGAGGGGAGACCAGGCTCCGTGCTAAGGCTTCTGTTCTGCTGAGAGACCTTTTGCTCTGCCCAGGGCTTAAGCACAAGGCTCCCCAGGCCCCATACCCTCAAATTGTGCTTTGGGGAAACTGGTGGGGTGAATAGGTATGAGTTATAACCACTAACCTCTGGAGCTAGGCCAGACGCCCCTGCAGCCCCCGCAGGCAAGGGGCTGGACCAGGATGACGTCACTGGGCACAGGACAAGGCAGCATGTGGCTGCACGGGACCCAAATCGGGGGGCCAGCTGTGGGGGTGTTGACCAAGGCTGCAGCACCAGAGCCGCACACAGGCGGGCGAGCGGGGCCTCTGGGTCTCTGCTCACCACACGTCTGCAACTGGACTGGCCCCTTGGACGGAGGGAGTCTCTGGATTCTTGCACAATTCAGGGAGAGGAAGGAGACCCTTAAGGAGATGCTGGACCTCCTGCCAGTGTGAAAGTGGAGCCTCCAGCTGGTTTTCCTTTAGGAGCTTATCTGTCCCCAAACTGAGGAGGCATGCCACTCTGGTTCCATAAATATGTATGTCCCCAGATTATGGCAGGTTTCCGTAAGTGGTTCAGAGTACAGGCCCTGGGGACAAATCTCAACTCCACTACTTTTTAGGTGTGTGATCCTGGACAAGCTCCTGAAACTCTCTGTGCCTCGGTTTCATCATCTGTAAAAGAGGGACGATGAGGATGTTGCTGGTAGTTCCCACAGGGTTATTGGAGTTTGCTAAACATTTAGAGTGAAGTTGGCCTGTGTTGTATAAATATTTGCCACTTTCTAGGTACTATTTCACCTCCACTCTCTAAAGTGTGTGGTGGACTGTGCCCACTCTCTCCTTGGAGTGGTCAGAACATGATAAATTGTGGGAAAGCACTTGATGAGGTGGTTAAAACCTACATGTCCAATTGTGGGGAAAGGCCACCCGCTAAAATCTCTCTACGGAGCTGCGCACTGCAGACAGGCGTTCACACCTCTTGAGGTGATGGTGTACTTTGGTGAGTGGAAATTCATCAGTAAAGCCCTTGCTCTTCTAAATGTGTTGACACGGATTCAATATTTTGCTTCTATTTCTGTGCAAAATGCCAGCAAGGAAAGGATTTTTCTATTCCTAGGCAACCCGTGGTCTGCTAAAAGCAACATATTTAATGTAGGTCAATAGAAGGTGAAGGTTTTGTGACTTTTTTTTTTTTTAAAGATGCACTTTTCACTTGTTTGGAAGCACAAAATGAGTGGTGTGTACGAGAGAAAGAGAGAGAGAGAGAGAGAGGAGCTACACAATCAAATATCAAATATAAAATAACAATTTAAATGTCGATAAAATTGGAACACATAAACTTTGACTTATCAAGCCTGTCCTTTTTGTTGACCAGCTGACACCTGAGCTCTGGGCTTGGCTTTAGCTAAAGGCATGCTGAATCCAGACCTAGAAGGAGTCGTCACCCATACGGCTCTGTAATTTATGGCCGGAGCTCTCCGGCAGTTGCTCAAGCCCTGGTTTCTTTTATATCCTCTCCAGCTGCTCATCCTGGCTCCACCCAGTAAGCCACAATTCCAGACAGAGTCATCAGAGCTGGCTTTAAGGAGTCCATGTGGAGGTTAAAACAGGTAAAACGGGCTCAGCGCTGAGGTCAGACGTGGCAGCGGAAGAGTTAGATGCTCAAACTCTCAGACTCACAGACGCTGATGCACACACCCACACACACTCACATACAGGCCTTCTCACAAAGACATCGCACACGTGAAGACTTCTCAACCTCACGAACCCGGTGTTCAGATCCTGGGCCCCACCGGGCCCCCCGGGTTCAGTGTTAAAATGCTCTAGTTTACCATGTGCTTTTACGCCCACGACAGACAGACGTGGTATAACTAGGCATCCAAGTAACACGTACTGTTATGAGATGCTGGGCATGGCGGGGGCTGGGGATGAGTGTTGAGCCAAACAGCAGGACTCTGCCCTCTTTGTCCAGCAGGGTTGAAAACAAAAAACAAACAAACGAAAACAGGCCGTGAAGCAAATAAGTCCATTTGTTTTCATAATTACAAATTATGATAAAGACCTCAATTTCTGGAAAAAATGGCAAGCTAGATACCATGAAATGTGCTCCTAGTACCATAATATGCTGGAAAAAATATTTTTAAAACTTTAAAATTATATCATGCCTCTTCCTGTAAGCTGCAGAAGGTGATCTCTGAAAATGGATCACTATTCCCTTGACCCAGAAAACCCCACAAAGTCATGCAAATCAAGAGGTTCAAATCTTCGTGTTCACTAAAGTGAACACCTGAGACGCTGTCCAGGCTATCAAGGGTATGCGTATTCGAAAAGCCACCACGTAGCTGAAAGATGTCACTGTACAGAAGCAGTGTGTGCCATCCCATCGTTCCCTGGTGGTGCTGGGAGGTGTGCTCAGGCCAAACAGTGGGGAGGCACACAGGGGCGGTGCCCCAGAAAGAGTGCTGCATTTTTGTTGCACAGGCTTAAAAATGCAGAAAATAAGGCTGAACTTAAGGGTTTAGATGTAGATTTTCTGGTCATTGAGCACATCCAGGTGAGCAAAGCACCCAAGATGCGCCCTCGTACTTACAGAGCTCAAGGTCGGATTAACCCGTACCTGAGCTCCCCCTGCCATACTGAGATGATCCTGATGGAAAAAGAACAAATTGTTCCTAAACCAGAAGAGAAGGGTGCACAGAAGAAAAAGATATCCCAGAAGAAACTGAAGAAACAAATCTTCTGGCTCAGGAATAACTTCAGCATGCAGTAAATGCAAATTTAAAATATATATATATATATATCATGGATATCTGAAGTATAACTAATGTAATTTATAGACTATAGTTAACAACAACATTGCAATGTTTTGTAGCAAAAGCAAAGTTGTTAGTATATTAATGCTAAAGGAAAAAATAAGAATATGGGGTTTGCTTTTGTGAGATATGATTAGGATTAAGCAATTTTTTCTCTTCTTCGTTTTTTTTTCATTAATAAGGAGACCTTGACCATTTCACTTAACTAATCTGTGTTCATTTGTGTATCTTTCTGAACACCAGAGGAACAATTGAGTTAGTAGTTGGGTTTAGATGAAATAAAAGTGCCTGGTCAGAACTTTTTAGGAGTAATGCTTCCATAACTTGTTGAGCTGCCCTTTTCTGTTATTTTCTTTCTTTCTTTTTTTTTTCAAAATTTGAAATAAAGTTATTTAAATATATGTAACAGAGCAAACTAGAAAATAAGAGAAATCCCCCTAGAGGTCAAAAGTGGCAAGAAAGTACAACTCCATAGAGGTAAGGGAGGGCTGAGGCCAGCGCTGTGCAGAGGCATCTGCCAGTCGGATCACACATAGGGATGGGGGACAGGCCTAGCATCCATACAAGGTGGGAACCTGGATCTGAGAACCTCACATAGATTAGGTCCCCAAAAAAGTGGCACCTACAGTGAGTGAACGTGTCAAGAACCTATGCCTTTCCCAAAGAAAGTGGCAAGGGAATTCTCCTGACCTTGGCTCTGGGTCAAGGTGAAAAGTTCATGGTCATAAGTTGGTTCTTACTCCGGCCTGTGTATTGAATTGATACTAACTGTGCACCTGAAAAAGCTCAAGTCAAAATTTTAGCTGAAGGTAGTCCTGGCTTGGTAATGTCCCCAGGGGTCCAAAGAAAGCACATGAGATTCTCTCTGGGACACCCACAGGTGAGCTCTTGAGTAAAAGCAGACCTAATAAAAATGAAACACAAAACACAAGAATCACTGTGAATATTCTCGCTGTCCTGATTTTGTGATAATCAGGGTAGGCTAAACATTCGCTATATTAGAAACCATGCATGTGTCCCCAGACCTAGTTTTTCTCCCTAGGCCTGGTTTTTGGAATGCTGGTGATAAACTAAGCCTGATTTATTATATGACGATGTATTTCCTGTATGGGAAATGACTATAACTCTAGGTATCTTTGGTCAACCTTAAGAGATATAGCAGGGGGACGGATGTGGCTCAAATGGTTGGGCGTCTGTCTCCCATATTGAGGGACCTGGGTTTGATCCCCGGGACCTCCTGGTAAAAAGAAAAAAAAGAAAAATATAGAAGGCGCGTGTGCCGCCAGGCCCCGCGAGCCATGCAGCAAGATGATGACATAACAGGAGAGTGACACAAGGGAGAGCCAAGACCAGATGGGCCGAGAAACCGGGAACTAAGGTGGCGCAGGCGGTAGGATGCCTCTCTCCCACATCGGAGATTCCGAGGATCAACTCGCAGTGAAGACAGGAGGAGAAGGATGAGAAGAGAGGGCAGGAAATGGATACAGAGAGTTGCACAGCAAATGGACACAAAAACAGCAAAAATGAGGGGGAGGGGATAAAAAAGGATAAAAGTAAATAAATAAATAAATAAATCCTTTAAAAAAAAGGTATAGGGGAGTAAGATACAGGCCATAGTTAGTAGTAATACTTTGACGATGCTCTTTCATAATTTGTTAACAAATGTTTCACAACAATGCAAAGTATTTGTGGGGGGGTGATGTGTGGGAGCCCCGTATGATGTTATGCGTGTTTGTTTTGTAAGTTCACACTGTTTACTAAACACTTATTGTTTATGTATGTTCATGTATGAATGACATACTTCAATAAATTGTTTTTAAAATGAAAAAAATAATTCAAGAAGCAAGATGCCCGGAGTGATAGTCAACAATAAATAATAATATTAGACACTTAATTAAACAGTACAGATACTAGTAATTGTTGGACACAAAATAAAAATAAATATGAATAATATGATTAAAGAAGTAAAACAAGAAATCAAATATACGATTAAGGAACAAAATAACCAGGCAGATGTCATAATTTAAATTATAAACTCAACGAATGAGTTAAAAAAAAAAAAAAGATTAGATACAATGGAAGAGAGATTTGTACTGAAGCTACCCAGAATGCAACACAGTCTTCTCCCCGTCAAAGCCTACCAGACACTTTAAATGCCTTGTCACACTCAATCCACAAACAACCCTAAGATGCTGGTAGAATTAACCCCAGTTTTGCCGATGAGGTGGCATAAACTGGTGAGCGAGGTTGGGATTTGAATCTAGGTCGCAGGTCAGTTATCTACTCTCACAACAGTGCTGCCTAACGAGCAGCCCCATGCTTGTTCAGAGCTAGAGAACCATCAGCAATCACTCAGCTCACGACTCTGTGGAACAACTGAGCAGTTCCTTGGTCTGGGCTGGGCTGGGCCGGTCTCGGCCGGCGCCAGCTGGGGCATCTGGGCTCTGTGCCACGTGGTCTGGCCCGCGCTTGTTCTTACGGTGGTAGCAAGGTCTCCATAGAGAGAGCAGAAGTGCAAGGCCTTGGAAAGCTTTGGCTCAGAGCTGGCATTTTCCTTTATTCTGCTGGCCAAAGCAAGGCACAAGCCCAGCCCAGCCCAGATACAGGGCTTGTGGGGAGCTACAAAGTCACATCCCAAGAGGCATGGCTACAGAAAGGGGTGGAAAATCAGGGACAGTTTTGCAGTCCATCTGCCTCAGCTGACATCACAGCCCACATCCTGTCCACTCTGTCGCACTCGCCCCTGACTCTTTGTGCCTTTGGCCCATGATGACTGGGCCTCAAAGTCCTTCCTGCCAACACCATCCCCACATCCCCCAGCCTCCTTGGGATTCAGCCTTACCCACCTCCGTAGCGCCGTGCCTGAATAGGCAGGGGTCAGGCCCATCTCCTTCACCGTGGCGCCCTCAGAGCCAAGCCTGGTGCCTCACGTGCCGTGGATCTCAGTAAACATTTGTTCAATGGATGGAGTCATGTGCCATTGAGTGAATCCCCTTTAAAAGCCTGTCCTTCTACAGCTTCCTATGCCGGAAACCCTCTCCCCCCTTCTCCACTTATCAAATATCCTACTTTCCTCAAGACCTAGCCTGGACTGCTCCCTCAAGCAGGTCCTCGAGACGTTTTCAGCCAAGTTTCCTCTTTATCCTCCGTCCACAGAAGCTTCATGAGGGCAGAGACCATGCCCGGCTTCTTCACCGCTGTGACGCCAGTTTCCACCTGGACCCGGCACATGGCATCTTCTTATTAAATATTTGTTAACTCGATGAAGGATAAACGCCGTTGCAGAATAATATTTTTTAAATATGAGCCTGTATTGTCCCCCAGTTTCCTTTCTTCGCTGTGCCCTTACCTTTTCCGTCAGCAAGGTGTTTCTGCACCCAAGGCTCAGGGGAAGGATGTGGCAACTGGAAGCAAGGAAAAGGTGTCTCATCTGGACTGGCCCCGAGAGAAACAGAGAGCATGCAGGGAAAGACAAAAGATTTTAGGGAAATCATGAGGCTTCCCTGTTCTCCAGGCTGGAAAATCATTTTCTAAACTGCGAGAAGGAAGAGAGCTGAACAGGAAGCCAGGACTCTAGATGTTGGTGGTTCCCAGAGGAAGGAGTCTGGCCCCTGCTCAGGGCCACCCCCGGCTCAGGAGCACCCTGTGTGAACTGGGTCTGGCCCTTATTAGGCCCCTTGGCCAGGCACCAATGTGTAGTGCACAACCCAAACAACCAGACAGGGCAACCCTGCATGCTTAGCCAAGCCCTGGAGGAAGGGGCAAAAGGTCCCAAGGAAGAAGTGGCTCTAAAGAGAAGGAGCCTTGGGCTGCCACTGGAGTTTCATCAAGTGCCTGACAATGGCCCTGAAGAATCAGGAAGAGCTGCCAGACCAGAAGGGGTCATGCAGAGAGAAATGAGAGACTCTGTTATCGTGACCCATGGGGAACGTTGATTGAGGACCAGGAGGGGTGTGGCATCCCTGAGACTCCCACGGGGACAGGTGACAGCAATAACCAGACTGCCACCTCCTCTCCCACACATGCCCCAGCTTGGCATCTCTATAAGCCCTTTGAAATTAGTCAAAATTAGCCTGGGGAAACATGGGGCTGGGGAGAAACTTCAAATAGACTGAGTTTAATTATCTACCACCCAGGCAGAATGATGATTCAAACCAGAAATGAAGTTGAGTGAGAGATTAAAAAAAAAAAAAAAAAATTGCATCTTGTGCACATCCAAGTTATAAAGTGAGATTTGTTTTTTTATCTGCCAGGCTCAACAAATATGTGTTGAACGATTGCTGAAGGAAGGCCAAATAACTGGCACTTCTCTGCAGCCCTAATTTTATTCTGCCCTGATTTGATTATCAGAGGACATCCTCTGGCTGCCCAGATTGCCAATTGCTTGAGGGCAGGGACAGGCTTATTCGACTTTCAATCCTGCATGCAAACCCTGTACAGAAGGGCAAAGCCCAGGGATGAAATGCATTACTATGTCAGTGCATGGACTTTTTCTCCAGGCTCCCTCTACTCCTCTCCCCTTCTCTCCCAACCTTCTCCTGGAGCACAAGAATCCCCAAAGCTTGGAGCAGAACTCAGAGGTGCGGCAGCTCGGCCTGAAGGAGTCAGAGTGGAAGACAGGGCCGCGCAGTGCAGATGGGCTCTGGCTGTGGTGTCGTCAGAACTTGGGGTGAAGCAGAGGTGGGGGGCAGGTTCATCACAGCAGGTTCCCAGGCGGACCAGTTCCTTGTCCTGGGAGCCACTGGATATTTGTGGTGCCAGGGATTTGGGGCTTTCCAGAGATGGCTTCTATTAAAACCAACCCTGAGTGGTGTTCAAGGCCCCACGGAGCCCAGAGCCCCCCTCTCAAGACCCTTTTCCAGGTCCTTCTCCATGGCCTCCGCTCCGGCCTGTTCCCCGGCTGCCGCCTGCCCCTACCATTGCGTCAGCGATGCTGCATGTTCTTCCCTACTCTGCCCGGGAGCCCCTTGCTTGTAGACACGGAGTCTATCCCTGGCCTGGGTTTGTAAGTTATTCCCCACGCGTCTGTCTTTTCTCTGTGGCCAGAAGGTCAGTTCCTGTGGCCGTCGGGCTGGCTCCCTCTGTCTCCCCGGCTTCCCACAGTGGTGTCCCTGCACCTTCTAAGCCAGGGTTTAGAATCCCAGCACTGTGCTTAGCGGCTCTGCCACCTTGGACGTTTCGTCAGCTTGCTGTAACCAAGCCCCTCTCTTCCCTAGGTCTGTGCCCCCTCCTCGGGGGTCCTGGCACCTTGCCCTGCTCTCCCCTGCCTGCACAGGAGGGCGGGGCTGAGGCTGGCCCTCCCCTCCCCTCCCCCCCAGCACTGCCCGCCTGGGGGCAGCCTAAGGAATGCCAGTTCCTGTCCCTCTCCCTCTGCCCCTTCCGCCTCCTCTTCCCTTCCCTGCCTCCTCCATTTTCTTCCTCTCTCCCTCTTTCTCTGCTCCCCCTTCCCTTCCCCCAAGACCCTCTGCACACTCAGCAGGTTGTCTGCCTTCCCCCTGTCACTGCATCTCTCTCCTCGGGGCCCTTTCACTTGCCCTAGAGGATGAAAAACACCAAACAGAGATTTGAGATGTTGCAGGGTCTTTTATTAAAACCAGGTGAGTCACCCCATTAACTGAGAAGGCACGCTTAGTTCCAGACACCCACACGCCTCCCTCGGGCTGGGCGGGGCTGTGCCGTGCACCCAGGCCTCCTCCTCGTTGTGCTGCCTGACAGCCTGGGCGATGCATCAGAATTACGCTGGCCGAGGCTTAGTGTATGGCTTGGATTTGGGGCGAAAGGGGCAGCGAGGGGTGTGGGTCACGGTTTAGAGGATGGAGGATAGAATTGGGTGAGGATTTAGGCAGGAGGCCACGGGAGTGATTTGACCTGAGCAGCGCTTCCCCGTGTCCCCAAGGTGATGACCCTCCACGGGGAGCCCCGCCCACAACCTGCCCGGCCAGCACCCCAGCCCCCAGTCCCTCCACCTCTCCTTCCGGCCTCTCAGTCACAAAGCAGACACTCAAAACCAAACTCTACATTGCTACGTCAGGCTCAGCCCCTGCCCTCCGCTGGGTGATAGGTCCCAGGGGTGGGACTGGGGGGCGTCAGGGGTCTAGCCCTGGAACCCCAGCTCCTTGTACTTGGCAGCGATGTCATTCCGGAAAAGCTCCAAAGCCTTCCTCATGGCTCCCTGGGCGTCGGCGCCAAAGTCGGTATGCTTGCTCTTCAGAACCTGGATGATGATTTCTGAGATGAACTGCAGGGAGGGAGGTGAGAGGGGCTCTGGTCAATGGGGTGGGGCCAGCCAGGAGCCAAGTGGGAGTCAGACCCCGTCCCACCTTCTCCTTATCCAGGGCTGTTTATTGAGCATCTGCCATGCACCAGGCATGCGTCTGTGTGATCTTCATGGATTTACTCCTTTAATCCCTCAACCACAAGATAGGTACCACCCCCGCTTTACAGATGGGGAAACTGAGGCACAGAGGTTAAGTCATGTGGCCAAGGTCTTATAGCCAGGAAGGGACAGAGCTGGGATCTGAATCCAGGTGGGCAGACTCTGGAGCCCACACTCTTACCCACCACCTTCCTTTGCTGCTACTCAGGAGGTGGACCCAGCAGGCAACTAGGCAAGCAGCAGGGCAGCACTGACACAGGGGCAGCAGGAGAACAGGGAGATGCTCAGATTCCATGATTTTGCAAACAGAAAATCTAGAAACGGTTTCCATTTGCATGAGTTTAATTTTTGCATTTAATGATTTAGAATGCTTCAAATACCTGATTTTGGGGGAAAGAATTCATATCTGCGGTGCCAAGTGCAGAGTTGGTACTCAGAAATATCGGTGGGAGGGAGGGAGAGCGAGGAAGAGGAAAGAGCCGCGGCTGTAGCCCGTCCCCAGGACTGGTAACCCAGGTCAGTCTCACCATCGCCGCTTGCTTTAACACCCAGTCTCGTCACCAGGAAACGGAGATGGTGAAATCCAGAGCGTGGGGCTGCTTTAAGGGTGGGAAGACCTCATGGATGTGAAATGCCACTGTGCTTTCTTAAAGGTTGACCTAGGTTTGATCGCAGCCGCAGTCCTGGCAGCTCCAGGGGCTCTCTTTCTACAGAGGAGGGAACTGAGGCTCAGGTCGGGGAAGTGGCCAGCTGAGGTCACGTAGCAACTGGGCGGCAGAGCTAGAACTTGAACCCAGGGGACTGTAGGCAAATGACTGCCAGAGCCAGGGACAGAGGCAGTGGCTGGACCACGGCTGGGTTTCTCAGGGTGCCTGAGTGCAAGTGATGTAAAGTGGGGTGGATTGGGGCAAAGGTGTGCACGTGCTGGGGGCAGCCTCAGGAAGCACAAGCGTCAATGCCCAGTAAACACTGTTTGGCTCGGAAGCACGTTCAGCTGCACAAACACCTAACTTTGGGCATAGATTTGACATATACTTAAGTTCACCCTTTATTCCATAAATGCAACAATATAAAATGGGAGTACAGGGTGCCATGGACTATGCCCTGCTCTTGGAGAACTTGGTAGATCTGACCCCAAAGTGTGACTTCACCTGTAAAATGGCCCAGTTGCCACTGCCCTCCCCTTCCCCACTTGGACTTTCCTGAGTCTATGGCAGAGCCGCTAACATCTAGAAAGTTGTGAAATGGGGTGGCCATACGACTGAGAAAAGAAAACCGCCCTTAGCTCCCACCGCCACCCTCTGTAGACCTGTCAATCACTAAAAAAAAAAAAAAAAATCTGTTAACAGGTGAGCTGGAGCCATTTCTTATGAAGAGCACAGAAGAAGGGTCATCGGTGACGGGGAGAGAGCAGACATTTGGGTTTCCCTCTCTATTTTTTGCAGTGATTATTCATTATATTAAGCTTGTTTTAAGAGGACCAGATTCTAGTTCACTACATAGTTGTGCTACCTTGGCTAAATCATTTCTCTCTCCAAGCCTCAGTTTCCCCATCCCTAGAGAGAGAATTTAGGGATTCAAATTTTATGGCACCCACCACATGCTGCTGGAGTACAGAAATGGAAGAGAGCCCTTGGGGAGCTCGCGATCCAGTGGGGGAGACAGCTGCGAAAGGGAACAAATTACAATACAGACTTGCAGGCACTATGATGGAATGGATCAAGTGGGACAGATGGGGCAACTGACGGCCTTGTGTACCCGGGAAGCTGGAGCATAGGAGGCCACCTCTGAGTGGGGCAGCGGAGGACGAGCAGGGATCACCAAAAGCAGAGGGGAGGGCAGGGACCCCCACATGGGCAGAGTCTCCAAAGTAGGCCTGCCTTGTCCCGCCTGTGAGTGGTGTGCGGCTGAGTGCATCAGGTGGGCAGGACTGTTTTGTGCGGGGACAGAGTGATAGTTGTCGGTGGGACACTCTGTGCCACTGAGCATTAAGAGCAAAAAAAGAATATGGGATTTAGTTTTATGAGCTATGAATATGATCAAGCATTTTTTCCTTCATTTTATTCATTAACAAGGACACCTTGGTCATGTCATTTAACCATTCTGTGCTCATTTATTCATCTTTCTGAACACTGGAGAAACAATTAAGTTTGCTTTTAGGATTAAATAAGATAAATATGCTTGGACAGAATTTTTTTAAAGTAATGCTTCCATAATTTGTTAAGCTGCCTTTTGGCTGTTATTTTATTTTTTTGAAGTTGAAATAAAGTTTACTTAAAAAAAATAGAAAATAAAATAAAGCGTGGGCCCCAGAGTACCATAAATCTGACTGTGCACCCTGGCTTATTAGCTGTGTGACCTCAGTCCAGCTAGTTAACCTTGCTGAGCCTCCAGTTTTCAAATCTGTAAAATGGAGATGAAAATGGTGCCTACCTGGGGCAGACACTGCTAACTGCCTATCCAATACTCTTCCCCCACCCCATCCCCCTTACTGACTTGGTAACAGCTTTATTTGGGGTGGTAACTGATTACATTTCCCAGCTTCCCTATAGATAGGTGTGGCCTTGTAACTAAGCTCTGGCCAATGAGATGTAAATTAAACCTGTTGAATGAATTTTCTGGGGAAACTCCTTAAAAGAGTTCTTTCTTCTTTCTGCTTCATGTTTGGACCACAGACCAGATGACTGGAGCTCTAGCAGCGATCTTGGACTATGAGGCAACCTTGAGAATGGATGCCACGGGCTAAAGATAGAAGTATAGAAGAAATACAGAAAGAATCTGTAGTGCTTCCATACCAGCTCTGGATTCCCTACCTCTGAACTTCTTTTATGTGATAAGTAAAGAAGACACTAAATGCAATTCCTAACCTCACGAGGTTATTGTGAAAAGTCCATGGGAGTGACCCGGGTAAACACTTAGCATAGCTATCTTAACTGGTGGCTGTCACCATCATCTTCGGCGTCATTCCTGCTCCAGCCTTCCTGCTGCTTCCACCCCCAGAGGAGGCACCTGTCTCTATAGCCCTTCAAAGTCCTCTCACCACATCTTCTCCCACTGGAGAAGGATCTCAAGGATCTTAAGCTCAGGCTCCCCCAAGCCCACCCAACTACCCAGGCCATCTCAAAAGTTTCAGACCATTTGCTTGTGTCTGGGACACCCGAGGCTCTGTCTTGCACTTGTATAGATGCTGGAGCCAATCAAACCAGCCTGCCACCCTCACCCCAGATTTGAGCCACAGCCCCCGAAAGCCTGCCACACAGGTCCTGTATGTCACAGACTCCACATGACTCAGGATGAGGAGCTGGGGTTCCGGAGAAATACCCTGAGTTTGAATCCTGCCTCTGCCGTTTGCTACTTCTGCGACCATGGGCAAGCCACTTACACTCTCAGTGCCTCTGTTTCCTCCTCTGTAGAATGGGTGTGATTATGGTACCTCCCAACAACTGCAGGTTGTGTACCTAAAATCCATTCTCCCTTCTTCTTTGGTAACAAAATACTAATTTTATTTGGGGGAGAAATGTGTTCACTCTCCATGACCCCAGGAAGAAGGCAAAGTGAGCCACACTCCACTTTAGAGATGAGGAAAGTGGGGTACGGAGAGGAATTGACATACCCAAGATCACCCAGCAAGCTAGCAGCTGAGCTGGGACGCAAACCCAAACCTCCCACCTGACCCCCGCCCGCCTCCTACCTCCAGGTACTTGATGGGGATCTTGTGCTTGGTGGCATGGGACTGGGCCAGAGGCTTAATCTCTGCCTCGTGCTGCCCTTTCTTCTTGAGGATGCCACCCAGGGCATTGAGCACGGTGGCACCATGCTTCTTCAGGTCCTCAGAGGCCTTCATCTCATCCTCTGACTTCAGGTGCTTGAACTTGTCAAACTTCTCCAGAGTCTCAGGATGATCCTTAAAGAGCCTGCAGGTACAAGAAGCCTAGAGTCAGACGCAGGAATGAACAGTGGAGTCTGGGGGCAGCCAGAATCGAGTTCAAGTCCTGGCTTCCCCACTCCTCAGCTGTGTGATCTTGGGCAACTTGCTGCACCTCTCTGTGCCTCAGATTCCTCCACTAAGTAATGGGGACAACAATAATCCCTACCACATAGAAGCATTGTAAGGGTTAAATGACAGTCTATGCTAAGTGCCAGCAGGGTGAGTGGCACACAGCAAGCATTATTATTACTGCTATCATCATCTTCTTCTTCTTCTTCATGGTTACTGGTGAAGGGCAATTAGGGAAAGGACATCTCCGTATTGCACCCTGGACTCACCCCATTATTCTCTAAGCTGTTAGGAGTGTAGATAAGAGAGTGGGATCATGAGTGGGGCAGGGAAGGGAGGGGAGCACTGGAACCAAAGAACTCTGGATTTTATTTAGCACCTACTGTGTGCCAGGCCTCATGCTAACCTATGCACCTGCACTTCCCTTTAGGGTTGTTGGTATTATTTCCATTGAACGGATGAGAAAACAGAGGTTCATGGGTGTAAAGTCAGAAGCTCAGTATTACAAGGCTGCTAAGAGAGGAGCCAGACCCTAAAATCCAGTCTGAGTGACTCAAAAAGTAGTCCATGCTGGGAACCATGTCTGCAGCTCCTGGCCCAGGAAGCATCCTCCAGCTGCTTGAATGCTCCCAGCTACAGGAGGCTCCCTACCACCTGTGAGAGCCCTTCCACTCCAGAGCCTTTCCCAGGAGCAGAAAGCTCTTACTTATTTTGAATCCAAAATGAATACTCCCTGCACCTCCCAAGCCCCTCACTGTACAGATGGTGAAAAGCCCTGGTGGGGGCAACCTGTGGAGCCCCAGCCCCTGCCCCTGCCCCTGCCAGGCACCCAATGAGCTGGGTGCAGAGGGACGCTGCCCGTGATCCTGAGGCAGCCCCTTCCAGCCTGGGACCTCAGTCCTTCCTTCTGTGACAAGGCAGGTGTTGGTGAAAGGGAGTCACAGCCGCCCCTGGTGGGAATACTTTCCTGGGCCACTTGTGGCAAGCTGAAGAACGCAGAGGTAGGTGACTTGCCCAGGGGCACACAGCCGGTCGGTGGTGGAGCGCAGATCCAAACAAAGATCAGATGACTCCACAACCTGTGCTCACTCCCTTGTGCCACACCCGGAAGTGTTTGGCAGGGGTGACCACATCTCCCTGGAGCTGGCTCTCTTCCTGTCTAATGGCTCCAGTTCCTAAAAATGTTCCACTTTGGCCGTTTCCAGGCTCCACGACACCTTTATAACCCGGCTGTGGACATACGCCAGTTTGTGCCCAGAGGCACTGTGCCCAGAAGTGGTCACGGTAACTCCCCGACACCCTTGTCACCACCCCAGGTTCCCGTGGGGAGGACGTCTCATGACCAGGATCCTGGGCATCTCTTCATACAACCTGAGAATGAGTTCAAGTTTTTTTAAATCGTCTCCCTCAATTGTCTCCTCTTAAGCTTGTGGTCAACTAAAGCCCCCAGCTCTTCTTCATGGGAATTTCCATATCTTTTTGTCCGATGGGCAGCCAATGATTTGTACCCATGTTTAGAACACTGCATTTCCCCTTTTTGTTTTCAGTTCCCTATTTCAGGCTCATCAACCTGGTTAGGACCTTGGATTGGGGGAGAGGGGGTGGGGGAAGAGATGGTTTCTGAATTTTGTAGGTGATAGCAATGGACTGGGAGCCAGAAGCTAACACTTACAGAGCACTTACTAAGGACCCAGTATTCTAAGTGCTTTGGATGTATTAACTCATCGAATCATCACATTAGCCCTGGGGTCCCTCACCCAAGTTCACACAGCCAGCGGCAGGATGAGGCAGAACCTATATTGTAGTTCTCTGAACATCAGAGCCCTGCGCTTTCCTTCCTGGCCCGGGCCAGGGTCCTCCCTCCTTCCTCAGTCTCAGGGAAAGCCCTGGGTCCACGGGTGCTCAATAAATGGCAAGCATGAGCTTCTTTCCTTCTCCCCTTGGCTCAGGAGGAGAAGGGGCAAGGAGGAGATGAAAGGGCTTTCGACGCCCTGGCCCAGCGGGTTTGGGCGGTGTTCTACCCCGGGCAGTGGCTCGTGTCAGGACTCGGGTGCATTGCGAGTGGGTGGACTCCTGCTAGCATCCACGGACCACTCCTCATTACGAGCGCCGGCATCCTAGGGATGGAAGGGACTTCGAGATAAGCAAATACAAACTCTCTTCCATTTGCACAATTTTCTTAGTACACAAAGAAACAGTCTCAACACCATACACACAGTTACCATGTGATTGATCATCGGATCTCCCGACTGGACGCTTGCTAAGTCCTACTCCCCATATACACACATGGACACACACAAATGCAAAATTGCTGCATACAGGTAAAGATAATACTAACGAACACTTATATGGCACTTACTTTGTGCTCAAAGTGCTTTGCCTATGTTGACTCATTAAAAAGCTTTATGAGGTAGGTATCCTTTTACAGACAAGGAAACAGAGGTACAGAAAGATTAAATAACTGGCTGAGGTTTTTAACCCAGGCTGTCCAGCAGCATGTCTCCACTCTCAACGACTACACACACATATTATTTTTACCCAAGGACACTTACATGCATTCCTTACGCATACACAGAAGCATACAATTATAAGCGTGCACACTCGTGTGCTCTCACACATACACATGCTCACGTAGATGCACATGCATGCCAACATGCACACGGTAAACTCACATCCATGCACATGCACACATACCCCTGTGCACACACGCACATGCCCTTTCCCCAGGAACATATCTCTCAAGCTTCCCTGAACATCCAGGTCTGTCCAAAGCCATGCCCAATGTCACAACCTCACCCCTGGACCCCGTCCAGAGCTTCGTGCGTCACTGACAGCTCATCTCCGGCACCTTTCACCCAAGGGTCTCCAAGTTCCTGACTATTATTATCGGGCGACAATGATCCCTGCACTCCTGCCTGACAGATGCAAGACCTGGCGCCCACAGGAGGGACGCTGGGAGGAGACTGTCTGGGACAAAGAGGCCAAGGACCTGAGGTTCAGGCAGCCAGGGTGCGTAGACATTCTGAGAGGCCCCCAGATGTCTGGGGAAAGAACCTGGGTCTGAGAATTATGGAAGCTGGGTTCTAGCCCCAGCTCTGTCGCCAATGTTCTGTGCGTCATGGAGGACGCTGCTTGCCCTGCCTGAGTCTTGACTGATCGCTCCGCTCTCTGAAAACCAAAAGGATTGGTGCAGAAGATTTCTCAGCCTCCAAATTGGAAAACTTGACTCCTGCCTCACACTCTGTGTTCTGGCACCAGACAGGCGGAGTGAGAGCCCAGATTTAGTCTTGAGCAGTCCAGGAGGATAAAGCTAAACGTGCTCCCTCAAATCCTTCTGGAACAGCCCGGCCCCCCTCCCTCTTCCCAAGCCCTGTGCCTAGGATCCCCCAGGAAGGCCGCAGAAGGCCAACCGCCCCCCGAGCCCCACCCAGGATTTGCCTGGCAGCAGCAACCAGAAAAATGGGCAGACAGAAACCCCTCACACTTATGGAAGTCAGCAGGGGCATTTTCTCGAGTGTTTCAGGAACCCTCACTTTGCTGGCATTCTCATCTTCATTTTTATTATCTACCTGCCCCGTTTATCCGGCAGGCCTCCAGGCACGTCCTTGGGAAAGCTGACTTCCCTGCTGCTCTCTGTACGGAGGCCCAGTCGGCCACCCACGTGGAAGACTGAGCACCCTCTCAGACCCATGAAAATCCTTCTTTTCTTGAACGAAAAAACCAAAGTGAGGTTGGGGACTCCTCTCTAGTGTGGCAAGAGTATAGCAGAGTGGTCAAGATCAATATGCTCAGCCAAATGGCCTGGGTTTGAATTCCCACTCCCCTCTTACTTACTGTGTGACTTTGGGCAAGTCACTCAACCTCTCTGTAAAATGTGGGTTATAAGAACTATTTCAAAGAGTTGTTGTGAAACATTTAGCACGGTGCTTGGCAATCAGTACATACTGTATAAATGTTTATCATCATCATCATCATCGCCATCATTATCTTCATCATCTCCATTATCATCATCATCAGCTCCACAATTGTCCCCATCATCTCTATCATCATCTTCATCATCATCCCCATCATCATCATCTCCACCACCACCACCACCATCATCACCATCATCTCATTACCACCACCTTGTTAAGGCCAGAAATTCTAGGTTCTGCTTGTAGCTGACATTGGCTGTCTGAGACTCTCAGACTCAGTTTCCCTCCCTGTAGCATGAGAAGTATTGGCCATGAGTAGTGGTCTTAAAATTTTTCACAGCCTCAGAATCCTTTGTTCAAACAAAAGAAGCAAAAATATATAAAACCAAAAAGGTTTTGGCAAGAGAAGGAGAGGCAGGGAGACCTGGAGCCTGCTCAGCAGACTATTCCTTCCTGAAGTGGCATCTCCAGCTGACCCTCCAATGTTTATAGCCTAGGACTTTATGGTCATGGACTTGCAGGGAAGGCCTCCGCATTTTACCAACAGCCCTGGCTTAACTAGAATTTTCCCGCTTTTATAATCAGAGCAGTAAGAGAAATGACCTTTCCAAGGTCAGTAAGAAAGCCCAAGTTCAGCATCTGAAACAGGACAAAGAGGGCAGGCCCACAGCAGCCTTTGCATCCCCCATCCCACCCCGAGAGGGCCTTCCCATACCCCAAACACTGAGAGGGCATGGCTAAGCCCATTCTGCAGCCTAAGACACAACAGGGGCCAGCAGCCTCGGGGTGACAGCTCCTCCCTGGCACCTGGTCCCCTGGTAGGCCTTTCTGATGCACCCTGGGAAGGGAGGAAATATTTTCCTGATGACACAACACCTCAAGTCTCCTTCAAGATATCCAAGTCACTCTGTCAGGGCTGGAAGCCTCCAGATCACCCTGGAAAGCGCCCCCCTGCTCAAACTCTGGTCTCCCCTTTACCCCCTAACACCCAGCCTCCTCTCCAAAAACCAAGGCCTTGGAGAATCTCAGGGCATGAGAGCGGGAAAGGGACCTCAGAGACCATACAGACAATCCTCTCCCTTGACGATAAGGAACTAGGACCCAGAGACAGGCAGTGACTTGTCCCAGGTCACACAGCAAATCGGTGCTGAGGAGTTGAAGGCAACTTGGGGGGTGCCTTTCAGGGACTCAGAGTCTCCTTCAGGGACATCTAATCCAGCAGGAGCCGATGTAGCCCCGGCAGCCAGCTGACAGCGGCAGGAGAAAGGTAGAACTTAACACCCCCAAGTCTCCAGGCAGACTTGGCAGACTTCCACAAGTGTTTCCTAGCAATGATCTCTAAAGGCTCAAACATCAGGTAATTGAGCTTCACCCCAGGAAGATGGGAGCTAGAAATGGGTGAAGCCCAAGGGCGAGAAAGGACATCTGAGCAGGGAGAGCCTGCTCTGGCTCATAAAGAAGGAGAAACTCATTTGTAAATTAAAGCACCTAGAACAATGCATTCACTTGTGGCAACTCCGGGGACCCCCTTTCTCCCAGGGGCAGAAATGTTGATTCACACCCCATTACACTTTGGATCTGTGCTGGGCCAGAGTCTCAGGGGAGGGGCCAGGAGAAGAAGACATTTTATCCCCATTTGGGGTGAAAGGCAATGGGGAATGAGATTCTATTTACAAGCCATAAGCTAGTCTACAAAACTTGGAATTTTGTTTTCTTTGTTTTCTTTTCAGAAACCCCTTACTGGGGAAGCCAACAAGTACTTGGAGACCACACCATTTCAAGCTCTCAAATTCAAGATATACTTTATATATATATATATATATATTTTATTTTACCGGGAGGTCCCGGGGATCGAACCCGGGTCCCTCCATATGGGAGACGGACGCCCAACCAGTTGAGCCACATCCGACCCCTGGCAAGATATACTTTAGGTTCAAGGTCACTAAGGGGTCTCTATCTTCTGTTTTCTATTATAATTAAAGATCACTAACATGGGCTTCATCTACAACTGCTAGTAACACCTTTGAGAACTCATTATATGCCAGGGACAGTGCCAGGTCCCTCACACACATCATCTTATTTAATTCTCACTTCCACTCTATGATGTAGGCAGTAGGATTTCCCCATTGTACAGGAGAAGAAATTGAGGTTCAGAGAGGTTGAGTAGCTTCCCATTGGTCACCCAGCTGCTCAGTGGTGGAGCCAGGTCTTGAGCCAGACCCATCTCTCCTTGAAGGCCATATCTAAGCCACGACTGTTTACAGACTTTAATGGGCTTGTGACTTTGGGAATGTCCTACCTATTCTCATCCTTTAAATGAAGTGCTGGACAAAACCTGTCAGGGCCCTTATTAACTGCAACCGTTCTAAAATTCCTCTTGGTAGACTCTAGGCATCCACAGTTTGATCATCAAGCTTCCTTCAGCTGGGTGAGATGGATTCCTTTTCCTTTCCTGACACTTCAAGGCAAAAGAGAACCAAGAAGAACTTTTAGTAGCCTTAACCAATGCAGCCAACTGGTCAACCCCAGAGCACACTTTCTACCTTGCAACTGAGGAACCTTAACTTTTGGGGTGGGGGGATGGGAAAAATGAGATTTCTTCCTTTTACCTGATGAGGATTTCTTGTCCATGGCCGGCAACGTCAGCCTCCACCTTCCCCCAGACATTCAACACCAACTGCCATTCCCCGTCACTGAGTCCCATGGTGCAGTCTGAAGAAGACAAAAAGGAGCAAGTGCAGACTGACTTGGTGCCCTGGACCTGACAGCTGGGGTCTGAGGCTGGCCTGGCCCCAAAGGGGTTTTATACCTTGTCAAGATGCTTGATATAAATCACTTGACGATTTGCTCGCTCTCCCCCACCCCTTTCTCTCTCTCTCTCATCCAGGGGTCTAATCTTTTCCTTTCTCTAGCCCTCACATGGAAGCTATTTTGGGGCAGATGCCATTGTGGGGAGGTAGGACAACTCAGGCCACGGGGGGAGGTGGTGGGGTGGACGGAGTGGGGAGGAGATTGGGCCACAGTCTAGACAATCAAAAGCCAACAGAAAAGGGCATCACCAAGGCCGACGCCAGGAGTCTGAAACCCAACTCTCCTTGCCATCAGCCATCCCGAGATCTCCGTCATGTTTCTAAGCTTGGGCAGCAGCACCCTGGCTGGCCACTGGGACGTCTTGGCCCTCTGCAATCTCCTTGCTCACCTTCTGCTTGGTTTGCCATATGCCCCTTACCCAGATGGAAGTGGGTGGGAAGGGGCCTAGGTGGTTTTCTGCTGATAGCTGAGTGAACCCAGGCAAGTCCCATCACCTCGTAGTGTCTGGATTTCCCTACTCCACCCAGAGAGCACTTGGCTTTGTGGCCCTGCTCAAATATTTCCACCTGAAAAGTTTTGCTTGATTTACCCCCTCAAGGCACAGTTAACTGCCCCCTCCTTCCCTTTATTTGTGTATGATCCTGTTGTGTTGCTTGTGTATCTCATTGCATGTATTTTTCGTTTCCATTAGTATAAAGCAGTCAGGGCTCACAGAGACTTTACTCTGTGCCAGGTCCTGTTCCAAGCACTTTCCATTTGGTAGCTCATTTAATGTGGAGGCACAGTCTTATGTGATAGATACTGACATTATCTCCATTTAATTGAGGGAAAGTTAAGGAAGCTTGCCATAGGAGCACAGCTAGTTGGTGAGAGCTGGGATTTGAGCCCAGGAAATTAGGACCCCATGTCCATGCTCTTGACCCCAACCATTGAGCACTTTATTTTTGATTTTCATGAGGGCAGAGGCTCTGTCTTATTCATTTGTGTCTCCTTTGGGCCTTGATGTGCCCCAAACTGAAAAAATGTTCATTGAATAAAAGATGGATGACCTTGCAAGAAAGGCAGTTGGAGGATAATTGGCCTGATTTTACATACTTCCATCCATCCAACCATTTCTCCACCTACCTGTCCATCCATTCACCCATCCATCCATCCATCCATCCTTCCATCCTTCCATCCATCCATCCATCCATCCAACAGTTATAGAGTATCTACAGTGTGCCAGACACTGTGCTACATGCTGAGGATAACAAAGCCAAATAAAACACATCCTTGTGCTCAAGAAACTTGCAGTTGCCTTTGGAAGAGAAGACGAATAAAGTTATAGAACACTTTATTTAGTTCTATGATCAAGGTATGCACAGGCTCTTCTTTCCATCTGTGCAGGGAGTTCCAGTTGTGGAAGATGAGGCTGTCCTGTGTCTGTGTTGGAGGAATCCACTGAGCCTGTCCCACCTATACAGCCCTTTCTAAGGACCCCTGCCAGCCCCAGCCCCCACTGGGACCACATGATTCTCCCCAGCCCCACCTGCCACCTGTCACAGCCGACTGACCAGCACTGGCACTGACCAGAGGGCAGCCAATGGCAGGCTCGGTCCAAACAAGGCAAATGTCTGTTAGCTAGGCCAATCAGAGCTCTTCTCTCCAAAATGTGAACAGAGATATTTGGCAAGAATTGGTCATGAAATGGGCCAAATTCATGGCCAACCATGGGCCAGAATCCCCAAACTTAGAGCTCTCTAGTGCAAACTTGGGTCTAGAACACCCTCCATTCTGGTCTCTGTGAAGCCCATTTACTGCTCAAGGATTACCCTGAGCTGCCACTTCCGTAGGCCCCTCGTGTATCCTTTCAATGAAGCCTACTTACTGTCAGCTGATTCCCAAGAACCAAACGGTCCCAGCCACTCAGGGTGCTGTGTGGCTCGCCCTCCTGATGGCGCCTTCCAGAAGTCACCAAGGCGCTCCTGCTTTGACCCAGAGTGGCTGACCATGTGACCTCCAAGAGCCCATCCAGCTTTAGCCTTTTAAGATGCAGTAGCATCGCGAGTAGTTGTTTTGAGTTGAATTGTGTTTCCCCCAAAAGACATGTTGAAGTCCTAACCCCCAGGACCTCAGAGTGGGACCTTGTTTGGAAATAGAGTCATTGCTGATGGAAATAGTTAGGTGAAAATGAGGCCACACTGGAGTCCAATAGGACTCGTATTCTTAAAAGAAGGGAGCAAGCGCCAGGGACAGAGACACGCCGCGGGACGGCGGGGGCAGTCTGGAGGGAGGCAGCCACAAGCCGCGGACCGCAAAGGGTTGCAGCCGCCCAGACAGCTAGAAGAGGCAGAGAAGGATTCCTCCCCTAGAGGGAGCGGGCCCTGCCCACACCTTGATTTGGGATTTCCAGCATCCAGACCTGTGAGAGGATAAATTCCTGTTGTTTTAAGCCTCCCGGTTTGTGATCATTTGTTACGGCAGCTCTAGGAACCTATTTGGTCATTTAAAATGCCGTAGGGATTTTTCAGGGTGGCTGTGGCTCATTCATTCACTCATCATTCATTCAACAGCCCTGTGCTGGGAGCCTGGCCCAAGGTCAAAGGGAAAGGCAACTCTAGAGGGTCTGCCCGGGGCTCAAACCTCAGCAGTGGGGCCCCTACTTCTGGCCATTGCTGGAAGGCGAGCCCAGGGGTGCCGGAGGGGAGGGCAGAAGGCAGGAGGCGGCAGCCAGCAGGCCGGGAAGGCCTCTGGGGCGCCCCCGTGGCCCACCAGCCCAATCAACAGCAGCACCTCCCAACTTAAGTCAGCACCGACATTTGGCACGTGGTGTGCACTTTGCAGAAGGTTCTCCCGCCGGCACCCTTGTGACTTGAGGGGTCAGCAGGACAAGGGGCGCTTGTTAGCCCCTCTCACTGGGGTGGGTGGGGAGAGGGACTTGGAGAGGGTAAGCAGCCAGCCAAGGCTGGTAAGGGGCCCAGCGGGGATCCACACCTGACTCGAGCACTTCTCTCCACGACAGCTTCCTGCGCTGTCTGGAGACAGCCTCAGCAGTTAAACTCTCATCAATCCATTACTGGCACTGAAGTGTTTAACAGGAAGCTGTCACCCCCTTGGCGGGCACCCCCCATTGACTGGCGTGCTCGTGGAAACCTCTGGCTTTGAGGTTGAGGAATCCAATCTTTTAAGTTTTACCATTTAAGCTAATGGGAAGGCACCGACATCTGTTTGCACTTACATATCTCTACAACAGACCAGCGTTACCTAATGGTTGCTATGGCGACCTGGAGTTGCCAGCTTTGTTTGGGGTTATAGTTTTCCCTGTGACAGCCTTCCCTGTGGCCGGGCAGGGAAGATGGAGAGGCAGGAAACAGGAACGACAGGCTGCTTTTGCGTGCAAAACTTTCTGTGGCCCTACACTCTCATTACACACACACACACACACACACACACACCTCTTGGGCAGGTTAGTTTTACACCCAGCAGGGCAGAACTGGATCCCACCCCATCGGACCCATTCCCTTCCTCTTTCTCCCTTTGGCACCACAGAATCCTTTGTATCTAAAAATCTGAGACTTCAAATTCTGAAGTCTCATGATCCCAGACCTAAAATTTTAGCGTGCCAAAGTCTTCAACTTTCACCATTCTGGAAACTTGTGTTCTAGGTTCCAGAATCATAGAAAGCTAGAGATAGAGTAGTCTAGAATTATAGGGCCATTGTATCTTGAAGCTAAAAGGGGTCTTCCACAGTATCTCAGCCAAGTTCCCACTAAACACAGGACGGCTCCCTGCTGTTTGTCATCCAGCCTCTGCTTGAATGCTCTTAGGGACTGCGAGCTCACTACCAAAAGCTTTAGAAGTTCTTCATGTTGAACCAAACTATGCCTCCTGCCACCCTCACTGCCCTGTGCTGGCTGCGCTGGCCCTTCGGGACCTAGAGGATTCGCTGGGTCTCTCTGACAAGCCACCACAGCCCTTTGAACTCACGAGGGAAGCTGCAGGTTAGCCTAAGACCGTTCCTTTCCAGACTAAATCTCCCTAGGTCTTTAACTGAGGCAAGGCTAGTCAGGAGCCTGGGCTGGTGGAGAGACCAGTTCAGCCATCTCCAGGGTCCTGTGACATCTCCCCTCACACACACACACACACAGGCACACACAAATGGAATTCTCTAGCAAGAGGCTGCCAGCACCCACACCCCCAGGCTGGAGCCTCGTGGCTGTGCTCCAGGCCTCTCTCTTTGCAAGGGCCACCAGTCTTTGAGGCCAAGGTGAGCTGGGAATTTGCTAGCTCTTGGGCGGCCAAAAACTCCCTCCAGTAAATCTAGTCCACCGAGGTGCGCCAAAAATGGGCAAAGAAAGAAAACACCTCAGTTCTTCAAAGCCAGGGATCCTCTTCCCTCCTCCCTCTGGGAGCCATCCCCTGGGAGGCCAGTCTGGACAGTGCCTTCTCCAGCCTGCAGCACCCCCGCAAATCCACCACCCCACCCCCATCCACGCGGCTCACTCGTTCCTGGCAGAGTCCACCCTGCTGGGCCAGGGCCAGGTCAGGACACATCTGAGGCCCTCAGCAGGGAAATGGAAGCCCCATGCCTGCCCCAGACCCCCCCGCTTGGGCCCACTACCCACAACTGCTCCTCTGCAGGGCCCTTGGCGACCATTGTACTGACCGCGTCTCCCCTTCTCCCCAGCTGTCCTCGCTGAGCCTCCAGCCAAGCGGCCGGAGCTGGGGGTGGGGAGAGATATCTTATAGCAGCTGGGGAGAGGCACAGGGAACTAAAAATACAGTTTACACCACAAGGCTCCTCCTCTTCCCAGAGGCCCAGAGGGGCTTAGTGGAGGAGGGCTGGCAGGGAGACAAGGGCCCCAGGGTCACCAGGTGTGGCCTGGGGATACCGGCCTCCCCCGCCCCCATCCACCTTGGAGGCTTGGGGTCACTCCTCCAGCCCTGCCTTCCACCTGTCACCTGGAGTGGCCTTCCCCAGCCCCAGTCCCACCTCCACAGGCCCTGTCCTTCCTTCCTTCAAGGTCCATCTCAGGGTAAGTCTCCACCCCCAGGAATCTTCCCTCCACCCCACCTCCTTCCCAGAGATTTGCCCTCTTCCCTCTCTGGGCTCTGACACTGGGTACAGCCTCCCCCATCCCTCTCTGTTTTGGGGTGCAGACTATGGGATGTCGCTTCTCCCCATTTCTATCCCGTGAGCTTCTCAGAGGCAGGGATATAAGAGCCACAAACACACAGCACCTCCTGCATGCCTCCCAGCAGTCCTTTGAGGTAGATCCTTTTCTGAGCCTCACTTTACACAGGAGAAAACGAGGCACAGAGGGCTTAAGTAACCCGCCCAAGATCACACAGCAAGGAAAGGCCAAGCACAAGATTTGAACACATGTGGTTTGGCTCTTATACTTTTAACCACCCTGCATCATGGCTAGGAACTTTTGGATTCATCCCCTTGCACCCTCTGGCCTTCCTGGACTGTACCTAGCAAAGGACCACACCAAATAAGCTCTTTGAATGTTTCTTTTATTGAACTGAGCCCGTCCAGGGTCTTGGCTTCCTAGAGGTAAAGGCAAAGACCATCGGTAACTTCCCTGGAGTGGCTGATGAGCGGGAGTCCCTGCTGCCCTCTAGTGGCAGCAAAGAGAAACACCTCCATCTCCCACTGCTCCTGCCATCCATTTTTTCCCTTCACCCATCCATCCTCCCAGCCAGCCAAGATGGGTTTTTTTTTTTTTTGAGGGAGTGGGGGGTGGGAGGGTGGTATGGGATTTTTCTTGTAAAAACATTCTAAAATTGACTGAGGGGATGACAGCACAACTCTGATGAAAATGAAAGCTACTGAGTGTACACTTCGAATGGATTGTACAAAGCATGGGGCTGTGTAACACAGGAATCCTCCGGTGGAAGATGGACTGTGGTTAACAGAACAAATACGAGAGGATTCTCTCATGAACTATAGCAAGTATATAACACTAATACAGGGTGCCACTAACCAGGTGGGCTGGGGGGGGGAAATACACCAAATGCACGATATTTGCTATAGTTAGTAGTAATAATGTTTGTTTTTAAACAATTTATTGAAGTATATTATTCATACATGAACATACATAAACAATAAGTGTTTAGTAAACATTGTGACCTTATAAAACAAACATGCATGACATCATAAGGGCTCCCACACATCACCCCACTACAAATACTTTGCATTGTTGTGAAACATTTGTTAACAAATTATGAAAGAGCATCGTCAAAGTATTACTCCTAACTATGGTATCTTTCTCCTCTGTACTTTTTAAAAAGGATTTCTTTCTTTCTTCACTTTTATCTATTTTTACCACCCAACCCCCCGTTTTGGCTGTTTCTGTGTCCATTCTCTGGGCAACTCTCTGTGTCCGTTTCCTGCCCTCTCTTCTCATCCTTCTCCTCCTGTCTTCACTGGGATTCGATCCTCGGAACCTCTGATGTGGGAGAGAGGCGTTCCACCACCTGCACCACCTTAGTTCCTGGTTTTTTGGCACGTCTCGTCTTGGCTCTTCCTTGTGTCACTCTCCTGTTACATCATCATCTTGCTGCGTGGTTCACGGGGCCTGGCGGTGCACCCACGCATGGGACCTGGGGGGCTCATCCGCTCACAGGGCCTGGTGGTCTGCACACCTTCTATATTTTTCTTTTTTTTCTTTTTACTGGGAGGTCCCGAGGATTGAACCCAGGTCCCTCCATATGGGAGACGAACGCCCAACCATTTGAGCCACATCCGCCCCCTACTATATCTCTTAAGGATGACCAAAGATACCTAGAGTTATAGTCATTTCCCATACAGGATGGTCATATAGTATTTCAGGCTTGGTTTATCACCAGCATTCTAAAAACCAGACCTAGGAGGAGAAACTAGGTCTGGGGACACATGCATGGTTTCTAATATAGCGAATGTTTAGTCTACCCTGATTATCACAAAATAAGGACAGCGAGAATATTCGCATAGTAGTAATGTTTTGATGACACTCTTTCATAGTTTCTAACACGTTTCACAACAATGCAAGGTGTTGGTAGAGGGGTGATGTATGGGGAGCCCTGTATGATGATATGCATGTTCATTTTGTAAATTCACAATTTATACTATATACTTATTGTTTATGGATGCTCATGTGTGAATCATAAACTTCAATTTTAAAAGTTTTAAAAAAAAGATGGGGTCTTTTTCAATCTCTATATTTATGGCTCCTTGCTTAGAATACCAGGGACATCTTGCCAAATTTTGAGAACATGAATAAGTTGTGATCCTTGCCCTCAAGGGACTCAAAGCCAAGTGAAGAAGACAGCCCAGGGGGATACAGCGTGCACCAGAGATATGGCATGCATCAGAGATCCGAGCGCTTGAAGAATGATGCTGGAAGGGTTTGCATGGAGAAGGCCTCTCACCAGAGGTGATCTGGCTGGATCCTAAAGTAGAGGGAGTGTTCTGCAGGGTGTCTCAAGCAGAAGTTACAGCATGTGCAAAAGCTGGAGGGACTGAAATGTGCGGGGCATGCGTGGGGGATGGGGTGGCTACGGCAGTGAGAGCCACTGGGAAGGGCCTTATGTGCAGAAAGACTTGGGGACTTAGAATCGATAGTTCAGCTCCACCAACACCCATGCTGAACACCAAGAAGCTTTAGGGGGTGAAGGGAGGGAGGTACGTGTAAACAGGTGACAACAGTGAAGTGTGGTAAAGGCAATAATAGAGGTAGTCCAACATAGGTGTAAAGGCTTTGGACTCAGACCGACCTAGATTTGAGCTTTGGTCCCACCATGCACTACTTTGGAGATCCAGGGAACATGTCAGAACTTTCCAAGTTCTTTGTTTTATTATCTATAAAAAAGGAAATTTTAAAAACAGTTATCTATCTCAAATGTCATTGTGAAGAGTAAAAAAGAGAACGTGTGTACAGCACGAAGCGTAGTGCCTGGTATGCAGTAAGTGTTCAATACTTGCTCACTGTGATATAAGGTACAGAGATATTATGAAGGAGGGCATGGTTAATTCTGCCAAGGAAGGTGTAACAGAGAAGGTGATGCCTGAGCAGGGTTCTCAAGAATTAGTAAGAGTTTGCTAGGGGGGCAAAGTGAGGAAAGGACAGTCCAAGCACAAGGACCAGCATGTTCAAGCACAGAGAAGTTTGTCTGTTGTTAGGGTGAGGTTTGGTTGTGGGAGACAGAAAACCCAAAACAATGTGACTTTAACAAGAGAGTATTTATTTCTCTTTCACGTAGAAGTCCAGAGGTAGGTGGTCCAGGGCTAGTATGGCATATAATACTGTGAGGGACCCTGGCTTAGTCTATCTTAATGCTCTGCTGTATCACACACATGGCCTCCATCTCCTGATCCAAGATGGCAGCTCCAGCTCTAGCCATCACATCCTCATTCCAACCAGCAGGAAGACAAAAAGGATGAAGAAGGTTGCGCCCCCTAATTTTAATGACACTTCCCAGAAGTCATAATCAATACCTCCTCTTACTGCACATCATGTAGTCTCACCTCACTGTAAGGGAAGCTAGAAATATAGGCCAGATCCCCAGATAAAAATTGGGGGTTCTATTAGGAAGAAGGGGTGAATGTAAATTGGGTGAAAGATAGCCTTTTCTATCATAGTAGATATAAAACAGCATGATATATGTAGGAAACTACAATTAGTTTGGTGTTTCTGTAGTGGAAAAAGTGAGGAAGAGAGTGGTGGAAGATGTGGCTGGAGAAATAAGCAGAGGCTTAGCCTCGGAGTACTCGGTGAGCCGCAGGAGTGGGTTTCTCACCAGTGGGAGCCACTGAAGGGTTTCCGGCCAGTTTGCCATTCTAGAAAGACCACACTAGCTGCAGGTGGGAATAAGGTAATGGAAAGGCCAACCTGGAGCAGGGGACATTTCTCCCCAGCATTTTACTATGAAAGATTCCAAAAGGACATCAAAGTGGAAAGCATTTTACAGCAAACACCATATACTCGCCACCTAGTCTACCACTGACATTTTGCCCCACCAGTTTTACTGCTTGTCTATGCACCCCTCTATCCATCGTCCAGCCTTATTTTTGTGCATTTCAAAGTAAATTGCAGACACCAGTCCAGGTCCCCCTAAACACGTGAGCATGCATATCATTAGCTCAAGATCAATATTTGTTTACATTTTTTTCTTTTGAGGCAAAATTTACATCCAATGAAATGTACACTCCTTAAGCGGCCATTTGCAGAGTTTGGACGAATGCATGCACCTGTGTAACGAAACCCCTCTCAAGACAGAGAACGTACCATCACCCCCAAAAGTTCCTGCACGTCCTTCCAAACCCCTCTCAAGATAGAGAACCGTACCATCACCCCAAAAGTTCCTGCACGTCCCCTTCCCCATCCCCTCCTCCATCACCCTCACCCCACCCCACCTCCCAGAAACTACTGTCCTGATTTTTTTTTCTTTTTTTTTAAACCACAGATTGGTTTGGGGAAAGGAGCATTTCAGCGACTGCTGGGCTGTTCAGGTCCAGGTGGGGTCTGGGGCTCCGGAGCCGAGGGAGAAGCAGGAGAAGAAAGAGGAGAGGAGGCGGTTACGCGGTGGATTGAACCCGCGGAGCGCGGGAGGGGGGCAGGATTTGTTCCGCTGGGTGCCCGCCTCGGTCCTCCAGGCCTGCGAGGGCTCGGGGCTTCCGGCCCGGCCGGCTGAGCAGACGGTGGCGCCCTTTGCTAAGGCGGGGACCCGTGGGGGGGGAGCGGTGCGGGGCTGCCCGCGTGGCCTCTGACGTGTGCGGGGCCTCCAGGAGGCGGAGGGGTGCGCACAGCTCCCCGGGAACAGCCCCCTTTCCTCTGATCCCCACAAGGGGAGGCTTGAGCTGGGCGCTGGGGAAGTGGAGTCAGGGCAGCTGGGGAAGTGGAGTCAGGGCAGTGGCCGCGTCCTTTCCCGGTGTGGTCTTGGCTGCCTTAGAGAGCCCCCACGCGCCGCACCCCCGCCCTCCCCCCTCGCTCTAGCTTCTAATAAAAGAGAAACTTTTCATGCAACTCAAGATCGCACAGCTTGATGGAGCAGTCCGTGGACCGGGCAGCACCCCACGGAGGGGCGCAGAGGCGAGTGAGAGGAGCTGTTCTGATTGGTGAGTTTCCATTCCACAAAGGGGAGGGCAGGTGGTTGCCTAGGAACGAGGACGCTCACTGGCCAGAACGGATCGGCTGTATTTAAATTTGGAGTTCTGGGCAAGCCAGGCACTTACAGGAAAGAGAAACGAGCTTATAGTTTTGGTTTTGCTGACGTGGAGCTTGGCACCCGCGTCTGCCCGTCGGGCCTGCTGGATTTCATTTACTTTGGCCAGGCTAGAAGCCTAAGCGCCACTCTCGATTACCACCTGCCGGCGCTAGACGCTCTGGCAGGCGAGTGACTCCAGGTCGCAGGTGTCCCGCGGTTGGTTGGCTGTGTTCTTTTTGTGCTTCTGTTGTTCTAGAAGGACCGACGCCATTTGGTGAGATGGCGGGTGCAACTGCTGAAAACTTGACAGAGGACATAGTGCACCAGGGAGGCTCTTAGGGTTCCTCTGAGTATTGCCCAGTGTTGGGAGCGTGCTTCTGAGCCAAGCACTCCCTGAAGCCCGATTCCTCCCAGTTCTTGGATATGTTTCATTAAAAAAAAATTAAGAACATGCCCGTTTAGTTAGGCCAGAAGTTTATTAAGGAAATGGGAGAAGGGAATAGAAATGGAAAAAATAACAGATTATAGATTCCTAGGCAGAGCGATTTGCCTTGTGTGCTTACCTTTTTTTTTAATATTTTTTAATTTTAATTAATTTTTTTATATATTTTAAAAGATGCTTAGATTACATAAATGTTAGTGTGCTTCCCTTTTAAGCCTTTAATTATTCCTGCCCTTGCTAATGTGCAGGGGAGGGGCCCCAGCTGTTTGCTGTTCTGATTGATCACCCCACCTGTCAGCTCCCCAGGGGGCCAAATGATGAGGCCCCTTGAGGATATCCGGGCCTTTCCCTTGACCCCGTGACAAAATCTCCTTCCTACTGGAATTCTGGTGGGTTCTTCCAGCAGTCTTCTTTCCCTCAGGGGGTTTCCAGGCAGGGTTGCATGGCCGCCTGTTTCGCAGCCATGGTTTTCTGCCAGGTCTTAGACTCATCTTCCCTTTTCCTAAACTAACCTGCCTCACCAAGACCCAAACCAACTGAAATCAGAGAAGTCAAAGAACCAGGACTCACTTGCTTGAGCCATGTGGCCTGTTTGACCATTTCGTGTAACTGCATTTCATCTTCCCCAGATGCGTTTATCCAGGTGGTACTGATAAACAGCACAAACTGCTCCTTGCTCAGCCAGGAACTAGTCAAGTGCAACTCTATTCTAGCTAGAGAATGGAAAGACTTTGGTTGTGCAGCAAGAGCTTTTGCAGCAGACTCAGCAATTTCTCCTACTGTTATAGATAAATTTCTGGCCATAGTTCCATTTATGTTAACTCCTAACCAAGGAAATAGGAGTCCAAGGAAAGCAGCCAACCCAGCGTCAGTGTCACCCCTGGGGTAACTCCCGGTGGGCTCGGGAGCATAAATTAAGTGAAGCCTTCTAGTCGGAAGCTTCGGATTTGTTATAAATTTACTCCAACTGTCTATACATTGAAATGTTTGAGCCTAACTGATATGGTGAATCACCTTAACTGGGTCCTTTAAAATCTTCAGGTTATTTATCACTGTGCCAGACTTATTAACATAAATGCAAAACTATTCATGGGCAGTCAGGGTATCTAGAGGCCCCCCCCCCATCTGTTTTGCAAGATCACTGATGCTCATCTGTCAACTTCAGCCTGGAGGGCCTCCAGAGCACCTTGGGGTAGTGTTAAAGCTCCATATCATAGCCTTAGATATCTTTATAACTGCTCGCCCCAGGTCGCGTGTTCCCAGGGAAGGTATGAGGAGCACGTGAAAGAGGGATTGGGGGCACCAACCCTCTTTTGTCAGTTAGTGTTCTGACTGGCATTTAGGGTAGATGATGTATGGAAGATCAGAGGATCCAGTCCAATTCACAGGTAGGTAACACAACCTTGCTGTAGCAGTTTGGCAGTTTGACATAGTTATGAATTCCAAAAGCAGATATTGGATTATTCTTGTAAACTGGTCTGTTGTTAATCTGGGCATGATTAAGCTATGACTAAGTCGTTGACTGGGCGGTGTCAATAGAGCGCTGAGCCCCATCCCTTGGTGGGTGGGGTCTCAAAGATAAAAGACAGTTTTGAGGTGGAGCCCCGGGAAGTAGCATACAGAGGAGCTTGGTCATGAGGAAAGAGAGGAGGCCCTGGGAAGAGAAGCAAGCTATTTGCCTGATGGTCTACAGCTGGCCTGTGGCACAAAGCAAGGCTGAGGCCAGAGAGAGGCAAGCCCCGGGGAGAGAGGAACCCAAGAAGCCTGAACCCTGGCAAATGTCGGCAGCTGTCTTGCTCCAACACGTGGCAACAGACTTTGGTGAGGGAAGAAACTTATGCATTATGGCCTGGTAACTGTGGACTTCTACCCCAAATAAATACCCTTTATGAAGACCAACCGATTTCTGGTATTTTGCGTAAGCACCCTTTGGCTGCCTAACACACTTGTGGTTTACAAAGCGGATGCGACATAGCTCAGAAGATGAACAGCAGCAGGATCTGGTAACCCACAGGTGTGTGCTAGAGTTTTTCCACTGAAACAAAATTTCTCTACAGTCACCCCCCTACTGAGCAAAGATAGCCTCAGAAAGATTATTCTTAATCATAAATTAAGGCTGGGTTCCTTACATTTGGCCTGACTACATAGGTGCAGGAAGAATGGCAATATACCATATGGGTTTTTTTCAGAGGTTTGCTTTGCTGGTGGGTTCCATAACGAACCTCTGATTGGACTTTTAAAACCCTCTGGAGGCTTGTTAGCCAAGCCAAGAACTTGACGTGAGATTTCACCTGCAGTCCAGAAAGTAACCTTCTTTACTGTCCTGTAAGGCTAAGAACTCTGGAGCCAAGTACCAGAAGGGTTTTTCCAAGAGGGTTGTCTAAACATAGGCTCCATAAAGTCAGCCTTAGTTCCTTAAAAGTGTCAGGTCACATCTGCTTAAATAAGCATCCTTCTCAAGCCTTATATTTCAGTTACGTAGCCAGTACCTCCAGTTATGTCCTGTTAATAAGGAGGACACATTCTGACTGAACCTATGCAAGTTAATTATTTTGCCATAAAAACAAGAATATTCTAGAAGAGTTTCCAAATTTTAGAGGGTCCAGGCAGGGAGAAAATGATGAATGTTTTATGAATTGTGGCTAGCTTAAGGGAAAGGAGTAAGAGATTCCGTGTATCTAGAAAATAGACCATTAAAATATCAGCAATAATTCACATGAAACTAAAATCATTCTTTATCAGTGTATTCAGTCCCAGGTAATTAATGAGTCTTTGTCTGCTCAATCCTGGGGGAGCAATCTCATGACTCATCAGCTTGTCCCTGGAACTCGGAATCATGGCTCAGTCTAGAGTGTGGTCTCAGTTATTTAAGCAATGTCCTTGGAAGCTGTGCCCAGATTGCTTGGCGTGTTCTTTCCACGGGTTTCTGAGACAGTCCTTATTGAAGACGAGGCACCTGGCCTGTAGCTGATTGCAAGTGTTTTCCGGGAAGCATCAAAATAAAAAATTGTCTGTAGATGACAAAAGACTAAAAATGGCCGTGGTTAACTTATTACTGTTTTACAGAGGTGAAAAATAATGCAATTAAGAAGGAAATTTGGTTGTTTCTGTGACATGTAACATTTTTAAAGAATAACTGAAATATATGATCAATAGTATTACTGCTGCCTAATATCAGGCTGCCCCGTACCAGGACATCTCGTGGCCAGTGAAGACATTGACAAATCTCTAGGAACTTGATGCAATTTCTGAAATGTTTATATTCATAGCATTTTACCCATACAAATTTAACCAACAGGAGGTTAGAAAATCCTGTTTAATTTGACAACACTTCCCATGCAACTCATAATATATCAAATAAACCTATTTCTAGCACCTCTCTTTTGCAAGGTGAAAGAACAAATCTTTTCGCAATTTTCCAGGTGCCCTTTGAAAAATCCCAAAGACAGTTGGAGATTAATAAGGTATCATTTAGGGTTTGGTATCAAGAAGGCAAAATGTCAAAAAGGTCAGGTTTGAACATTTTGTTAAATAGGAAAATAATTGTGAAACAATATTTGGTTCCCTATTTAATCAAAGTGATGATAAAAGAGTAAATAGGAGTTAATATATTATGAAAAAAGACTTAATTCTTTTAAAGTGAAAAGACTTGATTTCTAAAACAACATAGGATGATAAAGTCAAAATAAACATCAATAAGGATATTATTCTGATAAGACATAGAATCTTTGCCTTCTAGAAGATTGTTCAGATGGCTAAGAAAAACCTTGTACAACCTCTGACTAAGAGGAGACCAATAATCCAAGAAAACGTTCTCATTTTAACACACAGAAAACGAAATTCTAGTTTTGCCTGAGGATCCTGTTTGATAAGAAAAGTCTTAAAAATCTCATAAGCTTATCAAAGCTTAGCCAACCTTGTCCGCGACAAATAAAATTCCTTTTCCATAAACCTCTTACAACTTTCTGTACCCATTCAGGTTTTTTCTATACCTTCCTGCTTCTCACTATGGGACAACCAGTCATTTTACTTTAGGACAAACCCCTCTCTCTTTACTTAAGAAAACACACCTGCATGGTTTACATTCCTGCTTACTTTAAGTTACCAAAAGGATCTTTGAAACTGTCTTCAAACAAACATCCTACAAAACAAAATTATTTTCTTTTTTTTTTTTCAGGTACGGGGGCTGGGATTGAACCCAGGACCTCATATGTGAGAAGCCAGCACTCAACCACTGAGCCACATCAGCTCCCCTGAGTAGGCTTTTTCTTTTGTTTTGCTTCTTGTTTTTGTTTTTTCAGGAGGCACCAGGAACCAGACCCGGGACCTCCCATGTGGGAGGGAGGCGTTCAATCGCTTGAGCCACATCCACTCCCCACAATTATTCTTAAAATAAAGTTTGTTGAAATAATTTGGTTAAACCCAAATTTATATTTTTCATCATCTTAAAGATCTAGTAGATATAGTGCTAGTTAATTTTGTCAGTAAATTTGTATAAATTTTGGAAGAATATACTCAAATAGAATAAAACTGTGGTTGTATGGTACTTAATGTTGATAATTTAGAAGGTATAGCTGTTTTGTTGTTGTTGTTGTTGTTGTTTTTTTCTTTTAAACTTTATTTATTTACTGTACAAAATATTTACACCATCGGCTGCAACTGTCTGGGCTTTTCAACTAGCCTGACAAATTTGCAGCAGGGCTTGGTCTCTGCCAAAAGCTGTTTTTATTTAATTAGCAATATTAAAATAATTGTCAGAGGTTTATCTGAATTATGTGAACTTGATTTTTTTTTCAAAAACATTTGGTTTCAGTTCTACGAATACTCTTTTCATTGGAAATATTAGAAGTTTGGTTTCCTTAATTTCTAGGACTTTAGGAGTATTAATTATATATAAGTGCTATTTATCTTTAAGCCAATTTTCATAGAGCTCTTTCAAAGAGCTTTCTAAGTCAAATTGGTAATGCCATCATAGATAGGAAAATATCATACATCAAACATAGAGACAGATACAAACAGAGCTTATAGCTTTAATTTAAAATTTTTCAGTCATGAGTCAGACAGAGAAACTCAGAAACACAGAAAACATAGAAATACAAAACTCACTAGTTTAATTGCAACTCTAGGTTGTCTTCGGTGAGAATTTGCTATTTGGTTAGCGAGGCATAACATCTGGCCCCATAATTTTTGAACAAGTAATATGCTGAGGTGTCGGAGAGGGGAGAATCAAAGTTTTTAGACTTTGAGGATCCCATCTTTATCATTTCACTTCTTGCCTTGTGCACAAGACAAAGAAACCAGCAGTAGCAAAAATGAAACTGTGGACTGAGCCAAAGGCTAGGGGCTCAGACTCAAAACTTGAGCCTTCTTGTCAATTAAGAGTGAGATGGGCTAAAAGCTAGTGAGATGGGCTAAAAGCTAGTGAGATGGGCTAAAAGCTAGTGAGATGGGCGAGCTCGAACACAGAGAGAGTGGAGCTCCAATGCAAGAGGCACTCAACCACGGCTCTCGGAGATGGCGAGGAGGACAGAGACCGCGAGAGGGTCACGACACCTTCACCTGTCTCTCCCATAGTCTCCAGAATCAAAATCGGTAACTTTCAGTCCCTTCATGGTCTCCAAAACCGATACAAGAAAAACTTTTCGTGCAGTTTAGGATCTCACAACTTTATTGAGCAATTCGTGAATTGGGCAGAAAGTAGAAGTGTAACCAAATTTTTTTTTTTTTTTAAGATTTTTTTTATTTATTTATCTATTTATCCCCCCCTTGCTGCTTGTGCTCGCTGGGTCAGCTAACCATGCCGCGTGGGCGGGCCTGCCCTCACCAGGAGGCTCCGGGAACCGAACCCAGGGCCTCCCATATGGTAAACGGGAGCCCTACTGATTGAGCCACAGCCGCTTCCCGTAACCAGATTTTTCTAGGTTCTTGGCTATGTTGTATTTAAGAACACGGCAGTTTGGTTAGGCCAGTAGGTTATTAAGGAAATGAGAGAAGAGAAGAGAAATGGGAGAAAATAACAGATTAGGACTCCCCAGGTGTGCTTGTAGGTTGCTCCAGGCAGAGAGAGTGATTTAGCTCCTGTGGTTACTTTTTAAACCATTAATTATTCCTTCCCTTGCAAATGTTCAGGGGAGGGGTTCCAGCGGTTTGCTGTTTTGATTGATTACCCCATGGGGGGGGGTGGGCAATGATAAGGCCTCTTGAGAATATCCTGGGCTTTTCCCTTATCTCTGATGAAATCTCGTTCCAAAGGGGTTCTTCCAGCAGCCTTCTGATGGGGTCTTTCCCTCAGGGATTTCCAGATGGGGTTCCATGGCCATGTTTTTTTTTTGCCAGGTTTTAGATTCGTCTTTCCATTCCCTAAACTAGCCTGCCTCAGAAGGAAGCTCCACGGAGGGAGTGGAAAGGAGAAGCTTATATAGGGTGAATGTAGCAGCAAGTGAGGAAATGTCCTGACTGGCTGCTATAAGGTTTCCAATTTGACTTAAGAGGGTCTTACAAAGCCAGAAGCAAGTGGTTGCTTTGAGGAAGGTACAATTGATCAGCAGCATTCCAATCTGGTTTTCTGAGAAAGCCAGGTATTTACAAGAAATAGAAAGTAGCTTAGATTTGCTTTCTGCTGACCTGGGGCTTGGCAGGGGCGCCTCCAGGTTGGGCCTACTAGATTTTATTGATCACTTCTTCCGGGTATTTACTCTTCCCTTTCTGGGAACACCACCCACCCCTTCTCCAATACCCTCCCCCTTCCCTTAAAAAACAGTTAGGACCTAGGTCTTAGCCCCAGAACGCTCCTCCAGGGAGGGGCGCCTCAGCTCTGGACCCAGGGACAGGCCCCCAGGTTGAGGCCAGTAAAAGCAGAGATGAAAAGTGAGACTTCACCCTCCCCAGGCTGCAGCTGGTTTTTCTCTAGTATATCTAAAATCAAACACAAGTCCCCACAGCCAAGAGCAGTTTCTTAAAAACCTATTTGGTCCACAGGAGAATTCCTCTTCTTCCAAAGCATAACTTTTTCCTTCTGAATTAATGCCTGACCTGATTCTTCTAAGAGAGGATTTGCCCCCCTCCTTACCCCTGAGTGGGCCGGCGACCCTCTACTCCAAATAAAAGTTCTGAAGACAGAGAGTTGGACTAGAGGGAGCAGTAATTTCTTTCTTTCTCATGAGAAAGGGCACAGCCCAGGCTAATGGAAGCGGGGTAAGTGCGCGCAGTTAGTGCGGGAACAAAGACTATATAGGTCCCCTGAGTAGTATCCCATTTCCCTCCCTCCCTACCTCACCCATTTCCCCATTGGCTGCGGACTATGGGCTTACATCTTAAGCGCAGAAACTAACCCAATCACGGAGCGACGCAAGGCTTTATTGGCTTTTTAGGGAGAGTATGAGGGCACGTCTCCAGTACCTGGGTTCATCCCCTTTAACTGACGCGGATTTTGGGGAAGTGAGATACGTGTGGGAATGTGGGGCTTAACTTGTTGTGATTGAGACTCGAACAAGAATGTGGAAGGGTTAGATAAGTGGGAACAGGGAATTCGGTTTGAGAAGAGACCACCCTTTGTTCTATTTCTCTCACCCTGAATTATGTCACAGAGCATCCTAAGTTTATCAGCAGTTTGGAGAGGCCTCAGTTAACCCCCAAGACACAGGACTAGAACTTATGCTAGAGACAGGAGTCATCAGTGTGGAGGAGGTGTCTGAGAGGAGGGAAGACTGAAAGGACCCAGGAAACACTCACATTAGGAATTGGAAAGTGGAAGAGGAAGTGGAGAAAGAAACCTTCCAGGGCAATAGGGAGGCCTGAGAGATTTATAAGGAGGGGAGCCACAGGGTCAGATCTATGTATAGAGATGGATGAGAGGGATGCCATGCTGTAGGTGAGGAGAATATCAAGGGCTTCTTATGTACTAGGCTTGGGTGAGAGCAGAAATACAAATAGAAGTGTATTAGTCAGAAAACTAGCTGCTGTAAGAAATAACCCCCAAAACTCTCAGTGGCTTAGTAATTCTTAATAGTTCTTGATAGCTTTGGTTCTCATTCACCTCTCAATCCAATTCAAGTTGGAAAGGGCACTGTGTTCCTTTTAGTGATTCAGGGATCCAAGCTTCCTCCCCAAGGACTTCAAAGACCTCTAATCCCTCGGTATCCAGCAGGCAAACAACAGGAGAGAGGACAAGTGTGGGGGATCATGCAGGTTTCCGGGGCCAAGCCTGAGAGTGTGCTCATTGTTTCTGCCCATATTCCACTAGCCAGATCACAGCCACATAGAACGGCCAGCTTTGAGGGAGGCTCAGAAATGAGGAAATGAAACAGGGTTTGGTGAATGCATTGCATTGTCTGCCACAGTCATGGCCTGAGATAAGAAAAAGTTTCATAATCTAGTGGAAAGATGAGAAGCAGGATCTGGGGGAAAAAATATCCATGTAAATAATACGTCTCCATAACCCACCCAGCACATAGTAGATGCTCAATAGTTGTTAAGGCTGTGCAGCTCATTGTCTTCTGAGTGAGTGCTTATCACCACTGGGTGTTGGGAGTTGGGGAGCAGGTGCCATCCTTCTGTGATGATTAGAAAGGCATCCTAGAGGGAAGCGGCTGTGGCTCAATTGGTTGGGATCCCGTTTACCATATGGGAGATGGGAGGCCCTAGGTTCGATTCCTGGGGCTTCCTAGTGAAGGCAAGCCGGCCCACGTGGCACGGTGAGCTGACACAGCAAGATGATGCAACAAAGGGAGACAAGCAGACACAGAAAAATGCACAGCAAATGGACACAGAGAGCACAAGCAGCAAGAGGGGCAGGGATAAATAAGTATAAATAAATAAAAAACAAACTATTAAAAAAAAAAAAAAGGCATCCTAGAAAAGGTGGCATTTGAATTGAGACTTGAAAGATCCTACAACTGTTGAGTGAAGTTTGGGAAGCAGGAATGCATGTGGAATATTCAGGAAACCCCCAGAAGACCAATTTGGCTGGGTCAGAAGTTTTGTGCAGCGGATTGGTCATGGATGACGATGACGCTGGAATGCAGCCTTGGAGGGGGTCAGGAATGACTTTGAACTTTGAGCAAGTTGGCTGCCCTTCAGCAGGCCCTGGGGAGTGGCTGTGGCTGCAGCTTAGGGGTGGGGTGAAGCCAGAGGGCAGTGGGTTCCCTGTCATCTCGGATGAGTCAGCAGGGTCAGTTAAAATTAGTCTCTGGCCTGGCAAAGAAAAGCCGAAAGGCAGTGCTGTTAGCTTATGTGGCAACCAGAGTCTGCTTCTCTGAGAGTCTGGCTCAGGGTGGAGCTGTGGGGCTGGGCTGACCCAGGAACCCCACTTTGGCTAGCAGCACCCCCGGTCTTCTGACTTTGGCAGCTAGAAGCTGGGAGGGGGCCGTTTGGCCGCCTTGGCCTGGAGTGGCCTCTCCCCCTTGACCTTAGCAACTCCTCCTTCAGGGAAGCCTTCGTCACAGGCAAGACAGGGCCACCCCCCCCCCACCCCCCCACCCCCAATAGACCTTCACGGCCCCTTCCTCGCCCGTTTTACCACTATTCACAATTGTAATTGTAAACTGGGTAATAATTTGAAAAGTTTAAAGGAATGTATTTGAAATTCCCGTACCCCCCCCACCTAACCACCATGTTCCCTTGCTGCCATTCCACCACTACTGCCCCAAGAAAGTCCGGAGGGTAAATGGAAGGGGAGGATATGATAGGGGAAGTTCCCTGCAGACCCGTGGGGAAGGAAAGGGAAGCCCTGCAGGACCTGGGATGAGGTGGGAGATGAGGGAAGAGGTAGAAGGAGGAGGTCAGATAGCAGGGACCCTACCTTCGCCCACCCCCTCCTGGCTGAACTTGGCACCGTGTGTATTCGGGTGAGATTGGCAGGTCCGGCAGACCCTTTCTTGGGTCTCAGCACTTGCTGTCAGCCAGGTTCTGTGCTCATGATATCCTCACAACAGCCCTTGGAGGTGGTTTACTCTTATTAGCCCATTTTATAGATGAGGAAAGGGAGGCCCCTAGCGTTTAAATAACTTGACCAAGCAGCTTAGTGGAGGCTCTAAACTTCGAAGAAGCCCCTCCCACAAGGTGTGCAAACCCGGATGTATCGTGGTGTAAAGAACTATTGGATGGGCAACGGCTGTGGCTCAATTGGTTGAGCTCCTGTTTACCATATGGGAGGCCCTGGGTTCGATTCCCGGGTGCAACAGTGCCTGGCTTAAGCCACCTACAGCTGCTCCACTGTGTGGCCTCCAGGTTCTTTCCATCTTGTGTCCACATTCCAGCCAGCAGGAAGGAGAGCCCAGGGAAAGGAAGGCACACCCCTTCTCTTTAAGGGAAGTCTCCCACATTCTGCTTACATCCCATAGGCTAGAACCAGCTGCAAGGGAGGGTGGGAGGCCACCTTTAGCTACGTGGCTAAGGCGCAGCTAAAGCTTGGGGAGTCTACTGCTAAAGGAAGAAGAGAGAAGGAAGATGGGGCTATCTAGATAAGTGAGCCTGAGATCTCTTTCCTGGTTTCCCATGGACTGGGTGTATTGTTCAGGGGTCCAGAAATTTCTGGGTGTTTCCTTAAGAGGATGTGGATGTGTTGAGGTGGCTAATGGTCCCCATGGGCCTGGGATTGAGCCAAAGGGGTTCAGAACACAGACCCTTAGCAACCAGAAGCCAAAGGCCAGGACTGTGAACTTGGGCAGCACAAAGGCCAGGTGGGCTTACACTCCAACAGACACCACATAAGCTTCCCAGGCCCTGGGGCAAATCATTCACCTTGGGCCAGAGAGCTGGGGACCTATCCAAGGGCTGTCTCCCCATCTCCTCCCAAATACCAGGGTACCATGTTGGAGAGAAGGGAGGGGGCTGAGATACCATTAACTGGCTCATCTAAGTGGCAACTCCCCACCACCACCACCACCACCAGCACTGAGGAGTGTTTATAAGCAAGTGGCAATGCAGTCTAACAGTCTGGGGCATGGGTCTGGAGGCTTGACTCCTGGCTTCAGTGCCTGCTAGCTGTGTGACTTTGGGCAAGTTACTTAATGTCTCTGTGCCTCAGTTTCTTCATCTGACAAGTGGCAATAATAATAGTACCTGCTATAGTAGTTTGATATTCTTGATGAATTCCAAAAAGAAATATTGGATTATGTTTGTAAACTGGCCTTTTCCTCTGGGCGTGATTAAATTATGGTTAGGGCTTTGATTGGGTCACATCAGTAGGACATTGAGTCCCCGTCCCCTTGGTGGGTGAAGATTCTCAGAGAAAGTGACATGGCAGAAGAGTTAGTTGGAGTTCTAATGCTGGAACCCAGGAAGTAAGCACACAGAGGACCAGCTCTATTAGACACGGCAGAGGCCCCTGGAAGAGAGACGAGTTGTTTGCCTGAAAGGCTACAGCTGGTCTTGTGGAGAACGCAGAGCAGCTGAGCCCAGAGAGAAACAAGCCCCGGAAAGAGAGGAACCCAGGAAGCCTGAACCCTCGCAGACATCAGCAGACATCTTGCTCCAACACGTGGCAACAGACTTTGGTGAGGGAAGTAACTTATGCTTTATGGCCTGGTAACTGTAAGCTTCTACCCCAAATAAATACCCTTTATAAAAACCAACCGATTTCCGGTATTTTCATCAGCACCCCTTTTGCTGACTAATGCACCTGCCTTACAGGGTTTTGAGAAATTTGAACAGAGTGAAATACCTAAAACTATGCCTGGCACAGAGGAAACCCTCAATAAGTGTGGGCTAGGGGTCCCAGCTATAGATAACAAAGAAACCACATGTGTTTTGAGGCATCTGAGTTGAAGTGGTTGAAATGTTGACCCTGTTATATAATTAGTAAGTTAAGGTCTCTCTGCCCTGATGAACTGTGAGGTCTGTGAGGGCAGATCCCATGTCCGTCTTATATCTCATTGTCTGGGACAAGGCCAGGTACATGCTGATAGTAAAAGCCCCCCCCCCCCCCCACACACACTCAGCTAGCGTGCACTGCTTGCCTGCCAGGTCCCAGGCACACTTCTAAGTCCTTTCTATGCAATGGCTTGTTTGAGCCTCACAACCACCTAAAGCCAGAAGTACTTGATAAATATTTGTTGAATGAGGCAATGCCTTCCACACAGGACCATTTAGATAATGGATGGAAAAGTGTTTTGTAAACTGTAAAGTGTTCTGCTTGTGAGGACCCCTCCCCCCAGTGTTCAGGTTCTCCATTCTCCATAGGAATTCACCCTGTGTTCTAGAACTTTCCCTCCATTTGCTGTGTCTATCAAAATGCGCCTGATTTGGGTATTATTTTCCTCACAGTCAGACTTTTTTTTTTTTTTTTTTAAGATTTTATTTATTTATTCATTTCTCCCCCCCTTGCTGCTTGTGCTCGCTGGGTCAGCTAACCACGCCGTGCGGGCGGGCTTGCCTTCACCAGGAGGCCCCGGGAACCGAACCCGGGGCCTCCCATATGGCAAACGGGAGCCCTACTGATTGAGCCACAGCCGCTTCCCCTCACAGTCAGTCTTAACTGTCACTGGTGGAATCCCACCCCCACCCCCACGTGAGGGGTTTTATTTCAACAAGGGGCAGCATAGGCTTGATATCTAACCCTAAAGGAAGGACTCTTTGCTCCTGTTCTACCCTAGACTGGACTCGATGACATTTCTGCAGCATGTCTTGTGGACTCATCTGCCCCAACCCTCCCAGCTGTGCCAAACCCACCCATCCAGGGCCTCCTCCTGGGACACCTCCTCCAGGAAGGCCTCCCTGCAGAACCCTGGCACCACATAGACACCTCCTCCCTGGCCCCCATCCCTTCCTTGCTTGCAGCTAAATGTGGAGCTAGTTCTTGCTCCATGGAGAAAAAAACTGTCTTTATTCATTGGTTGATTGATTAAGTAATTGTAATCCATTCATTAATTCATTCAACAAATATTTGTTGAGTGCCTCTTCTATCAGGAATGGTAGCATTTTCTTACCCTCCCCAAAGAACCTAGCACAGTGGCTGATACATTGTGTATGAGGAAACATTGACTGAAATCCAGGTTCTGAAGCCAGTACATGGAGGAGATGTTTGGGAGCTGGGGGTTTCTTTCCAGCTCTACGGAAATTATGATGCCCAGGTGAAAGGCAGTACTGCTTTCTGGAATAGAAGGAAGGCAGGGAGGGATGAGATGAAAGAGAGAGACTGGGGGGAAGGGAGGGAGAGAAACAGAGAGCACACGTATGCACGCACATGGGATTTTGCACGTGTCTGAATCAGGACCTAACACTTAGGTCTTCAAGATGTGGAGATTTTCCCGTTACTGAAAAAGAAGGGTGTACTAGCTTTAGGGGAGATGAGCAAAGGCAGAGTGGTAAAAAACTGCCTGGTTTCAGGGAATATCCCTGGTGGCTGGATCCCCGAGTTCAGGGTGGCAAGGGACAGGAGGTGAGGCTGGGCAGGGGGCCGGATCTGGATGCAGAAAGCCTTGACTGCCAGGCTTAGGGGTTTGGAAGCTGCCCAGTAGATTGTGGAGGATCCCCATTGGGTCCAAGAGCCAAACAGAACCACTCCCATTTCCCCACAGTTGCTCCCACAGCTTATACTGCTCCAGGCACCTAGAATGGCCTCTGTGACATCATGGCCAAATCCTGATCCTCCTCCAAGGCTGCACTCAAAGGTCACACCTCCTCCAGGAAGCCTTCTGCAGTAATCTTTGTTGTTTTTATCCAACTAGCACCCTCCCCTCTGTTTCCTATTGGAAAGTCAGTGGATTTGGCTGATGCTGCCTCTTGGCTACAGTGATTGGTTCAGAGATGGGCACATGATCCAAGCTGGACAAATCAGGGTCTTCCCTGGGACTCTTCACCCAGACCTGCAGGAGGGGCATTGCCACTTATGGAGGCTGTGAGCCTGAAGAAAAAAACCAGAGGCAAGGAGAGCCAAGAGATCCACACAGACTCTGAGGACTTTTTCTGAGTCACTGGATCCAGCTATGCCTGAAGCCAATTGTACCTTGGACTTCCCAGCTACATTTATTCAATCATTCATTCATTCAAAAAATAGTTATTGAATTCCTACTATGTGCAAGACACAGCTTTAGGCACTGTTTTTTTAAAAAACAAACAGATGAGTCTTATGTAGTGGAGTTTACATGGTGGTGAGTGAGGGAGGGGGTTTAGAAAGTCAATAAAGAAAATGAATAAGAAAAATAGCATGATAGATGATAAATGTTATGGAGAAAAAGAAAGTGGAGAAGAGGTATGAAGAGTGTTGGGCAGGGGGTGGGGGATACGTTTTTAAAGGTTTATTTGAAAATGGAATTTAAACTTTAATTTAGACTTATTTGAGTGAAGACCGGAGCTAGACTATGGGTCCCAGGTGGGGGCTGAGGCACCGTGGCAGGGCTGCAGGGCTCGGTGGTGGCAGCGGGTGGTGTTCCCGGGTCGCTGCGAGCAGTGTGGCCCCTGCCCACAGGCTGCGTCCCCCCGGGGGAGCCCGCCCCTCCCTGCTCAGAGGCCGGGGCTGGTCCGTGGGAGGAGTGTCCTCTCAGGGTGGACAGTCCACACCACGCCCAGTGACAGAGCCACCGTCCCCTTCCCCTTCTCGACCGAGGCCAGAGGCAGCCCAGGATGCAAGGAAGGAGAGGGCCAGGGGCGAGGTCCCGCTGACCTGGGGGTGGCTTTCTTTCCAGGAGACAGACAGTTCATGCCCAGAGAACATGACATGGGATTGAAACCAGCGAATGAACCGAATCCTCGACCCCGGAGGTGGCAGCGCCTGCTGCTTGGCTGCGGGCCTCGGCGCCTGCCTGTCCTTTGCTGAGTGTGGGCACATGCTTCCCTTCTCCCAGTCTCAGTTTTCTCACCAGAAAAACAAGGACAACCACGGAACTAAGCTCAGAGTTATTAGAAGGATCGACCTAAGCATATGAAACGATCACAGGGCCAGGAACGTAACCAGATCAGGCAGAAATGCAGAGCCGCTGGGACTCCCAATAAAGTCAAATGTAGTGGAGCAGGTGTAGCTCGGTGGTCAAGTGCACACTTCACATGTACGAGGTCCTGGGTTCAATCCCAGGTCCCTCCTGGAAGAAAAGGTCAAATGTCTGCTAGAATCAGATTAGCATGACTTCTGCCCTCAGCTCTTCCTTGCTGGAAGGGTCTCTCTTCTCTCCAGGGACCACACGAGCACCACTCAGGCTTTTCCGTGCAAGTCAGAACTCAGGTCCACATCTTAGGAAAGGGCCGCAGGAACCAATTCTGGTTTTAAGAATTTCTAGGAGGAAAAGCTGGAGAGGATTATTGCCAGCCTGGTGTCAGAGGCATTCAGGGCTTGTCAGGAATGGGAAACAACAAGGTCTTGTCTTCTCTTAGTAAACTAACCCCAGATTGGCCATCATTCCACGGCCAAGGTCAGAGTCCCGAGGTTAGACCCCCGTCTCCTGATGTGCTCCCTCCCCCACGGCAGTCTGAGCAGGGGTCAGCCGTCCAGGTCGTATTCCTGCGGGACCAGCTGCTTTTGGGGGCTCTCAGGGGGCCTGCCTGCTTCCTCCCCAGCAGCAACCCGCTGTCAGTGCTGAAGGGGTGAGGGGCCTGCTGCCCTCTCCCAGGAGACTCCTTGGCCTCTTTGCAAATGCACCCAACCCTGAGCCGGCAAGCCTTGAGCTCTGCATAGCGCAGGACGAGATGTGAGCTGGCATCGGCCTGTATCAAGCCAAACGCTTGCCTTCTTTCACGTGGAATTTTAGAATCTTAGAACCTTAGAGAACAAGAAACTCAGAACTTTAAATGATGAAAAGTGTGGGGCATCCCGGCAGCCCAGATGGCCGCTTCCAGGTGCAGCCTCGAGCCTCTCCCTCACCAGCATGATTTCGCAGCCACCCGAGAGAATCCAGGAGTTGGCAGCATTGCTTTCATTGAAAGGTCCCAGGGACACGGAGATGGTTGACTGCACACCAGGCGGTGTCAACCCAATAAAACCCCGCTGGGTAAGGCTGCTCTCCTACCGTCCTCTTCATCACGTCCAGCTGGTCCTTCCTCTCTGGCCCACGTGACCACTCGCGGGCTCCATGCCTCCTCCCCTACCAGATCCCACGGGCCTCCAAATGTCCTGCCCCAGGGGACTGAGCCTAGTTTTCTGCCCTCCCTGCTTTGCTCGTAGAGAATGGGCCAGTCCAGCCCCCTGGCCCACCCCATCTCCTCTGGAATTCTGGTGTATACAGTTTTCTCCATCGCATTAGATTTGAACCATGTTTATCGTGAGCTGTGGAATTTAGATCACTTTGGGTCAACAGAGGTTTGCCGTGCTAGAAGCTAATTGCCAAAGAGAAAAGACAAAAACAGACTAGGGCTTGCCTTGTTATCATCTAATGATGGAAACAGCTGAGTCTCCACTTCTCGGACGCTAAGGCTGCTGTAAAAGTGCATCTTCCCAGTAGGCAAAGCAAGGCTGGGCTGGGGGGTGGGGGTGCAGATAGGAGAGAAAGGGACAGGCCACAGTGTGTTTTCTGTGGGTGGCCTTCTTGAGACTCAAAGGGCAGTCTGAGAAGATCAAATCCACAGGGTTGGGGAGAGAATAAGCCTCGGAGCCAAGGCAACAGCCTGGGATGCAAAATACTCCTTGAAGTGGGTTTTCCCATTCCTAGCATCTCAGAACCACAAGATTATAGCCAGGAGAAGGATCCTAGCTTGTCCAATTAGAGTCCTTCCTTTCCCTTTCACAGATGTGGAAATGGAGGCTCAGGGTGGGCGGGGATCTGGGGGTGAGCCTAGCACTTTCCATACTGGTGCCCGGAGGATGGGGCTCCTCCCTCTGGAAGACACTCCCTGGTGGGGAGAAGGTGACGTGGGGACCCCGGCTGGCCAGCTAGGGCCTAACTGTGCCTGTGTGGACAGGCATGGCTTCCCGGTCCACAGCCAGGCTCAGGCGGCCTGTGGGCTTCCAACCTTGGCCACAGCAATGCTTTCTGGAGCCACCCCCCAGCCGTTCCCTGGATACACAGAGGCCCCGGGAGAGACACCACAACCCCCAGCTAAGCAGAGAGGACCGGTTCTGATGCCAAGGGAGGGACGTTGCTAGCAGCAACGTCCCTCCCTCTCCTGGACTGCTTCTCTGCGGGAGACATGGAAAGAGCTCCACAGGCCATCTTTTCCCAAAGCCCAAGCCTGGAGAGGTCAGCGGATGCCCTGAAATGGATTCTTCTGTTGGGGTGAAGTGGGCCTCCCAGCCAGGGCTCTCCAGGCCTATAGGGTGCCCAGATCCCCCACCTGGGTGGATCGGCTGCTTGGGAAACAAGCCACTTTGCAAAGTGCCATCCAGCTCATCCCTGGGCCAAACCAGCAGCAACCAGCCCTTCCACACCTGACCCCTTGGCAGAGGACAGCCCTCGGTCAACTGGTCCAGAAGAGCACCCCTTTCTTTGGGCCTTGTTCCTTCTTCACCCCAGCCCGTGCTTCTTGTGGGGGCTTCCAGAAACAGGCCCCCGCGCCTGCTGCCACAGGAGGGCAGGGGGACCTGAGAACCTCCTTGCCCTGGCCACAGGACTGGTCCAGGGACCAGTGCGATGTGAGACATGGGTCAGCCAGAGACGTCTGCCCAAGGAATTTTCTTACTGGATCTGGGCTGTGGCATCGGTGATCCAGGGACTGGAAGGACAGGAATTAGAAGCGGCTTCAAGGCTGAGTTCTCTCCCTATGGAAAAAGCCAACCTGTAGTATGAGAGGATGAAGCTGGCCCTCAGAGAGAAGCACAGGTTGGCAGAAAAGACACAGATAAAGAGAGGGTGGGATAGGTTGATAGATACAGAGAGACGAGGATAGGTAGATAGATGACAGACAGACAGACAGACAGACCTGCCTAGATCCAGGACCTGGAGTTCCCTGACACACTGTAGCTTTTCTGCTTCTCCTGAGAGTTAGATCAGTGGCTTTCAAACATTCTACCTGTGACCCACAGAAAGAAAGACATTTCACACTGAATCCAGAGCGTGTGCAGGTGCACACAAACAGCCGTATATGCCTTATGATTATTCGTATGTAAATTTCATGAAACAACACAAACCCTTATAATGTGTGTTACACCCTGATATGGTCCATTCCAGTCCATTTCTTTTTTTTTTTTTTTTTAATTTATTTATTCATTTATCCCCCCCTTGCTGCCTGCGCTTGCTGGGTCAGCTAACCACGCCGTGCGGGCAGGCCTGCCTCCACCAGGAGGCCCCGGGAACCGAACCCGGGGCCTCCCATATGGTAAACGGGAGCCCTACTGATTGAGCCACAGCCGCTTCCCTCATTTTCTTTTATTACTAGCTGAGACCCACTAAAGGGCTGGCATCTGAAATCCTGATCCCGTCAATAACTTTTCTGTTTTGCATAAGCTAGTTGGGTATGTCAGTTGCAACCCAAAGGCCCTAACTAAACCCCCCCTCCCTGGCATGCCCTTCACCTCCCCAGCCCTCTGCCCTCCCCCACACCCATCCGTGGCCAGGCTCCTCAAGGAGTGCAGGTGCAAACTCACAGTCATTGGTCCATAGAAACCACCTGGGACGCCCGTGACAACTTTAATGGAGAGAGAAACCTGGACTTACAGCTCTGTGCTGACCGCAACCCTAACACTTACTAGTCACGCCAGACACCACGACCTTGGGTGAGCTCCTTATACCACAGGGCCTTGGTCTTGGCAGCTGTAACTTGGGTGTCTCCGTCATAGAATAATGGCTATATGGGCTGACTGTGACCATTTTTGAGATGCTCCCAGCACAGGGCTTGGCATTTGAGGTTTTGCATGAGGCGGTTCTCATCCTTCTGAATCTTCATTTTTAATGAGGGGCAGGAGAGGGCATGGGAACCACCCCCCCCCCCCGAGTCTCTCAAATCCCCCATGGAAGGCGGGTGCAGAAACCCGGTGCCGCAGATGAGAAGGTGCCCGTGCTGTCGCCTGGGACAGCCAGAGGGTGGGGGCGCTGCTGGGGAGCAGCAGGGGGGGGCCTGGCCCCTTGTAGCTGCTGCCTCCCGGCTCCGCTCTGGCCTGGGCTCCGAGGCCCCGGGGCTGATCCAGGCAAATCAATGGGGCAGAGGTGGAACTTTCGTTCCGCTGGCAAATTGTGCCCTCTGGGCAGCCTTGGCACAAATCACCCCTAAATGCTGTGGCGGCGCAGGGATGAGACTCCCAGAACCCAAGAATTTGCGGGTCAGAGGGTCCCGCGAGGCGCCTTCTGCAGCTTCTGCGGCCCTCACTGCCTGGGCCGGGTTTCGGGCGGCGGCTCTGCCGGAGGCTCACGGGACGCCCTTCTGGGCTGTGAACATCAGAGCCTGGCAGCGGGACTACTGGAATCGCGGTCTAAAAGCACGCTGCGCTGAGCCGGCACCTGGGGTGCAGGTGTGCTGCCATTAGTGCTGCCAGCGTCTCTGGGTCAGCGGAGCTGGGTGGCTGGGTGGCTCCTCCCAGTTTGCCATCAGGCTCTTCCCAGCAGCTCCGAGACAAGAGGGTTCCCAGCAAGGGATCCCAGAGGGCAAAGGGCAGCCCATTTCATAGGTGCTGGGGGCGGGGTTCATGCGGTGCCTGGGAACCCGGCTCTTCCCCTCACCCCCAGGTGACTGCAGCAGAGGTGGGGTCAGGCCGCTCCCATGGGAGTACCAGTACCTGTGCTGGCTTTTGGGGTAACCAGAATGCACAAGCCCAGAAACAGGGGGCTATGGGGCCGGGGGGTGGCCTCTTGCAGTTACACCCCACTCGCAAACATTTTGCTTCCTGCTCCCTGAGTCGAGGCTTTACTCGCCTGGAAGGTTTAGCTTAGTACCCAGAGAAGGAACGCTTTTACCAGTTAACCTAGTAATAGCGCCACTGGAAGCCAAAAGTGTGAACTGGTCTTTATGATTATTTCCCTTTTTTTTTTTTTTTTTTAAAGTAGTTTTAGATTTACCAATAAAATGAGCAGATAGTATAAAGACTTCCCATATGTCCCCCACCCCTACACCGTTTCCCCTATAATTAACATTCTACATTTGAGGTACAATTGTTACAATTAATGAGTCAATATTGATACATTATTAACTAAAGTTCACGCTTTAATCATATTGCCTTAGTTTTCACCTATTTTTTAAATTAAATTAAATTTTTTCTGTCCCAGAATCTCATCCAATATCCCACATTATATTTAGTTGGCATATCTCCTTGGCTGTGACAGTTTCTTGGACTTCATTTTTGATGACTTGGGGAGTTTCGAGGAGTGCTGGTCAGGTCCACTGTGGGTGCCCCTCTGTGGAAATCTCTCTGATGTGTTTCTTTTTTTTTTTTTTTTAACTTTATTTTGTATATTTAATAATTGAAAACATAAGCAATTAAAAACTAAAAAGTAAATACAGATGAATAAATATATACATTTCTCAATTAAATGTAATGGATACATGTAAATTTTTTTGTTGTTGTTTTGTTTTTTGTCTGTTTTTTTGTTTTTTTTGTGTGTGTGTGTGAATCAAACAATATTTTACACAATATATTTGGTTCATAGTAATGCATTCATACAGTATTTGTCCTTTTGTGTCTGGCTTGCTTCACTCAACATAATGTCCTCCAGGCTCATCCATGTTGCCATATGCTTTATGACTTCATTTCTTCTTACAGCTGCATAATATTCCATCGTGTGAATAGACCACAGTTTGTTTATCCATTCATCTGTTGATGGACACCTGGGTTGTTTCCAACTTTTGGCGATGGTGAATAATGTGGCTATGAACATCGGTGTGCAGATGTGTTTCTCGTGATCAGATTGGGGTTATCGGTTTGGGGGAGGAAGGTCACAGAGGCCAAGTGACAGTTTTATCACATCAGATCAACAGTGGTATGATTTTTAACTCTGATGTTGGCCTTGGTACCCTGGCAGAGGCAGTGTTTGTCCGGTTTCTCCACTCCAAAGCTCCTCATCCCCCAGCGTGGTCCTCCCCCCCATGCTCCGTGGAAGGAGGTCGCTATGCACAGCGGAATTCTTCTTGGGAGGCTTGTCTCTTCTCCCCTACCTACTAGTTTTACTAGTTTACTTGATCATTTATTTATTTTATATCTTGGGTTATAATCCAATACTTTATTTATTTTGTCACTCAGATTGTTCTAGCTGTGGCTTAAGGAGCTCTTTCATTGGCTTCTGCGTCATTTCAAGTTACCCCCATCATGTTTTGTTTTGTTTTATTCTGGTTTTTTTTGTTTGTTTGTTTGTTTTGTTTTTTGTTTTTTCCACACTTTCCTTACTTTCTGGCACATCAAAATGCTCCAGGTTCATCTTGTATAATTCCTGCTGCAGTCCTAGAATCAGCTGTTCTCTGAGGAGCCCTTTTTCCTCCCATTGGAAAGTAGTATCAGAAACCAAGGGCTGAGCGCTCGGTTGCTTATTGCTAGTTGGGTGTCTTTTCTTTTAGGCCTTCTCAGCAGACAGAGTAAAGAAATATATGTGTGCCTACTAACCTGTGTACGTACACATATCTAGAATCATTATATCTAGAATCATTTCTATGTGTAACCATCTTATATATATTAAGTAAACTAGTTTTTACTGATATCTGCAACTCGAATCTATTACCGCAAGGATCATTCTGGCTTATTCTTGCTTCTCCATACCCTCCCACTCTAACAGTCAGATTTCTGGCTCCCATCATCTGCTATCCATTTACTTAATTGTGCCATTCCAGTAGACATGTACAGCAGTAGCAGAATTGTCAACCCGTACTCCCATGGGAAACTACTTTATCAACTAGGGGACAGTGCTTATGTGCAATCCCTTTTGCTTTTAGTCTTACAGACTCTATTCATTTTCTCTATAGTTTTGCCTTTTCTAGAATGTCAAATAATTGGAATCTGATAGTATGCAGCCCTTTTAGACTGCTTTTTTTTTTCACATAGAAATATGCACTTAAGGTTCACCCATCGCTTTTCATGGCTTGATCACACATTTCTTTTTATTGCTGAATAATATTCCATTGAATGGATGTACCATGGTTTTTTTTTTATCCATTCGCTTATTGAAGGACATCTTGGTTGCTTCCAGTTTGGGGTGATTATGAGAAAAGCTGCTATAAATATTCATGTGCAAGTTTTTATGTAGCCATACATTTTCATCCCACTTGGGTAAATACCTAGAGGCATGATTGCTAGATTGTACGGTAAGTCTAGGTTTATCTTTATAACTAACTGCCAAACTGCCTTTCAAAGTGGCTGTACCATTTTGCATTCCCACCAGCAATTAATGAGAGCACCTGTTGCTCCACATCCCTGACTGCACTTGGTATTGTCAGTTTTATTTTATTTTAGCCATTCGAATAGGTATGTAGTGATATCTCATTGTTGTTTTAATCTGAAATTCCCTAGTGAGAAATGAGTTCAAGCATCCTTTCATATGCTTATTGCTACCTATATATCCTCTTTGATGAGGTGGCTCTTAGGTCTTCTGCCCATTTTTTAAATTGGGTTGTATGTTTTCTTATTGGTGAGTTTTAAGAGTTCTTTGTATATTTTGGACACAAGTCCTTTAAGATACGTGTCTTGAAAACATTTTTTCCTTGATTGTGGCTTGCTTTTCATTTTCTTAACAGTGTCTTTTTCAGAGGAGAAGTTTTAAATTTTAATAAAGTCCAAATTAAACTTTTCTTTTATGGACCATGTTTTGGTGTTATATTTAAAAGCTATTGCCAAATCTAAGGTCACCTAGAATTTCTATGTTATCTTGTAGAAATTTTATGCTTTGTGTTTTACATTTAGATTTATGATCCATTTTGAATTAATTTTGTGAAAGGCATAAGATCTGAGTTTAGATTCACTTATTGTTGCATGTGGATATCCAGTTGTTCCAGCATCATTTGTTGAAAAGCATTCTTTCTCCATCAAATTGCCTTTGGTCCTTTGTCAAAGGTCAGTTGGCTATATTTGTGTGGGTCTATTTCATGGCTTTCTATTCTGTTCCATTCATTTATGTGTCTCCTCTTTCTCCAATACCATGCCATCTTGATTTCTCTAGCTTTATAATGTCTTGAAGTTGGATAGTGTCAGTCCTCCAACTTCGTTCTTCTTCAGTATTGTGTTGGTTATTCTGGTCTTTGGCCTTTCCATATAAACCTTAGAATCAGTTTGTCAATATCCACAAAATAACCTACTAGGAATTTAATGGAAATTGCATTGAATTTATAGATCAAGTTAGGAAGAATTGGCATCTTAACAATATGGAGTCTTCCTATCCATGAACATGGAATCTCTCTCCATTATTTAGATCTTTGATTTTTTTAAAATCAGAGTTTTGCAGTTTCCATATATATAGATCCTATACATATTTTTAGATTAAAAAAAGCTTTATTGGGATTTAAATTCACATATCATAGAATTAACCCATTTAAAGTGTACAATTCAGTAGTTTCTAATATATTCATAGAATTGTGAAACCATCACCAAAGTCAATTTTAGAATATTTTCATCACACCAAAATGAAACCCCTGTCCTAGGAAACCACTAATCTACTTTCTGGCCCTATATATTTGCCTATTCTGAATATTTCTTACAAATGGAATAATACAATATGTGGTCTTTTATGACTGGCCTCTGTCACTTAGCATAACACTTTCAACGTTCAACCATGTTGTAATATGTATCTGTACTTCATTCCTTTTTATTGCCAAATAATATTCCATTGTATGGATGGGCCATATTTTATTTACCCATTCATCAATTGATGGATATTTGGGTTATTTCCACTTTTTGACTATTAAGAAATAATGCTGTTATGAACATTTTTGTGCAAGTTTTTTGTAGGCATTTGTTTTCATTCGCCTTGGGTAAGATGGGGGGTGGAATTTCGGGGTCATATGGTAATTCTGTATTTAACATTTTGAGGAATGGTCAGACTGTTTCCCAAAGTGGCTGCACCATTTTACATTGAGCTGAACTTTTTGAGTGCCTGAACCATGAGGTGAATGGATAAAAAGAGGATTATGTTGTTGACAAAAGTGTCTGGCCATCCTTATCAAAGGGAAGTATGTTCTGGGTGCAGAGAGGAAGATATATACCTGCTTGTCCTACCACGGGTGAGGGGAAGGCTTTTGGAGACTCCTACCATCTGACTCATGAAATGAAGGCTTGGGTCTTCTGTGAGAAGGAATCCAACTACCTGCGGAGCTGGCTGAAGGCAAGGTGATAACGGAATGGTGATCAAGGAGGAAAGTCATACATATCCACTATTGCCTTCCATTAATAGTTGTCAAGCTGACACTCAAGCACTCTGGTCAACTCAGATAGCTCATGAGTTTGGTGCCTTGCCAGTTGGCCCTACTTTGGGGTTTGTGCTCCCCAGTGACAGAATTGGACTCAGTTGTGGTTTCCCTACACATGGCTCTTCTGTTCCTTCTATTTGAACCTATAATTGGTGCTGGAATTGGTAGGTGAATGTCCAAGAGACTTGAATCTTTGGGCTGTCCATGTGCCAGCTGGGCTCGGAGCCTCAATGGAGTTGCAACACCTACTCTCCAGTTCATTGGACTCACCCAGGACAACTAACAAGGAGGTGATGATGGACAACCCCCATACCAAGGAACGAAGAGAGTCCCATCCATCAGCCACATGGGACTGAAGCTGCCTCTGATTTAGAGGTGGAGTGGGCATCACCTTCCCAGAATCCTCAGGCTTGGGGAATGAGCTATGGACTAGAGTGGACTTACTGGTATTCTACTATAGACTTATTGTGATTCAAGCAATGGAAGAATTTATATCATTGAAGTAGAGGCAGTGGCCACTGGAGATTCTGAGGTCAGGGAGAGGGAAAACAGTGTAATATGGGGGCATTTTCGGGACTTGGGAATTGTCCTGAATGACATTGCAACAACAGATACGGGCCATTATATATCTTGCCATAACCTACAGAATTGGGTGGGAGAGAGTGTAAACTACAATGTAAACTTTAATCCATGCTTAGTGGCAATGCTGCAAAACGTGTTCACCAATTGCAAAGAATGTACCACACTAATGAAGGATGTTGTTAATGTGGGAAATGTGGGCAGTATGGGGAGTGGGGCTTATGGGAATTCCCTATGTTTCTTATGTAACATTTATGTAGTCTAAATATATTTTTTTTAAATAATTAAAAAAAATTTTTTAAAGTCTGTGAAAAAAAGAAAAGTTGTCAAGCCCTTGGAATAACATCTGGTACAGGGTAAGCACCTTAAAGTAAATATGTGATGATTACTACTGTAATTACATTATTATTAATAATAGTATCAGTTTCAGAAAAAGATTATCATCTCTTCCTGTAATGCCTTGCTTGCTGTGTCATAGAATATTTTTTAGCATTTTTCTTCCCTCTCGTCTTCATTCCCTTTACTATCTCTTAGTGGTGGTAAAATTTGCCATTTAGACCATAGATTTCAGAGTGTCAGTCAGGATTGTCAGAGAGGGAGAGAAAGCAGAGATCCTGGATTCAGAGCACAATGGCCCATGGGAGAGATACACGGCCTCTGGATTTGAGGATATCTACTATTGGAAGGAGTGTGTGCATTCAATGTTTTATCTGGGGTTGTCACATTTTTTAAGGAAGGCGTTTTTCAACTACGTGCGTGGAAGAAGGCTGTGTGTGTGTTTGTGTGTGTGTGTGTGTGTGAGAGGCAAAGGATAGATCGCAGTGGACATCTGTTGCTTTTGCCCGCCCAACATCCTCTCTGGCTTCACCTGGTTCCTTTGGGTAACTGTCTCTCCTCCACTGCATGTGGTTCTAGTGGGTCAGCAAAGGTGCCCTTGACACCTGCCACCCCCAGACACAGAGGTGGGCCCGTGAGCTCACCTAGGCCTACCAGGTTGTAGCTGTTGGGCAGTTTGATGTAATTATGAATTCCAAAAATATAATTGGATCATGCTTGTAAACTGATCTGTTAATCTGGGCATGAGTAAGTTATGATTAGGGCGTTGACTGGGCCACGTCAGTAGGGTGTTAAGCCCCACCTCTTGGTGGGTGGGGGAATCGAATATAAAAGGCAAGACAACGACAGAGGGAGTGGATTTTGAGAAGCAGTTTTGATGCTAGAGTTTTGATGTTGGAGAGAAGGCCCCAGGAGAAGAGAAGTGAGCCATTCGCCTGAGAGTTCACAGCTGGCCTTGTGGGGAGAAGCAAAGCCTAGAGAGCCTAATAGTCTACAGCTGACCTTGTGGAGGAAACAGAGGAGCTGAGCCCAGAGAGAAACGCAGCCCTGGGAAGAGAGGAACCCAAGAAGCCTGAACCCTGGCAAACGTCGGCAGCTGTCTTGCTCCAACACGTGGCAATGGACTTTGGTGAGGGAAGAAACTTACCCTTTATGGCCTGGTAACTGTGGATTTCTACTCCAAATAAATACCCTTTATAAAGACCAACCCATTTTTGGTATTTCACATTAGCACCCCTTTGGCTGACTAAGACACAGGTGAATACAGAACTTGAATGAGTAAGAAGGGCAGAGGGTAGACGAGTCATCTGATGGAAGCAGCCTTGCTGGCAAGCTTCCCAGACTACCTGCTTCTCTGCTGTCCTGGGCCTGACTGTCCAGCTGTACCTTTGATTCTGTAGATACCCCAGGGGCCTTCCAACACATTCTCAACTTAAATTAGCCTGAATCAATCTCTACTGCTTATGTTCCAAGAACCTTACAAAATCACAACTCCAGGCAGGCCTGGCTGGCAGTTCTTCAGCAACACTGACTGCGGGCCAGCCCTGGGCAGGGGGCGTTGGGGCGAGCAAGTGCAGGCGGTGAGCCGATTGGTCCTCTTCCCATACCAATTTGGGTTACAAAAGTTAAACCACTTTTTGTTTATTTGTTGTTAGCAGCAGCAATCCTCTGGGGCCACGATTTCACCAGGGCCCTGTGGTAAACACGGCCCTTGCAGTGCTGGCTTGGCGGTCCCTGCGGCCCCCAGGACTGAGGAGTGCCCGCAGCATCTGTGCCTGCTGCCAGGGAAACAGCAGGGAGGCCACCGGCCAGCTCTACCTCAACACAGCCTCGGCTGGGCGCGTTCCCCGAGTGTGGGAGCTGCGACAGGGTTAGGTCCTGGAGTCTGGGACGCCAGGCCTGCGAAGGACCCTACAAGTCCCAGGCCCAGCCGCCCCCCAGGTGCTTCTGTCCTCTCCTCCCTGCTTGTGGTGCCCCGGGGACATCAGTCAGCCTCCACCGCCTGCAGAGCCCAGACTGGCTGTGTGGGCTACACTTTCTGCAAAGCAACAGGTAGGGGTGGGAAGAGGAACTGGAACTTCTGGACATATAAACATGAATAAAGCCATATCATCCCATCTGCAACCTATTAACATTTTTCCAGCAATTGAAAAAAATAATGATTATGCGACGTGGGAGAAGCCAGACACAAAGTACTACATATTGCTTGACTCCATCTATACAAAGTGTAAATATAAATGAGTCTACAGAGATGGAATAAGATTAGCAGTTCTACATGGCAGGGGAAGGGTAGAGGGACTGAGAGGTGACTGCTAAAGGGTAGGAGGTTTTTCTTTTTGGAGTAATGAAAATGCTTTCATATTGATTGCAGTGATGAATGCACAACTCTGTGATTATACAAAAAGCCACTGAATGTACACTTTAGATGGATTGTGTGGTGTGTGGATTGTGTGGTATGTGAATATGTCTCAACAAAATTACTTTTTATATATACAAAAAAGCGTGGTCCCTGATCCCAGTTTGCACACAAATGTTGGGAGAGATGCATCCATCTAAGCCCAAAACCACACTCCAGATTCATTCACGCGAACATGCAGGCTAGGATGGGTTCGACCGTTTCTCGACTGTGTGAACACCTGCAAGCCATTTACCCTCTCTGGGTCTCAGTTTTCCTCATCTGTAAAATGGGTGTGCAGGCCCACAATCCTGCATCTCAAATCCTTGGGGCCAGCTGTGTTTCAGAGCTCCCACTATTAGGGATTTTCAGAAAGATAACAGGGTGCAGCTCTTATATATTACGTAACACTTCCCAGCAGCACTCTTTCACCAAACACTTCAACACTTCTGCTGTGAAACTAGAACTATTCAAATAAAGTGGGTGTTGGAGGTTCCCTGTTACAAGGCTCACAGTGAATGGTCAGCAGACTGGGACATAAAGAAAAGCAGACGGCTTGGGCAGCCCATAGCCCAGTGGGAGAACGCAAACACCCGTCTCCTCGCAGGCACAAAGGAACCACGCGGCGGCGGAGCAGAAGGAGATAAGCACGTCCACTCCCTCCTGACCTGGGCTGCCCCAGCCCCTCCTGCATTCCAAGAACTCCTCACCTCCTAGCCCACTACCCCCTCGCCACAGCCCCTATTGGCCCCCAGGCTGTACTCGGACCCTACCTCCTCCCCACGACCTCGCATTTCCTTGCCTACTGATGTGCTGTAAAAAGTCACAGCTGCACCTTGCAGGGGGGCTGAAGTCCCCCTCCGCTGGGAGAGCTTCTCAATAAACTTCTGCCTGCAATCAGCAGTCTCCCCGTCCCAGTGAGCCCCGCTTTTCTCCCACAGTGGGAAACATGAAAACCACAGATAAGTTCCCGGTCGGGTCAGGTCAGGTTTTGCCACTCAGTGAATTATGAAAAAGCTTTTGGTGCTGAGAGCATTTTGAGTTTCAGAATCACAGAAAAAGATATCATGCCTTTAGTGCTGTCTGCCTCGTTGGGTTGCTAGAAGGATCAGGTCAGGCATGGTGTAGGAAAATGATTTTGCAACCATCACCACCACCGTTGCTCCTTTTGTTGGATGCTCATTTCGTGCTAGGTACAGTGACTTTTCTCACCATAGCGCTATGCCACAAGAGCCATTTCACGCCCATTTTACAGATGGGGAATCGAGGCCGCAGGCAGCTGAGTGACCTGCTCGAGCTGACACAGCTCCGAGTGGCCTGGTGACTTCAGGACCCTCGCACGACCTCCCCGCTCATCCACTGCCTGCCCCCCAGCCTGCTCACTGATGCATGGCGCCCTCTGCACTGCACTTGCTTCAGGAAAGAAGCAAAAAGGAAAGCGAAAGGCTGAGGCGTTTCTGATAAACTACAGGCTCCAGGATTTCCGGCGGACTTTCTGTGCCTGCAGCTCTTAAACTGAGCAGTTGTGCAATCTCGGCTCAGAGCCCGCCAGCAGAGCCTGGAACACTCTCGCCCCTTTGCCGGAGCAGAGGCCCTCGGAGAGGTGAGAGCAGAATCGCCGCCTTCTTTTCCCAGGGAGCGCTTCCTTTGCGGGAAGGTAGGCCGGCAGGCAGAGGAGGGGGCCACGGCTGCTTCTGGGCTCCGTGAAGGGGTTTTGGCCTCAAGGCGTCTTAGCTCAGAAAAAAGGGCCTTTGTCAGGGCAGTGGGGGTTCAAATCCCCGGCCAGCCAGTTAATAATTTTGCGGGGTTGGGAGGCTAAACTTCTTTACACGCTAAATCTGGACAGGAGACTCTCCTTTGCGGGGCTGTTTGAAGTTCAAGTGAAAACATGCTGGGGAGTGTGGAGTGACCAACCGGCTCACTTGCCTCTTCTCCTCCCTTGACTGGGGGCTGAGGACCCCAGACCAGAAAGTAGGAACTTCATTGCCACAGGACTTTTCCTAGAATTTCTAAGTCGGCATGGTTTAAGGGTGATACTTCTCAGGAAAAAAGAGGCCGGGAGAGTTGCCTTGAAACCGCAGAGCAAACGCATGCAGTGTCCGGGACTGTACATTTATTTGGGGTAGTTTGAGGAAGGGGAGGGGGAGTTGGTGGTAAAGTTTAGGCAGGCGATCTCAAAGCTGTGCTTTCAGATGAGCAGACTTTCCTTGCTTGTTAAGGGAGCTGGTTATCAGAGGAAGGGGCCGTTGGACAATGTGGTAAAGACTCTCCAAGCAATCAAAGAAAGACTGTCATGGATATTTTATAAACCCTCAAATTAATGTCTTAAATCGTCTCCCATCAATTCCATCCCTCTCCCAACGTACCAGTCCTCGCACATCCTCTGAGAAGGTCAGCAGGGAGGTGGACGGGACCTGATCAGACCACAGAGCTCCCTGCTGCCCCCTTTGCCTCCATCCTATGGGACTAATATGAAAAATGAGGAAGTGGTGTACGGTACCAGTAAAGAATGGGGCTCCACAGCAGAGTTTCCCAGCCTTGGCCCCATTAACATTTAGCCTGGAGAATTCTTTGTTGTGTGTGTGTGTGTGGGGGGGTTGCACTGTGTATTATAGGATGTTAAGCAGAATCTCTAGCCTTTACCAGTAGGTGCCAGTAGCACCCCCCTCCCCATTTGTGACAACCACAAATGTCTCCAGGGGTTGCCAAATGCCCCCTGAGGGGCACAACCACCCCTGGTTGAGAACCACTGCTCTGGCCTCATACTAGCTGGAATCAAACCTCCATTCCCTCACTTACTAGTTGTGTGACATGGGCTTCCCCAAGCCTCAGTTTCTTCATCTGAAAAATGGGGATAATTTTAACATCTGTCTTAGTTTCCTGTGGCAGCCATAAGAAAGTGCCACAAACTTAGTGGCTTAAAACAACAGAAATTCGTGAGGTTGGAAGTCTGAAGTTCAGGTGCCAGGAAGACTTGCTCCCCCTGCTTCCCGCCTCTCCCCAGGCTTCTGGGCATGGGTGGCCATTCTTGGTGTCCTCTGTCTCTAGGTTTCCTCTCCCCTTCTTATAAGGAAATCTGTTATATTGGAGTAAGGCCCCGCCCTCCTCACTTTAATTTGCCTAATTCCATCTGCAACAACCCTGTTTCCAAATAAGCTCGCATTCTGCAGTAGTGGGGATTAGGACTTGAACGCACCCACAATTCCACCTATAACAGCATCTCAATACCAGGGACATAGAGAGGGTTCAAGGTGCCCAAAGCCCAGGCAAGCACAGAGAGGTGCCCTTCACTCTGTGCCAAGTCCCCCAGACCTAGCTTTATAAGCCGGAGAGGAGAAGACGTTTTTTCTCTTTGGTGCACTAATTCTATCTCAAAGACAATCCAAAGAAATAACCAAAGATGTGCACAACCATTTATATAAGGATTTTCATCAAAAAGTATAAAAACAAAACTAGGAGCCAATGTGACACCTGCTCCCCACGTGGGAGGTCCCAGGTTTGGTTCCCGGTGCCTCCTAAAAACAAAACCAAAAAACAAACAAGGAAACAGATGAAAAAACCAACTCAAGGGAGCCGAGGTGGCTCAGTGGTTGAGCCCCGTCTTTCCATATACGAGGCCCAGGTTCAATCCCTGACCCTGGTACCTAAAACAAACAAAAAAACAAACAAACAAAAAACTAAAATAGAAAACAATCCAAAGATTCAACAGGAGGGGAGATATGAAATAGATAATGATAGAGCCATATAATGAAATATCACTCAGCCTTTAAATATCCTGTTTGAAAACTATTCAACAATATGGGGTACTGCTATAATGTAAAGGGTAAAGAATCCACCCAAAACTATGGAAGCAGAGTGAATCTAAATTTTTTTTTTTTTTAATGTTTTGAAAAAACAGTGTTGACAGTGGTTATTTCTGTGTGCTGAATGTAGAGATGAATTTTATTCTTTATTTCTAGATTTTTCTACAATAAATCTGTTTAATCAGAAAAATAAGCATTATAAGACCTTTTGTACCTTCAAAATATATATGGAAAGTTTTTTTTCCTGTTTTTTTAGACATCAAAAGAGAAGCAAAAGAAGGAAAGGAAGGAAACCATGAGGGAGAGGACACGGCTTGGAAATATTCTTTCTGCTCCAAGTTCTGGGGCCAAGTACCAAAAATTGTGGGTCAGGATGAAAGAGGACAAAGAGCATTTAAAATTTTTAAGGAATCACATGCAGGCATATGACCTCCCCCCGTCCCCTCAAATTATATAAGAAGTCAAAACAAAAAAGGGATAAAGAGGGAGCCAAGCTTTCCCCTCACCTCCACCCTCAAGATCCTCCTCCTGTCTTCACCAGGATTCGATCCTGGAGACCTCCGACGTAGGAGAGAGGTGTCCTGCCATCTGCGCCACCTCGGTTCCTGGTTTTCAGAGCTTTCGGAGCATCTCGTCTTGTCTCTCCCCTGAGTCTCTCTCCTTTTATGTCATCTTGCTGCATGGCTCCCGGGGCCTGGTGGCTCACCGGCACACAGAGCCTGGCAGCCTATACGCCTTCTCTCTAAATATTTTTTATTTTACTGGGAGGTCCTGGGGATCGAACCCAGGTCCCTCCATATGGCAGATAGATGCCCAACCATTTGAGCCACATCTGTCCCCAGTGTTCCCCATTTAGACTCACAGCCACCTCCTTTGCCTGCTGTGACTTTGCTCATCTTTTGAGTTTCAACTTTTCTGTTTCAGATGTATTTTTTGTAAGAAGCATATAGATGGGATTTGCTTTCTGATCCAGTCTGAGACTCTTTTCTTTTGAAAAGAGTATGTCTGTCCCCTTTACAGTAATGACAAATGCAGATACTGAGGACCCTTAGTATTTACTGAGGCAGGAATTTTCCTACCTATTTCACAGGTAAGGAAAGGGAGGCTTACGACGATAAATTAATTTTCTTGAAACCACAAAACTGGTCAGTAGCGGAGGGAGGCTTTGAATTCTCTGAGCTGTGCTGCCTCTATACTAATTATAAGGTCTGTTTGCTCCTCTAAGAGGGAAAAGCATCTCTTCCCAGCCAGGACATCTGGTCACTCTGATTGTGGAAAAGAGCAGACACCCTTTTGAACAGTGCGACAACAGAAAGGTCTCAAATCTGCAAAGGTATGTTTTCCTCCAGTCCAGCCATTTCCAGGGGAGAGTAAAACAGAATTTGGTGATGCGTATGCTTGTAAGAGAAGGATGGGAAACAGAACGACCCAGAGCTACAAAGATACACAAAGGCAGGTCAGTGATGCTCAAACTTATGTCACTTGGTTTCTTGAGATGTCATGTTTGAAGAGAATGTAGGTTCTCCTCAGACTCCACTGGCGTCTCCTCCTAGGTCCCTTGCTCCTTCCTCCTCTCCTTCCTGAGCCTGACCCACACTCTGCCTCTGTTGTTACTCTCTTTCTAGGGTTCTCACCCAATCATCGGGCTTTACGTCCACACTGATACTCCCCTGAACGCTAGACACATGTGTGCCCGGCTTACTCGCTCTCTCTTGAATGTTTAATAAGAATCTCAAACTTATCACCCAAACTGAACTCCACTGCCTCCCACCCACTCTGCCTCCCCAAACCTCAGCCTTTCCCATCTCCAGAAATGGAATCTTCATTGTGACAGTGGCTCAGGTCCCAAACCCTGACTCTGCTCACTCACGTCCCACATCCACTGCTAAGTCCTGATGGCTTCCTGCAAATCCAATCACTTCTCCCCACCCCTCCTGCTGCCAGCGTGGGCCAGGAGGCTATCACCTCCTGTTCTGACAGCTGCCGTCACCACCTGACTGCTCTCCTTGCTTCCTGTTTTGCAAACCTATAGTCTATTTTCCAGCCAGAGTGATCCTTTTAAAATAATACAAGTTAGATCAGAGCCACTACTAGCCCTTAGGTACCTACGAGCATATTAGCAAACACCCAGTTCCCCTGCCCCTGCGTGGACCCAGCAGGTGCAGCTTTATGCAATCAATCAACCAACCAAAGTTCCCCGTTCTTTCCAGAGAGACACAAGGCCTCCCCTTCCTTGAGCACTTCCCTCCAGTTCTCGGGGGTGGCTTTCAGCCCCACTTGAACCCTCAGCTAGAGCCTTTGTGCAGTTTTCATGATACTGATATGTCCTTGGGAATATAATTTGTATGGCAGAGCCTTATAAGTTGTTGCCTTTTCCTGCAAAAAGGATCTTTGAGGGAAATTCATAATTCTGATTGATCATTTAGTCATTTGTCGACCTGAGAGTGATGTTGTGATGGAGTTCTCTGTAAACCCCACCCCCAGTGCCAACACTGGTTAGATGACTTCATCCTATCAGAAATGGATCTCTCCCAGAGTCCTCTTCCGTCTCCCCCCAGGCCAAAGAAAAAGCCTTTTCTCCCCCCTGCCTGGATTTCTTGTTTTAAGCAGGAGGCGGAGGGTCTGGTCTCATTTGAACTCACAACGGCACCTGAGCTCTCTTTGTGCAGTGTGGTGTTCAATGCAGTGAGCACAACGATGGTCCAAAGAGAAACGGAAGGTGACAGCAATGCCCAAAGCAGGAGAATGGGCGCATAAAGGTGTGACCTCTCAAGGGAATACTACACAACAGTTTAAAAGGGCGTTATGTTTGTAATGTGATAGTAAATGAAGCCATCGGTTCAATGCAAAAGAAAAAAGGCAAAATGCCGTCTTCCCACTATGACTGGAATTAGGCAAAATGTATATAGACTTTTTAAAAACACTGAAGGAGGGCGGGAAACCCTGCCGGGGCCTCCAGGCGGCCACGTGTGCCCCGGCACCCGCTCAGGCCTCCCGCATGCTGGCTCGGCGGCGCTTCCCTTACCACGAGAGGCCGGAGGCGGCCCCTGGCGGCTCCACGCGCCGTCCTCGCGGGGAAGCTGCAGCAGACAAAGACGTGCAGTTCCGCAAACAGAGCATTGCAGCCGTTTCGGAGGTGACTGCTCCACAGGGTGGAATTTTTGCCCAAGACCTTGAAATGTTTGCAAGACGTGCCAAAAAAAAGCACAATTAACACTGAAGATGTGACGCTCTTAGCCAGGAGGAGTAATTCGCTGCTAAAATATATCACAGAGAAAAATGAAGAGATTGTTCAATTTAAACTAGAGCGAAAGACAAAGATGAAAAAGAAGCTTAGAGGATTCAAGGGAGCCACCAGATGCTGGAGTGGAGGAAAGAGAATTAAATGCTGTCGCTATTTGGAAAAGCAGCTTTTAGCAGGTGGTGCCATCCAGAAATGCATGTTGCCACACAGGGATTTTTGAAGGAATAAGTGAAGATTTAAAAAAAAAAAAAAAGAAAAGAAAAAAGTGAAAAAGGCCAGGAGGCACTTTGTGCTGTGTTGTGTGACTGCAAAAGCTAATTTAAAAGAGAACTGGAGACTCTTAAGCAAGAGTCTCCTGTGTCTTAAACAAGAGTAATTGAATGGTATAGGTTGGAAATTATATCTATTGGAATTAATAAAATTGTGTTAGCAGTTTCAAAAAAAAACACTGAAGGAGAATATTTTAAAACAGTCATTTCTCCAGGTGCTTTAGTTTCCCCTCCTTATCTGTTCCAGAGTTTCTGTGATGTTGGCATATTTTTTTCTATTTAAAAAAACAGTAGTTTAACAATGCAAAGTATCGGTGAGAATGTGGGACAGCTGGAACTCTCGTCCATTGCTGGGGACAGTGTAGCTTGGCTCAAGCAATTTGGAAAAGTGGCAATATCTACAGAAACTAAGCAGATCTCTACCCCATGATATGGCAATGTGTGCTACTCCTGTGCCTATATGTATCTAAGCCGACAAAGACAGGTACAAGAGTGTCCATAGCAGACTCATTCGTGGTAGTTAAGAACTGGTAACAATCCAAATATACTCATTGATAGAAGAATAGATGAATAAATTGTAGTATATTTATATAATTCAATACTAAATCACAGTAAGAATTAAAAAAAAAAAAAAAAAACACTTACTGATACCCACAACCACACGGATGAATTTCACAAATGTTATATTGACTGAAAGAAGCCAAACAAATAATTGCACTTATGTGAAGTTCAAGAACAGGCAAAACTTATCAGTGGTTATAGAAGCCAGAATAATGGTTGCCTCTGGGGTGAGTGTGAGAATTGAATACAAAAGGGTACAAGGAAATTTTCTGCTCTGTCTCTTCATCTGGGCGGTAATTCCTCCAACATATATGTATGCAAAACTGTATCGAGCTGAGTACTTCATTTTGTGTAATTATTGTATGTAAGTTACACCTAAATAAAATTTTTTTTCCTGTGTGGGAAAGGGTGATCTTGAGCCTGTGGGGAGCAAGCTGGCTCCAGACTTCTCCAAGTCTACATCTCTTTGCCTCCAATTCTTACATGTCCAAGGACAGGAAACCACAGACACACCTTTGTAGGAGGATCTCAATAACATTTTTTTAAATTATTTTTTAAATTGTGATAAAATATATAGAAATCATTTTAACCATTTTAAATGGACAAATCCTTGGCACTAAGTATATTGACAATACTGTATAACTTTCACTATCACCTCTTTCCAGATTATTTTCATCATCCCAAACTCATCCACATTTAGCAATAACTCTCCAGTGCCGCCTCCCCTCGCCCCAGGTCGCCACTATTCTGCTGTCTATCTCTATCAATTGACTTATACTAAGTATTTCATGTAAGAAAAATCATACAATATTTGTCTTTCTGTGTCTGGTTTATTTCACACAATAATCACATGATATATTCCAGTTTCATCTATGTTGTAGCAGGTATCAGCACTTCACTTCTTTTTATGACTGAATAATATTCCATTGTAGGCTTAACCACATTTGGTTGATCCACTCATCAGTTGTTGGACACCTGGGTTCCTTCCACCTTTTGGCTATTGTGAATAGCGCTGTGACGAACATTGGTGTACAAATATCGGTCCAAGTTCCTGCTTTCAATTCTTTGGGATTTACATCTAAGAGTGGAATTGCCAGGTCATGTGGTAATTCTATGTTTAACTTTCTGAGGAACCATCCACCTGTATCCACAGGGACTACAGCATTCCTACCAACAGTGTACGAGGACTACTATTTCTCCACATCCTCACCAACACCTGTTATTTTCCATTTTTTAAATAATAAACATCATAGTGGGTGTGAAGTGGTATCTTATTGTAGTTTTAATTTGCATTTCTCTGATGGCTAATGATGGTGAGCATCTTTTCATATGCTTAGTGGTCATTTGAATATCTTCTTTGGAGAAATGTCTATTCAAATCCTTGGCCCATTTTTAATTGGGTTGTTTATTTTTTTTTTGTTGAGTTTTAGGATTTTTAATATATTCTGGATATTAAACTCTTATGGGATATATGGCTTCCAAATATTTTCTCCCATTCTGTGGGTTGTCTTTTCACTTTCTTGATAATGTCCTTTGATGCATAAAAGTTTTTAATTTTGGTGAAGTCCTTTTTAGGTATTTTTTTCTTTTGTTGTTTTTATGTTTGGTGTAAAATCCAAAAGTCTGTTGCTTACTACAAGGTCCTGAAGATATTTCTATATGTTTTCTTGTAAGAATTTTATAGTGTTAGTTCTTATATTTTGATCATTGATCCAATTTGAATTAATTTTTGTATATGGTGAGAGGTAGGGGTCCATCTTCATTCTTTTGCATGTGGATTTCTAGTAGTCGCAGCACCATTTGTTGAAGGAATTATTATTTCCCCATTGAATGGACTTGGCACCTTGCAGAAAATCAACTGGTCATAGATGTATGAAATTATCTCTGCACTCTCAATTCTATTCTGTTGAGAATAGAACTCTATATGTCTATCTTTATGCCAAGACCACAGTTTTAATTACTGTAGCTTTGTAGTAAATTTTGAAATCAGAAAATGTGAGTCCTCCAACTTTGTTCTTCTTTTTCAAGATTGTGTTGTCTATTTGGGGACCCTTGCAATTCCATATGAATTTGAGGATAAACATTTCCATTTCTGCACCCAAAAAAAGGCTGCTGGAATTTTGACAAGGATTGTATTGAATTTGTAGATCACTTTAGGCAGTATTGACCTGTTAACAATATTAAGCCTTCCGATCCATGAACATGGGATGTCTTTCCATTTATTTAAGTCTTCTTTAATTTCTTTCAGCAATGTTTTATAGTTTTCAGTGTACGTGTCTTTCACCTACTTAGTTAAATTTACTCAGGTATTTTATTCTTTTAGATGCTATTGTAAATGGAATTATTTTCTTGATTTCCTTTTCAGATTGTTAATTAGTGATGTATAAAAACCCAACTGACTTCTGCATATTCACCTTGTATCCCGAAACCTTGCTGAATTCATTTGTTAGGTCTAGTAACTTTCTTGTGGATTCTTTGGATTTTTCTATATATAAGATCATGTTATCTTTGAATAGGGATAATTTGATTTCTTCCTTTCTAATCTGTATACCTTTCATTTCTTTCTCTTGCCTGATTGCTCTGGCTAGAACTTTCAGTACAATGTTGAATAACAGTGGTGACAGTGGGCATCCTTGTGTTATTGCCATTCTCAAGAGGAAAGCTTTCAGTCTTTCACCATTGGGTATATTTGTTGTGGGTTTTTCATGAATGTTCTTTTTCATGCTAAGAATATTCCCTTATATTCCGAGTTTTCTGAGTGTTTTTTACCATGAAAAAAAACTGTTGTATTTTGTCAAATGCCTTTTCTGCATCAATTGAAATGATCATGTGGTTTTTTTTCTTCATTCTATAAAGGAATTCATTGATTTTCTGATGTTGAACCATTCTGTCATTTTAAAATAAATCCCACTTTGTCATGGTGTATGATCCTTTTACTTTGGATTTAGTTTGCCAGTATTTTTTTTTTTTTTGAGGGTTTTTGCATCTACATTTATAAGGGATATTGGTCTGTACTTTTCTTTTCTTGTGCTGTCTTTATCTGGCTTTGATATCAGGGCGATGCTGGCCTCATTGGATAAGTTAGAAAATAATCCCTCCTCTTATATTTTTTGGAAGAGCTGGAGAAGGATTGGTGTTAAATATTCTTTAAATGTTCGGTAGAATTCACACACAATAACAGATAATAATCAGTAGCTCCAAATTGAAATTTCTCATAAGGTCACATGCTTTCACATTTGTGGAGGTGTTGGTGATTCTTTTGATCAAACAGGAACACAGAGGTCATGCTACCTGTTGCTGGTTAGGCAAACTTTACTTTGGAGATACCTTGTTTTCCATGACTACCCCTTCTCATTGCCGCACCTGCTAACAATCCATCTTTTTACTTTTAACTTCTTTATATCTTTGTACTCAAGGTGAGCATTTTCCATATAGATGGATAATGTTTTTTTCATACAATCTGCTAATATCTCCATTTTAATAGGGGAGTTTAATCCATTGACACTTAAGGTAATAACTGAGAAGGATAGGTTTACCTCTGCCATTTAGCTATTTGTTTTCTGTATGTTTTTATGTTTTTCTGTTCCTCAATTACTCTGTGGCAGTTTGAAATTATTTTAAGAATCTCAAAAATAGAAAGATTATGTTTGTGGGCTGTTCTACTCTGGCATGGGACCTTTTTCAACTGGACTACCTCTGTGAGGTATGACTCAGGTTGAGTCTCTGCCCTCTTGCTGGGTCTGATAAAAAAAATGGAGACACATAGGAAAAGAGAGCTCTGCCATTTTTGATCCTGCCATGTGACAGAAAGGAGAGGCTCAAGCAGCTGAGGCCCAAGGAGAGATGAGCCATGTATGCCTGAGAGCTTACAGTTAAAATGGGGAAGAAAGCAGAGCAGCCGAGCCTGAGAGGAGGCCTGATAAGAGACAAGCCCTATGCCTGGCTGCCCACAACTGAGCTCCAGGAGATGGTACAGCCTGGAGGGGAAGGCAGAGACCAGGCAGAAACTGCCTGCCATCTTGCTTCAACACATGGCAACTGACTTGTGTAAGAAAGCACCTCTTATGGTGCCTTGAGTTGGACTTTTCATGGTTTTGGAACTGTAAGATTTTATCCCAAATAAATACCCTTTATAAAAGCCAACACATTTTCTGGTACTTTGTATCAGCAGCCCTTTGGTAAACTAAAACATACTCCATTACTGCCTTTTTTTTTTTTTTTTTTGTATTTAACTGCTTTTTTGTAGTATACCAATTTGATCCCCTTCTTCTTTCCGTTTTTCTGTTTTTTAAAGTTATTTTCTTAATGGTTATCTTTGTAATTACAATGAACATCTTAAACTAATAAGAACTTAGTTTGACTAGTACCAGCCTAGTTCAGCAGTATACAAACTCTACTCCTATATATCTCTATCCCTCCCCCTTGATACTGATATTGTCTCAGATTACATCTTTATACATGATATGCCCATTAACATATATTTAAAATGTTATCTTACACATTTGCCTGTTAGATCATATTGGGAGGGGGCAGTTACAAACCAAAAGCACAATAATACAGGATTTCATATTTACCTATGTAGTTTCCTTTACCATTGTCCTTTATTTCTTTCATGGCCTTGAGTTGCTGTCAAGGGTACTTTTATTTTCACCCGAAGGGCTCCCTTTAGCAGTTCTTGTGGTGACGTCTTCTGGTAATGAACTCCTTCAGCTTTTGTTTATCTATAAATGTCTTAATTTTGCCTTCATTTCTGAAAGATAATTTTTCTGGATATATAATTCTTGGTTGACAGTTTGTTTGTTTTTACTCTAAGGACTTGAGATATGCCACCCTCTGTTTTCTGGCCTCCATGGTTTCTGATGAGAAATATGCTATTAATCTTATTGGAGATCCTTTGGATGGGACAAGTTGTTTCACTCTTGCTGCTTTTAAAATCCTCTTTGTCTTTGGATTTTGACAATTTCACTATGTGTCTTGGTGTGGATCACTTAGAGTTGATCTTGCTTAGAGTTTGTTGAGCTTTGCAGATGCGTCTATTCATGTCTTTCATCAGATTTGTTAAGTGTTGGGCCATTATTTCTTCAAAACTTTTTCTGCCCCTTTCTTTCTCTCTTGTCCTTCTGGGACTCCAGTGACGTGTATGTTGATACACTTGATGGTGTCCTACTCGTCCCTCAGGCTCTGTTCATTTTCCTTCTTTTCTCTTCTCTTCTTTTCTTTTGTCCTCACACTGGATACTTTCAATTGTCTTATGTTCAAGTTTACTGATCCTGTTTTCTGCCTGTTCAATATGCAGTTGTGTCTGTCTAATTGGCTTTTCACTTCAATCACTGTCCTCTGAAATTTTTGTTTGGCTCCCATCATAATTTCTATCTCTTTATTTTCTTCAAACAGTATTTTCCCTAATTTCCTTTAGTTCTTTGTATATGGCTTACTTTAGTTCACTGAGCATACTTAAGACACTTGATTTAAAGTCTTTCACTAATAGTTCCAATGTATGAGCTTCCTCAGGAATGGTTTCTGGTAAATTCTTTTTTTTTTTTTTCCCTATGAATGGGCCATATTTTCCTCTTTCTTTGTTTGATTTGTAATTTTTGTTGTTGTTGAGAAATGGACATTCTGAGTATTATGTTGTTATAATTCTGGAAATCTAGTTCTTTCACTCCTCTGGGACTGCTAGGTTTTGTTGTTGTTGTTGAAGGCTGAAATCATCAATTTGTGGCTTTTCCAAACTAATTTTGCTCCCAAACAGAGAATGGAAAGAGCAAAGAGAAAAAAATAGGTATTGCCTATTTAAGACTCCTCTGTGGAACAATAGCTGCCGTCAGAGCCAGGGTGGGGTCGGGGGGGCACTGGGCTGAAGTAACTGATCAAAAACAGTCACCAGTGATCAGACCACAAAGCCCCGGGTTTGGGAGGACCCGGTCCTTATAGTCCATGCTAGCTCCAGCGAGCTGTACCAGGAGCCCAGGCTGTACTCCCCGCAGTGCCTGCTATGTGGTTAGGGGATAGGGAATGGTAGCCACTACGTGGAGGGTAAAATTCACTGATGCTTACATTTTACCAGCCTTTTCATCCAGCTCTTCCCTGGATGTTGCACAGTGTTGCACTAGTCTCCAGAGTTTCAAAATGGTTGATTCAGACAGTTCTTGCCAGTTCAATGGTTGTTTGGATGGAGGACTGATTCCTGGAGTTTCCTACTCTGTCATCTTCCACAATCCTCCTCCAAATAGAAAAGCGATGGTTTATAAATATTTAGTCCATTAAGAGTACCTCACTGCTATTTTGATCTAGCATGAGCTAAAATCCTTGCACACTTGAATTTTATCAGGTTTGATGATATGGTCAGTAACCTTGCTTTCCATATTCCTATCCAGAAAATCATTTAACTCACAGGAACAGCTCTAATTCTGCTGTGGACAAAATAAGCATGGATTTGGTGCCGCAGAGTCAGCTGGAGAGCCAGGAAGCAGAAGGATGTGCGGCTGGCATTGACTCAGAAAGGTAACCCAAGAGCTTGCATCCTTAGGGGAAAGTGTTAATTCTGCTGAAATGCTACAGGCATCCTCATGTTGTGGAACAAATGTGTTTCAATTATACTAGTCACCAAGGAGGCCTCTTTTCCCACTTACCTTCATTGTGCATGTGAAGGTATGTTCTCCTTAAAAAAAATATTTCGCAGGTCTCAATTAAATATTTTGGAGAGTAAGTCAAGAGTTATTCAGGCAGATATCATTGGGCAATAGGATTCCAGGAGCAAAAATTGCCCCATTTTAGGCCCTCACTTCTCTTAGTTCCATGTATGAAAAAGAACTCAGTCTTTTTGGCTCATATATCACCAAAGAAACCCTTTAGTGTTAATGAGTTAACAAATTTAAGTCCAATTATCAGTTAATTGTCAGATGTAGCATCACCAGCCTCCAGCACATTGTGTACAATCAACAATTGTACTCAATTTTCACTCATATTTGCCAAATGAGTGAAAATTAAAGGAGGTGGCTTAGGTCTTCTCCAGGGTTCCTTCTAACTCCGACATGCTCCTTCAGGCCAGGAACTTGTCCCTCCAGGCCTCCTCGGCAACCCCTGAAGGGACTGCACTGGTGGCAGTAGGGCAGTGCTGGAAATAGGCTTTTTCCTTACCTATGCTGCTCTCCCGTGAAGGCCAAGTGCAGCTGGGTCGGCAAAGATTCCCTAATACTTCTTCCTGTGAGGTGTTGGGCATTTGTCTCTAACTTCCATGAGAAAGCAATGCCATCCACTTGTGGGGTCAAGTAAAGCTAGCCAAACACCAAGGAGAACATTCAGAACATAAGTGATCATTTGTCTTGGCGCCCTCTGTGGGACAGCTTTTGATAGAAGCAAAGGCATACCCATAGGAGCCAAAGTCCAAGTCATCAGCCTAAAGGAGGCGTTATATGCTACTGCCCTCTCCTCCCTCTGGTTCACCTTTACATATGTTGGACTCTCGGCTCCCTGCCCAACGCCTGGGTCTCCTCTTTCTTCTACTTTCCCAGATCTTTCCATCCATTAGTCCCAAGGACCCTTGTTTGACAAGGATTTTGGCATTTCCCCACTGCCCCTCCCAGGTGACAGTTGTAAAGCTTCTCTGTACGAGGATATCCTGCCTTCCCCATCTCTTTGGCCAAGGCTGAGGTTGCTCTCATTTGTCCATCCAGATGCCCCTCTTACTTGTCTCTCCTGTTCATGTAGCTTTTTACAAAGGCTGAATTTCCCACTGGCACTCGGACTTTTGACAGTCAGGTCAGGGGGAACAGGGGTGTTAGGAGATGCAGGAGGATTCAAAGACGGCATTGGCAAGAGCTTCTAGAAAACCCATGTGCCTGACTAAGAATTTGGCTTTCTCATCTGGGGCGCGGGTGGAGGTGGCAGTGGCTGAAGCAAAGTCTTTATGTGAGTCCTCCACAGGGACGAGGATGACGTTCTCCCATGTGAAGATGTGGGTCTACAAGAGGGCCACATGTTAGCTGAAGAAATTTTTTTGAAAGAGTTTCCCTCCCTCAAAATGGAGCTAGAAGAGGCCATCAGAAGTCTCTATGAACTTGCAAACAATTCCAACTCAACCCACCAAATATTCACTAAGACCGATATGGTGACCAGCTCCATCAGTGTCGTCTCTGGAGTCATGGGCATCATGGGTTTAGCCCTCGCTCCAGCAACGGCAGGAGGAAGCCTGGTGCTCACCACTGCCAGCCAGGGCTTGGGAGCAGTTCTCGGGGCCACCAGCATCTTGACCAGCATTCTGAAATACTCTTGTGATAAAACAACCCAAACAAAGGCCAGAAAGATATTGTCCACCAGCAACCAAGAGGCCGGGAAGACTAAGGGAAAGGAGATGGTCCAAGCCGCGGTCATCGGGAAGGCTGCCTATAGCTGCGGCAACACCATCAAGAACATGAAGAAGAACATCAGGGCCTTTCGGAATGCCAGAGCCCACCCTCAGTTGACCGCCACTGCCAAGCGTTTCCTGATTACTGGCCAAGTCTCGGCCCGAAGGCACAAGAAGATTAAAAATCTCTTTGATGGCACCATATTCATGATGACCAAAACCAGACGCTTGCTGAGTAGTGTGACGACTGGCATGTGTCTTGGCCTGGACTTGGCCAGTCTCTTGACTAACTGGAAGCAACTGAAGGAGGGAGCAAGGTCAGAGTATGCAGAGAAGCTGAGGGCCGAGGCCCGTGAGCTGGAAAAGAAGCTGGCAGAACTCACCCAATGCTATGAGAGCCTGCAGCAGGTGAGGCCACGGTTTCCCTCTTGGGTGGGGTCAGCTTTAACTGGGGCTTATGGGAACAAGGCTTATGGAAAGGGTGCGTGTGTTTTGCATGGGTGTGCCTGAGGACATGTGGCACACAGTGGCCCTGGAGGTCCAAACGGTATCAAATACTCTTTGGAGATAGACCTGGACATACCTTGTGTTGCTGCCTGGATGCTCCTTGAGATCCAAGCACTGGGAAAAGGGCCTTCCCAGTTTTTCAGAAGAGGACACTGAGCCCCGGGGAGGTTCCATAACTGGTCAAGTTCTGGAGGCTAGTTAATGGCAGAGTCGGGATTATACACCCCAGAAGGCTGACTTCAAAGCCTGGGCTTCCATCTCCCCTGCAGGGCTGCCCCTGAGGCCTCTGTAGCTTTACTGGGATGGTGGGTTTTGTTTCCTTACAGCAACTCTTGCAAGAAAGCAAGGCCTATGAATCACCCATAGAGGAAGCCATGGAGAACCTGTCTCTGTCCACAGCCAGGCCTGGAGAAGCAGGAGCTGATGGCCAGGAGAGCGGGAGAGCATGCTGAGCCCAGGTGCGCGAGTAGCATAAAAGAGGGCCAGGTGGGGGTGGGCAAGGCCAGCTGAGGAGACCCTGGGGACTTCCCCAAGGGCAGGGATAACTCCTGGGAAGAGGACACCCTGGCCCTTGCTGGTGAGGTTTGAAGGCCAGCCCACCTCCTCCTCCTCACTGCCCCATTGCTGCTCATCTGCTAAGTCTTTGCTCTTCCCCTGCAGCGCCCCACTCCCTCCCTCAGCAGGTACAGTTTTCTGCCGCAGACCAGACGGTAAGACAGGAGAGTCCTGGCCTGAAGGCTATTTCCCATTTCTCTTTTCCATACCCACTCACCTTCCAGTTGCCTCCTCCACCCTGGCAGTAATGGATGACTAAGATCCCAGATTTACACCCAAAAGGATGTCACCGGAACCTGCTCTGCAGCCTTCCCACCAACCTGAAGGAACTTTCTGGCTGCCGGGATCACCTGCCTAAAAAAGAATTTTTTTTCTTTTATAATTTGTTATAGCCTCTCTTTTTAAAGTAGAATGTGCACATTAAATACAATTTCTGAAAATTCAGGAAAGTAAAAATTAGGGGGAAGAACTAGCACATGGGCCAAGGGTGACAACTGTTGGCTTCTCTTGCTTTGGTGTTGAAATGCTGGCTTTCGCAGGTTGCTTTTACATGGCCCTAAACAGCTCAAACTGTCTTAAGTAACAAAAAGAATTTATTGGCTCATGTACTTCCAAAGCTTAGGGGCACACATGTGTCATGATCCAGAGGCCTTGTCTTTCCGTTTCTCGGGCTTTCCCCCAGGCAGGATGGTGCCAGCACCCCCAGCTTCCAGGTTTCTCCTTTACAGGCTCCTAGTTGAGGAACTGACTCTGACTGGTCAGGACTGGGTCATGTGCCTTTCCTGGGCCATGGGTGGGAGGGGCTGTTGGGAACACCATGGTTGAGTCCCCCAGAGAAAAGAGAAGGGAGAAAGGAGAGAAAGGATAAGGACAAAAAAGCAGCAAATGGTCTGCCATTTGTCCCTCCCTTTGCATGAACATTTAGCTTATTTCAAACGCTTTATTATGCATAGTGGTAAAATTAATATCTGTGTGACAAAAGCTTTTCTCATGATTATTAGGATTCTTTTCTTAAAAGAGTCCCCAAACTGGCATATCTAAGATAAAGAAAGAAGGAGGAGTGTGTCCTCCCCTCCCCCCCCATATTATAATAATAAACTAGGTGGTGCGGAATTTGGAAACGATTTAAAAAGTGCAAGGGACAGATAGCCGCTATGGCCATTGTGGAGCCTGGCGGCCAGATGGCTTCTGTTACTCTCATTTCTTTGTTTTTATGATTTTTTTCATAAGCATAATTGTTAACAGCTTTCCCTGCATTTATTATTGTTTTTTTTTCTTATTGTGTAGACATCCTTACCTGAGCATCCCACCCACGATCCACAAGAATTCAATAACAGATATTCCCTAAGGCTGGGGTTTTCTTTATCTTGTGGACTGGCTGGAAGAAAGGAAGAGAAGGAATCAGAGGACCGGGATTTGAGCCTCGTCTCTGCTACGTCTTTGCCGAGTCCCCCCGGGGCCAGGATCGGCAGCGCAGGCACAGCCGTCAGGGAGAAAAGCACCCTTGAAAGAAATGCGAATCCTTACCCAAGTTCTCCCAGGCTGGGTGGGCGCGGCAGGCCTGTCCCTCCTTCCTGACCTGCCTCTGTCGCCCTCACTCTCGCCCTGGCCGCCCGGACGCTCCCGAACAGGCTCTGTCTGGCCCCTTCAGAGTCTCCCCGGCTCGGCCCAAGCAGCTCTTCTGCCCGCGCCCTCCAGGCAGCTCCTTCCCCGCAAGCTGCCCCCTGCGCGCCGCGGCTCCGCGGCGTCCCTCCCGCACCACCTGGTTCCCGGGAGCAAATGCCCGCCCCTGCGGCCTCGCCCCCGAGTTCGCTCCTTGCGCGCCTGTGCCACGGGGACCCCAGGCCTCGGGACAGCCAGCCCTCTCTCCTCCTCTTCCTGCTGGGTGGAGCCGGATTCTCCCGGAGGCCTCTGAGGGGGCGCGGGTCCCCCCACCACCAGGCAAAGCAGGGGCAGCCCGTCAGCTCAGAGGAGCGATCCTCGCGCATTCTGCGTCTCTGTTTCAGTAAGGTGGGGAGGGTGGTGAATGCGCCATAGTCGCACCCTCGGGGGGCCCGTCAGCCAGGAGACGTCCCCTGAAACCACACGCAATGCAAGTCCAAGGCTGCCCCCAAAGTGCTGCATCTTCCACGGTGGCCGGGGAATTTGACCCACCCATGCCAAGGGCTGTGACAGCAGCCCACGGGCAGTCAAGCCCTCCCAGGAGGCCCTGCTCATGAGCCGGCCTCCCGCACTGGAAGCCAGTTAGCTGGCTGGGGCAGGACACGGTCCCTGCTCAGGCCTGGGGAAAGCCCACTCAGCCAGCTCCAGCTGTGCTCTCCCGGGCACATCCTGAGGAGAGGGAGGCGACAGGGCTGAGGATGTGTGTCCACTCCTTCCCCAACGAGGAACAGTTAGCAGGTTACTCCCCCTCCCTGGGGACCCAGGAGGAGGCCGGCAGAGTGATGGCAATGGAGGTCCCTCACCATGCTGCACTACAACGGAGGAACTGGCAACGCAGCCATAAATTTGTTCCTGAACAAGCAGAGAAGGCATTTTTTCAAGTGCTCATGGAACATTTGTAAAAAGATACCATATACTCATCTAAAAGAAAGTCACAATAAATTCCAAAAAATTAGAAATTATACCAGCTACAGTCCATGACTACATTGCCATAAAGCCCTGACTTTACAACATAAGGATAATGATTTCTTAAGTCTTATTTTTCAATTTAAATGAGTGTCAAGATTTTAAGTTTAATTTTTCACATACTTAAACACCATGTAACTACCACCTGATCAAGATATGGGCTATTTCTAGCACCCCGGAAGTCGCCTTTCTTCTCTCCTACTCGATACCCACTATATCGGGTTTCTACTGCAGCCATAACTACTTACCGCAAATTGAGTGGCTTAAAACAACACCCAGTTATTATCTCACATTTCCGTAGGTCAGAAGTCCAGGCGGCTTGATGGGGTTCTCTGCTTAGGGAGTCACAAGGCCAAAATCAAGGTGTCAGCTGGCCCAGGCTCTTACCTCGTTGCTCTGGAGGAAAAGCCACATCCAGGCTCACTGAGGTTGTTGGCAGAATTAATTTCCTTCTCGTGCTTTCCCGTGATCCCCTCCAGCTGCAGTCAGCACCTGTGGGGCAGGAGCTTCTCGTACTCCGAATCTCTCTGACTTCCTCTTCTGCCGTATCTCCTCTGCCACCAGCCGGAGAAAGTTTTCAGCTTTAAGGGCTCCTATGATCAGAGTAGGCCACTGGGAGAACCTGCCTGTCACCATAATCACACCTGCATAGCCCCTTCTGCCACTCAGCACAGTGAAGCCACGGTTTCTGGGGACTAAGACGGGACGTCTTTGGGAGGCCCGTATTCTGCCTACTACTGCCACGATTGTGATTTCTGGCACTACTGATTAACGTCGCCTGTTTTTGAACTTCTTGTAAATGGAATCATGCAACATATATTCTTCTGTACTCAAGGGTACGTCTGTGAGATTCATCTGTGTAGTTGCACATAACTAAACTGTAGTTCATGATTTTTTACCACAGCGAATATTCCATTATATGAATATACCACAGTGCGTCTATCCATTCTGATGTTGATGTACCGGTTGGCGTTACTGTGAATAAAGTGGTTTTGGACCTCCTTGTTAGTGCAGATTCTGCTAGGCCTGTATACTCACGCCTCTTGAATACATATAGTGGAATTGCTGAGCTGTAAGGAATGCATATGCTTAGCTTTAATAAATATATACAAACACTTTTCCAGAGCAGTTGTATCATTTTTCATTCCCTCCAGCAATGTAAGAGTGTTCCAGTTTCTTCATAACCTCACCATCTCTTGGTATTGTCACTTTTTAAAATTCTAGCCATTCTGCTGGAGATCCAGTGACATCTTTGTGGTCTTAAGGTATATTTCTTTGGTAACAAATGATGTTGAGCAACTATTCCTATGCTATTGGCCACTGGAATATCCTTTTATTATGAAGTGCCTGTTCAAGCCTTTTGCCCATTTTCATTGCATTATTTGTCTTTTTCTTAATGATTTATAGGAGTTCTTTGTATTCTCTCTGTCTTTTGTCAGATATATGCATTTCAAATATGTTCTTCCTCTGTGGCTTGGCTTTTCATTCTCTTACTGCTGTATTTTAATGTACAGAAGTTCTTAATGTAAGTGGAATCCAGGCACTACATTTTTTCTCTTATTATCAGTAATTTTGATATATATATATATATATTCATGACCTTGTATATCTCAAAGTCATGCCTATATCCTTTTATGTTTTTTTTCTAGAAGCTTTATTGTTTTAACATTTAAGTCAACAATTAACCAGGAATCGATTTTTTATGTATGATATGAGAAAGGGATCAAGATTCTTTTTTTTTTTTTTTCATTTTGAATATCCAATTGCTCATCACCGTTTGTGAAAAGACCATCCTTACCCCACTGCACTGCAGTGGCACCTTTGTTGTAAATGAGGTGATGATAGCAACACAAATCTGCAAAAATAGATGAATGGAACTTGTAGAGCCTCTTCTTGGCTTCTCCGTTGGGCTATTTGGCTAGCCTTGTGTCAACACCACACTATTTCCATCCTGTAGCCTTCCAATAAGACTTGATAGCTGGTAGTGTAGGTCCCCTGACTTATTCTTCAAATTGTCTTTGTTCTTCTAGGCCCTTTGCATTTCCATATAAATTTTAGAATCGGCCTGTCAATTTCAACAAAAATGTCTACTGGGATTTTTATTAGAATTACATTGCATCTAAAGATCAATTTGGAAAGAACTGACATTTCAGCAGGATTGCTTCAATCCATGTTCTCTCTCCACGTATTTGGGTCTGTCATTTCTCTCAGCAGTGCTTTGTAGTGTCAGTGTAGAGGTCTTGCTATTTTTTTGTTGACTATATTAATAGGCATATGGTATGTTCTAATGTTCGTGTCAATTGTTTATTTCATTCTATTATTGTTTATTGCTTAGTATAAAGAAATACAATTGATTTCTGTATATTGACCATTAGAATTAATAATGACTTTAGTTGTTATTGGATACTGGTTTACATAATGGTTTGTATCCAGTAAACTTACTGAAGTCATCACTAATTCTAATGGTTTGGCAGTAGATTCTTTTGGATGTTCTGCACATACAATGATATGATCTGCAAATGATGAAAGTTTTATTTCTTCCTTTTCAATCTTTAGGCTTTTTGTTTCTTTTTCTTGATGTATTCCACTCACTAGAACTTTCAGTGCAACGTTGCCTAGAAATGCGGATCGTGGACGTTGAACTGCTAGTAAACTGTACATGTTTTTTTAAGATGCCCTGTACCTGAGTAAGTAAGTTTCCTTCCATTCTTCTATTCCTTCTACTCAGTGAGAGGGCTTTTATTTTATCACGAATGGGTGCTGAATTTTATCAACTGCTTTTTCTACCGTGCTTTTCTTCTTTATTGTTGTGGTGGCCGGGGTGGGGGTTGTTGCAATGATGCGAGGCTTCTGAGGCATAGAGCTGGCCTGGTTCACTTCTCCTTCGTGGCTGTCCTTGATTTCTATTTCAGTTTTTCCACTGCCTGAACCCAAGCCTCCAAATTCTCCTTTCTCACTGCTGTAGTGTGACACATCCAACTGAGCATTACCTTTAGGGAGCTGCACCCTGGCGGTCCCAAGATGGTCTTGTCTGCCTGCATGTCCCTAGGACAAATGGATGAATGGTGAAATCCTTTCCTCCTGGTCTGGTTGCCTCTGGAATCCCCCGTGCCCTGGGGCTGGGCTGCTCCAGAGCACCGGCCAGAGCCACGGCACAAGGAAAGGCAGGTTCTCTGCCCACATTTTGTCCTCCTCGTCGATCACACGTGCTTCCAGGGCGTCTCCAAAGCCGGCCTAGCCTCGTCGGCCCTGGCAGGCAGGCAGGCAAGCCCGGGGGATTCCCAGGGTTGAGTGTGGTGGGAGGGTCAAAGTTTAATTTAAATTTTACTTAATAACTTTCAAAGTGTAAGCTTGTGGATGAGAATCTCCTTCAGATTATTATGCTCATCTTTACTGAGGGAAAAAGAGAAGTAAAAAAAAAAACTAACACCAATTAGGTATAATATTTTATATTGGATTTTTCTTAATGTACATAAATTTGGAGGTAAATTTGTACTTGGCTCCAAGCCCTGATTAAATGTTTTGAGTTCTCCAAGAAAGATAAATTTGGGGGCGCTAATAATTTAGATCTCTATTCCTCTGATGGGTCTTAAGGGGAAATGACAATGCAAAGTAAGTCAAGGTTCCTTCATTATCTGTTTGCAAAAGACAGAAATCAAGTTGAGCAACTAAGGAGGGAGAGAGAGAGAGAGGGAATTAAAGGAAGAGAGAAAGATCAACTCTAGTGGACATTTATAAAACATTTTGCCCACCCAGCACTTCAACTACAAACTCCCCTTTGCAGCCTCCCTGAAGCTAGGGTGAAGGCACGGGATCTGTTCTGGGCCTGTGAATGTAAGCTAGCCTTGGAGCTGCAAGGAGTGACTGCCAGATCTTGATCCCCTATTGAAAAGAGGGTATATTTGTTTGTATGAGGAATAAGCACAATATATAAAGGAGAAACATGTTTCTGTAGCTTCGTTTTGTTTATTTAAGTGTGTGTGTGTGTGTGTGTGTGCTGACATGGGCCAGTCGGAGGGTTTGATCGTAATGGACCTTGTTGTTCTCGGTGGATGACTTGCCCATTAAATGCTTCTCCTCAGTTTGGGAGAGTTCCTGCAATATCAGTCTTGGTGGGATGGAGAGATTGCTCCTCACTATAGAAATCAGATACTCATTCCCCAGCTTTCTTGATGCAGGGTCTACCATTCAGATATACCCAAACTTGACTTCGAATCCTAAGACCATCCAGAATCTGTTCCGGGGCTAATGGAGGCAACGGCATCTTCTTGCCAGAGTCAGCATTGGAAGAGGTTCCAGCAGTGGTGTCCAGCGCCGGCGACGCCGCTGCCGCAGTCGGAGGTGTCTGTGCCCAGGGTTGCTTTCCGCGAAACCATTTTCACAGTGTGATTTTGGGAGTTGTTCCTGCTTGCATTGTCTCTTGATGTGTTGTCCTTTTCTCCTAGAGAGCCAATAAAATACCTAATATTCTTTTACAAACCGGGGCTTGATCAACCTAGTTTGAGTTCGCTGATGTGGTTAGGAGCTAGGAACGCTGGCTGATTTGGAAATTTACTGGCTCTTATCACTGAAAACTCCAGCGGTGGATCTGCTTTAAGCAAGACTGGCTCTAGGAGCTCAACCAGTAAAAGATGGCCACCAGACATCTAGATTTATATCATCCTCACAGCTGGCAACCCTGGAGAGAAGGGAATGCATCCTCCCAATTTTCCTAGCTAAAGTCCTGGGGCTGAATCTGATTGGCCTGCTCTGGGTCATGTCTGAACTGACCAACATGGCAGAGATTCCCAGATTCATGTCTTAGAGCCTTAGTGTTTCAGGTCAAAGAAACACCAGATGGTTCAATTTTTTTAAGCAGTTAAGTACCCGGTGAACCGCTGTACTGTGGTCACGGGGATAGGCCAGCCTAAGTCATGTGCTCAGCCTGTGGCAAAGGAGCTAGTGCTGTGAGACTGCCAGTCCCACCACGTGGTGGGGCCACAGTTCCTGGCGTGCCAGTCTCGGCTGGCCTGTGTCTGGTGGGTGTCAGCAGGGTGTGAGTGGTGGTGGTGGTGGTTCAGGAGGGAAGGATGAGTAGGTATGTTACATAGAAGAGAGCTGGACCAGGGGTAGGGATTCTGTGGAGTGCATCTGGTTTATTCACAGATGCTTGGATCCCCAACCTTACTCCAGTAACTGCACCTGTCAAAACAAGCCATACTGGGGAGCAGATGTGGCTCAGTGGTTGAGCACCTGCTTCCATGTACAAGGTCCTGGGTTCAATCCCTGGTATGTCCTAAAAAAAAAACAAAAAAAAAAAAAACAAAAAAGAAAGAAAAACCAAGCCATACTACCAAAAATGGATGCCCAGCAACAGCAGGTTCATGGTCCAGGAGTGGTCGGTCCTGAGGAAGAATGACCAGCACGCAAGAGCATCTAACTTGGGACAAGGGATGTGAAACTGAGGGAATGAATGATTGAGTTGCATCTATCTTTCCTTTCTTTTCCCACAAAACCCAGTAAACAGACCCCTTCCTTTCTTTAGTCCCTGTGCTTTGAGAGCAAATCCCAGCAGGCCTGGAATTAAATGGGGCTGTTTTGTAAAGTTCCTGCCCAGCCCTGGCCCTTTCGGCATGAAACACACTGATTAATAGTGCTGCTTTGTAACCGTGGGTTCAAAGAGGAGTTTCAGGATGGTTTGTGCCACCATGTCAGCACTGTTGTGTGTTTTTTTTTTAAGATTTATTTTTCAAATTTATTTCTCCCCACCCCCTTGTTGTTTTTTACTTGCTGTGTCTGTTTGTCATTCTTGTTTCTTTAGGAGGCACCGGGAGCCAAACCTGGGACCTCTGATGTGGGAGGGAGGTACCTAATTGCTTGAGCCACCTCTGCTCTCTGCTTCGTTGTGTCTCTCATTCTGTTTTTTCTTCTTGTGTCTCTTGTTGTGCCAGCTTGCCACGCCTGCCCGTCACACCAGCTGTCTTTAGGAGGCACTGGGATCCAAACCAGTGACCTCCCATGTGGTAAGTGAGAGCCCAGTTTCCTGAGCCACATCTGCTTCCTAGCATTGGTTATTGATAACACTGAGATTGATAGTTTGCTCTTGGTGAGACCCTGGAGAGCTTGGCTGTTGAAGCTGGTTGTGTAGCAGGAATTTGCCTAAGTGTCTAGTTGAGACTTCATTTTGTTCTCCCTGGGTCCACGGTGTTCCATGCACATGCTAGCGGTTCCTGGTCTGAAGGAGAGAGTGCATCTGTCACAGAACAGAGGACAATGGGGATCCACATGTGGCCCCTCCAGTTCCTTCCATTGCAGTGGCTGGTGGTTGTGATGCATATCTTTACTTTGATGTTGTTGCATAAAAAATGGAGAATTTAATCATTTTCATTTGGTTTCTCATGGAGGTTGCCTGAAGTATGGTAGGTCCTAGTAGCTTCTATGGGGTGAAGAATCTATTACTTCAGAGGAGACCAGACCATGGACTTGCTGCCTTTTATACTACTTTAGGCTGGGGTAGGGGGTATATTAGCACTCAAGATTACCTGCTTATAACATTTAAGGGAATGCTACTGCAGCAGGTTGAATGGGGACCCCAAAAACATATGCCACAGTCCTAACCCCTGGAACCTATGGACATGACCTTATTTGGAAAAAGGGTCTTTGTAGATACAAAGAAGTTAAGGCTCTCGAGATGAGATCATCTTGGATTAGGGTGCATCTTAAATCCAGGGACAGGGAAGCGGCTGTGGCTCAATTGGTTGGGCTCCCGTTTACCATATGAGAGGCCTGGGTTAGATTCCTGGGGCCTCCTGGTGAAGGCAAGCCAGCGGCAGCACGGTGAGCCGACCCAACAAAGGGAGACCAGCAGATACAGAAAACACAAAAGCAAATGGACACAGTGAGCACAAGCAGCAAGGGGTGGTGGTATATAAAAAATAAAAAAATAAAATAAATCTTTAAAAATAAATCCAAAGACAAGTGTTCACAGAAGAGAAGGGAAGAAAATGCACAGAGAGGACATGGAAGATGGAGGCAGAAATTGGATTCCAAGCCAAGGAATGCCAATGGTTGCCCGTAGCCACCAGAAGCCAGGAGAGAGGCATGGGATGCGCTTTCCTTGGGAGCCTCCAACGCTTTGATGGCAGACTTCTGGCCCCCAGAATTTGAGAGAATGCAGTTCCGTTGTTTTAAGCTCCCCAGCTTGTGGTCATTTCTGTGGCAGCCCTAGGAAGCGAATACAACTTCTGTACCACAGGTAAGTACTGCTGCATCCTACCTCTTACTGCGTCATTGCACCTGCTTGAGGTTCCAATGCTGTGGGCCTGGCCATGGCCTATCAGAACCTTGGGCCATTTTCTTACTTTTTTTTTTTTTTAAGATTTATTTTATTTATCTCTCCCCACCCCACCTTGTTGTTTTGCACTTGCTGTCTGCTCTCTGTGTGTTCTTCTGTGTCCTCTTGTCTTCTCTTTAGGCAGCAGCACCGGGAACCGATCCTGGGACCTTCTGGAGTGGGAGAGAGGTGCTCAGTCTCTTGCGCCACCTCAGCTCCCTGGTTTGCTGTGTCTCTTATTGTCTCTCTTCTGTGTCTCTCTTTTTGTTGCGTCATCTTGCTGAGCCAGCTCTCTGCGTGGGCCAGCTTGCCTTTCACCAGGAGGCCCCGAGAATCAAACCCTGGATGGTAGATAGGAGCCCAATCGCTTGAGCCACACCCATTTCCCGCCATTTTCTTTTTGATTGTTTTTATTTTTCTTTTTATAGCGTAGAAGCACTTTGTACATGTGAGAAAGCCCCTCCTGCTTTCCTGAGGAGGGGCAGCTGAGCTGATCACCTGAGGCTGTTGATGGTCTTGCCAAGGGAGCAGAGGAACCTAAGCCCATTGGCAACAGTTCCTTTGAGGCCTAGGAGAATTTGTCCACAAGCCCTGCCTTGTTTCCATAGACCTGCCAACATCCCTCAAACCTACACCCAGTCCATTGCAGATATCCAAGGAAGAGGTAGGGACAGAAAAGTCAGATTGTGGCATGCCACAGGAAATTGATTGCAGCATATTGCATGGTTCAGTGGTATCCACTTTGGAAGCCCCAAATCCTATAAAATGTACTTAGAACAGTGATTCTCAAACAAAGACACTGCAGAACTCTGGGGTTCTGAGGAATTGGGCCAAATTGATTCAACTTGAAATTTTGAATAATTGTGCTATTTTTCCAAATTATAAGGAACATTTGAGTTAATGGAGAGAATTTTCTCAGTTGCACATTTTTCTCCTCAGTGCTTTTCCTATGACTTGTGAGCTTTTCCTACTTGCTGGTTAACAACTGAGCAGAGTAAATCCCACAGTTTCTAAGTATGACCATCCTTTTTAAAAATCTATTTTCAGTTTTCAAAATACACAACATTGTCAAACTGAATAACAAAAAATGAGCCTTCTCCTATGGAAGGGGTGATGTTTGTTTTTCTCATTGGAAGTTCCTCTGCGTTTTTCTTTGGAAATGTAATTTATTTTATTACTATTTAAAGAATTATAATACATGCACATGGTGCAACACTTTGAATGGAACAAAAGGGCAAACAGTAAAAGATAAGTCTCCCTCAAATCCTTTCCCTCGACCCCCAGGCCCCCTCTCCAGCAGCAGCCACAATTTCCAGGTAGTTTCCTTTTTCACATAAAAAAGAAATTCAAGGTATCTCCTCTATACAAGGGAGCTCGTATGTGGGAAGCCATCGCTCAACCACTGAGCCACATTGGCTTCCCTGAGTTGGTTTTTTCATTTGTTGTGGGGTTTTTTTGGCTGTTGTTTGTTTGTTTTTTCAGGAGGCACCAGGAACCGAACCCAGGACCTCGCATGTGGGAGGTGGGCACTCAACCGCTTGAGCCACATCCACTCCCTTTACACACTCTTAGCACTCTTTATTTTCCTTAATAGAATTGCTCACAATTTCTTATATACTTATAAGTTACATATGTATGAATGGGTTTATTTATTTAAAGAAAAGCCTTGGTGACAAAAGTCAATTGTGCTAAGTTGTGTCTTCCCATTCACCTTTGGAAGAGCACTGCCCACAGATGGCAGCCTGGTATGTGTGGGGATTGCTTGGCCTGCGCTCCTGCTTTAAGCCCACGACCATCCAGTTGTGCAGGTCAGAGTGAGACCCTCTGTCACGGAGCTCCTCGCCCTGCCCCTTGGCTCCCAGTGCCCTGCTTGCTGGATGTGTTGGAGAACTCAGGTTGCCTAAAGTTTTTAGCCTTACTGGTGAACCTGTCCCAGAGATGGAAAAATAATCCTTTGCATTGGGCCTTCCCTGGGGATGAAGCCAACGTGCCTCACCCTATTTGAAGAGCTGATGCTTCCGTGATCTGCCAAAGGAGGAAAAAGTATTTCTCTTAAATTTTCCCTTGTTGAAGTATAAGCCGGAAAAAGACATCAAAGAGCTTAACGCCACTGCAGACCAAGGTGACCTGAGCCACAAGATGATCACCAAGACCAGCCTGGTGGCCAGCTCCTTGGAGGCTGCTTCCAGAGTCATGAGCACCCTGGGAGTGGCCCCAGCACCTGTGATGGCAGGAGGGCGCCTGCTGCTCTCAGCAGCTGGGATGGGGTTGGATGCAGCAGCTGCCATCACCAACTTTTTGACAATTGTCTTAGAAAGTAGAAACAATTCATCAGCAAGAGACAAAGCCAGCAGACTGGTGCCCGACACAATGGCCTCGAAGTGTGAAGCTTTCAGAGGAGTAAAGTTGGCTGATGCCAGGGCTGCTGGCAAGTGTATGGATAAATGTGCAAGCGTTATCAAGAGCCTCAAGGACCTTTGTGCCTACCATCTGGCCAAAGCCAATTCTGGCCCCATGGCCACATTCAAGAATTTTGTAGGGAAGCGGCTGTGGCTCAATCAGTAGGGCTCCCGTTTACCATATGGGAGGCCCCGGGTTCGGTTCCCGGGGCCTCCTAGTGAAGGCAAAAGCCCGCCCGCACGGCGTGGTTAGCTGACCCAGCGAGCACAAGCAGCAAGGGGGGGATAAATGAATAAATAAATAAAATCTTTAAAAAAAAAAAAAAAAAAAAAAAAAAAAGAACTTTGTAGCCGCAGGCTGCGACTCCTTCTGGAGGGCCAGGGTTTGCCAAAACCTTTGAGGGCATAGCCCCGGCCATGCTCAAGGGCACCTGGGTGGTGGGGTTGCTGGGGCTGGCCCCTTGCTTATGGAAGATGTGAAAAGCCTCCTGCAGAAGCGCAAGCACCTGGAGGGGGCATGGTGGAGCTGGCCGAGGAACTGAGGTTGCTGGCTAAGGAGCTGGAGCAGCACCAGAGGCAGTTCACCCAGCGCTACGAGCACCTGCAGTGGAAGGAGAGCCAGACCCGCCAGGGGGTCCCAGGCAGGGCTGTCAAGGAAAGGGGTGGAAAACGCAGACGTGCTCCATCTTCATGAGGCTTACCATGGGGGTGGGGGTGCCACTAAACAAATAGGCACATAAACAAGACATCGTTATGACCCTCCTTTCTGCGGAAAGCAGACTTTCCTGACACCTCTACCTTAAGTTAGGTCCTTCCTGTTCTTCCCAGCAAATTTTGTAGCAAGAGAAGAAAGTGAGTGGGTAGCTGTGATGGTTAGGCTAATGTGTCAACTTGGCCAGGTAATTGTGTCCAGGTGTTAGGTCAAGCAAGCACTGGGCTAATTGTAATACAAGAGCATCTATGGACTTCGGTCCCCAGTGAGTTTACTGCATGGATGGCTGATTACATCTGCATCAATCAGGGAGATTGCATCAGCAATGGGTGGTGCTTTTATCCAATCAGTTGAATGCCTTAAAAGGGAAAGCGTTTTCAACATTCAGAGAGAATTTCCCAGCTCATCGTTGGACAGCCAGCTTCTCCCAGAAACTCATCAAGGGCTTTTCATCGGAGTCCCTGGTTTGCAGCCTGCCTGCAGAACCTGGACTTGTGCATCCCCACGGTCGCATGAGAGACTCATAAAATCTCATATTATTCACAGACATCTCCTGTTGATTCTGTTTCACGAGAGAACCCTGACTAATACAGTAGCCATGGCACTGCCTGAGACCCCGGAAAGGGCACATATAAGCCTCTGCTGGAGATATGAAGGCTCATCAATTCATTCATTTGTTCATTCAACAGATTTTTTTTTTTAATTTGAGGAGTTGTGGGTTTACAGAGCAGTCATACATAAAATACGGGATTCCCATAAATCACCCTATTATTGACACGCAATGGTGTGGTACATTTGTTACAATTGATGAAAGCACACTTTCATATTAATAATTGTGCTCTTAGCTATATAATCCATGGTTTAACTTAGGTTTTACTGTTTAAGTAGTGCAGTTCCATGGGTTAAAATTTTTTTTTCTTATTACATTCACAATGTAGTGCCACCACCATCACCATCTATTACCAAAATAAAGTTAGGTGGGAAAAAAAGGGTAAACATGTAAATACATTGTATTAATTAGGCAAAGGGGTGATGATGCAAAATATCAGAAAGGGGGCAGGGACCCAATGTACTACTGACATGACCTAATCAATGCCCTAATCATAATTTTATCAAAAGTGAAACCTCTGAAGATAATGCAATAGAATATGCCCAGAAGAACAGACCAGTTTACAAACATAATCCAGTATCTATTTTTGGAATTCATAAACAATATCAAACTGCTACACTCTACCCTCTGAATTCCAAAATGACATTAGAATATTCAAAAAACTTTATTTCAGTAGCAATGCTAAGTACAAAATCACATCACAATCAGTTTAAAGAAATACAGTTTGTCTTGGGGCAAAGTCCTGTCTGGCTGTAGACCTCTGAAACTTACAAAACCATTTATCTGCTTCCAATATACAAATGGACAGACAAAGAATAAACATTTGCATTAGTATAAGGAGAAATTGGAAGGAAAATATGAGTCATGGGTCAAGAACAGATCTGAAAACCTGCAGGGCATACTTCATTAGATTAAGTCTGAAAGTCATTCTCAAGATGACCCACACTTTCCACAGGCTTGCCCAATGGCCATTTTCTTGGTTCCACCCTCATCACAAGCATCTGGGTGGCGACTGAGCTCCAGACCTCACCCGCCAAGAGCATTGGAGTGATGGCCACACTTTACCCAATGTTTGGGGTAGAGTCTTAACACCCATAATACAGTGAAGTGAAGACAACATTCTCCCTAACCTTTGACATACAGGTTCAACCCTCTCGGAGCAACAAGTTGGCGACCTGGCCTTCCCTAAACTATGGGGGACAGGCCCACACCTCTCAGACCTATGGGGTGCCAACCTTACCCTCCCTAATCCTTGGGGAATGTGCTCCACCTCCACCCTCTCTGTACCCTGGGGCAGCAAAACTCTCCTTGAACAGTGGGCAGGAACATCCACCCTCTTCAACTGCTGAGGCAAACTTACCCTCTCTGTACACATGGGTGGGGTTCCTCTCTTGGCCCAAAGAGATGTCTTAATTCCAGATCTCAGTTTCCATGGTTTTCCTCTTAAAGCCGTTTCCCCTCCCATCTTACCCTTACATGTACCTTTTAGTCCAAGCTGACAGTGGTTTTGTTCATACAGCTCTCTCAAAAAACTTGTTGGTTTAGCATGCAAGAAGCAGGGATCCAAGCCATCAGACAGAAAGACTTTCCATGAGTCGTTCCTGGATAACTGCATTTTCAATCCTGATTTACAAGTTCCAAGTTTAGTTAAGTCCTCAAATGGGGCACTATCATCTGGGGGCTTGATTTCTTGAGGCTTGGAATTTCTGGAATCAGTTTCTGTTTTCTTTGTGCCCAACAATTCAGTTCTCAGCTTATCTGTCTCATCTAGCATTTTACTATAAGCTGCAAGGAGAAGCCAAGCCACATTTTCTGAGTTTACTTTGGAAAGTTCTTCAGTTAAATGCCCAGGCTCACCATTTTCAAATTCTGTCTTCCAGAAAACATCAGGAGTTAATCTTACTAAGTTCTCTGCTACTTTAAAGCATGGATTGCCTTTCCTCCAGTTTCCAATAATTTCATCATTTACTTCTAAGTCCTCATAAAAAGTCTCTTTAGCATCCATATTCCTAACAACAGTCTCTTTAAAGTACTGTAGGACTTTTCTATCAAGCATCTCACAATTATGTCCTTCTAAGGCCTTATCAAAAATAAATTTAGGTGCCATATTATTACCAACAGTCTCTCCAAAGCAATCTAGGCCTTTTCCATCAAGCATCTCACAATTCCTCCAAAAAATATCTCTTACCCATTTATAAAACCATTCCAGCATTTTGGTAATTGCAAAAGCACTAACCCACTCTCTGGTTCCAAATTCTGTATTAGTCAGCCAAAGGGGTGCTGATGCAAAATATCTGTTGGGTTTTATAAAGGGTATTTATTTGGGGTATAAGCTTACAGTTACCAGGCCATAAAGCATAAGTTGCTTCCCTCACCAAAGTCTGTTGCCACATGTTGGAGCAAGATGTCTGCCGATGTCTGCAAGAGTTCAGCCTTCCTCTTTCCTCTTGAGGCTCCATGGTCCCAGCTTCTTCTAATCTCAGCTGTTAGGCTGGGATAAATCTTGCCTCTCTCCTGGGGCTCGGTTTCTACCTGGACTCAGCTGCTCTGTCCTGTCCAAAAGGTCAGCTGTAGACTACAGGCTCTCTCTCTTCCTGGGGCCTCTGCAGTGTCTATGGAGGCATCTCTATTCCTCTGTGTTGTTCTCCTGTGTGTTTACTTCCCAGGGCTCCATCATCAAAACTCCAACTCTCTCCTCTGCTGTGTAGTTTTCTCTGTGAGTCCTACTGACGTGGCCCACTCAAAGCCCTAATCATAATTTAACCAAGTAAAAGTGAAACCTCTGAAGTTAATGCAATCTAATATGTCCAGAGGAACAGACCAGTTTACAAACATAACCCAATATCTATTTTTGGAATTCATAAACAATATCAAACTGCTACATACACTTTCTCACTTTTTACCTAACCAGCGGGGAACACATCTCTCAAACCTATGTGTAGGGAGGAAAAAACCTGCAAGGAAATACAGCAAGGTCATGTAGATTTATTGAGAGGTAATTTTGATGATTCTTTCCTTCTTCTTTCTACCTTTCTGTATTTTCCAAGTTTTCTGTTATGTGAATTATTAATTCTGAAATGGAAAGTATAGGTAAGTATTTACAACAAAAATTAAGCTTTTTTGAAAATAATATCAACTCTTGGTCTGTTTGTCATAATTTAGCTTCTTGAATTGTTTGAATGAATACAAAGCAGCCTCCTTATTATGGAATGAAGTTACAGTGGGAGTAGAATGCGTGTATTTTCATGGAAGGTCTATTCATTTGTCTCTTTATCCGTCCATTGGTGTATCCACCCAACTGTCCATCCATCCATCTATCCATCCATTCAAACAGTTATTGAATACCTACCATGTGAAAGGCATTTGGGATACAGCAGTGAACAAAGCAAACCCCTGCCTTCATGGAGTTTATATTTTAGTGGGAGGGGGAAAGGCAGACAGTAAACACAATAAATAAGTAAATTATATAGTATATTATAAGGTAATGGATATCATGGAAAAATAAATCTGGGAAGGAGAATCTAGAGGTAAGGTCAGACAGATTGCAATTTTAAATAGGACAGTCAGGGAAAATTTCTCTGAGAGGCTTATAGTTGAGCAAAGACCTGAAGAAGGTGAGGTGGTCAACCATGAGGATATCTGGGAGAAGAGCATTCCAGGCAGAGGGAACAGGCAGTGTACCCTGGAGAGAGAAGCATGCTTGGCATGTTCAGGGGGCTGAAGGAGTACCAGCGTGCCAGGAGCAGGGTGAGGTCTAGGGGTGCACTAGGGGAAGTAGGAGATGAGGTGGGAGAGGTAACTGGAGGCTCACAGGCTAGGGAAAGGTTTGGGGCTCTTACTCTGGGTGAGATGGGAAATGATTGGAGGAGTTCAAGCAGAGGAGTGATGTAAAATGACTGTGACTTTAACAGGATCACTTGGGCTGTTTTATTGAGAAGAGACTCTAGGGATAAGAGTATAACAGGGATACCAGTTGGCAAGCTGTTGAAAGAATCCTTGGGAGAGTTGATGGGGGGTTGAACCAGTGTGGTAGTGGTGGAGGTGGTGGAAATGATTGGATTCTAGATATATTCTGAAGGTAGGGGCAACAGGATTTGCCAATGTACTAGATGTCTGGTGTGAGAGAAAAAGAAGAGCAAGGATAACACCAAGGTTTTAGCCCAAACAACTGGACTGATTGAATTGCCATTAGCTGAAAGGGGGAAGTTTGGATGGGGATGGGGCCAGGTCAAGGAACTCCACTTTGGACATGCTAAATTGAGATGCCCAAGAGACATGCAAGTGGAGATGCTGAGTAGGTGGTGAGAGTTATGAGTCTAAATTCAAGATGTTAGAGATAGAAATTGGTCAGAGATACAAATTTGTAAATGGATGGCCTAAGAGTGGATGAAATTATCAAAGGAGGGAGTGGTGGTAATTAAGAGCAGATGTCCAAGGTCGATGTCTGGGGCACTCCAGTGTGACGAGGATGGGGAGATGTGGAGGAACCATCAAAGGGGACTGAGAAGGAGTAGCTCCCAGGGTAGGAGGAGAACAGGAGTGGGGTGTCCTGGAAGCCAAGTGAAAAAACCTTCAAAGAGAAAGGAGTGATAAACTGTCAGCTGCTGCTGATGGGTCATGGTTGGTGAAATGCGAGAGCTGATATGATTTAGCGACATGGAGACCATTGGTGGCCTTGAAAGGAGCAGTTTTGGAGGAGCAGTGGAGGAGAAAAAGCTTGAATGGAAAGAGTATAAGAGAGAGAGGAAAGAAATTGGAGACAGTGAGTGTAGACAGTGGTTTTGAGAAGTTTTGCTGGAAAGTCAGAAAAATAGGCAGTTGTTGAAGGGGGAAGTAAGTTCAAGAAAGGATATATATATATTTAAGATGGGAGAAATGCTAGCATGGTTCTATGCTGATGAGGTGATGAGGATGATCCAATAATGAGGAGATGGTGGTGGCAAAGCCCAGGGACCACCCCTACTCTTTCAGCTCCTGGTGCCTGCAGCCTGGACTAGATCCCTCCCAGTAGGGATCACACTCCCTGCGACATAAATATATGATGAATTAGCAATGAAACCTGATTATATATATACAATAGATATTACATATCACATGCACATGCTTGCATGCATATATGTAAGTTCCTACTTTTCACATACATATTTTAAAAGAGCATGTCCTAGGAAATTTTGCTCTATTCCCTACCTGTGTTAAAGTGTCTTCAAGCTTCCCAACCTGAGGAATCCTTGTACACAGCTAGAAACTCCCTGATCCCTGTCCCCCCCAAAGAGAAGGAGAAATATTCACGGACAATTTATGCACTAGGGACTATGCTGAGTGCATTACTAACTTATTACATAACAATGTCAAATAGTTATTGAATACTTACTACTTTTAGATACTCTACTAAGTATGCTACACATATTGCCTTATCTCATCCTTGAAACAAACTACTAAAGTAGATACATTTGTCATTTCCATTTCATAGATGAGGAATCTAAGGCCCAATCCACACCTTAGGTAGAGATTGATTACTTCGGTTTTGCAAATTAGGAAAGGGGGGCTGAGAGGGTAACTCTTTCCCAAGTTCACATCACTGACAAGTGGTAGGGGTGGAATTTGCACATCTGTGCTTGTAGGTCTAAGGTAGAACTTTTAAGTTTGTTTAAATAAGACAATTCTGGCAACAATTTGAAAGTTGTTTGGAGATTAGTATTTTCCCCACACTTGGAATTAGTACATTCAGTCTGTATTTAACAGGGAATTTTCACAAGCATTGATCTAAACTCTTCCAGAGATTTCTGGAAACTTGTGATTTGTCTAAGGCAAGGGTTGGCAAATTACATCCCATGTGCCAAATCCAGCCTATCACCTGTTTTTGTAAATAAAGTTTTATTGGGACATAGCCATGTCCATTTGTTCTGTGGTCTGTGGCTGCTTCTGCACTATAATGTTCGAGTTGAGAGGTTGAGAGACTGTAAGGACCCCAAAGCCTAAACTAGGATCTGGCCCTTGCTGACCTCTGGTCTAATGGTTTCAAGAGAAGCAAGTTTTGCATATCTAGAATTTCGGCTTTTGAAATTGGAAACAGCCCGTGAGCTGTGAAGTCAATTTTTGAAACCAGAAGGAAGCAAGGAGCCATGATGAAGACCCATCAAGGCTCTTTTTTGGTTGCAGGGGCAGATAGCCCTCAAGAGAGGATAAGTGAAAGGTCAGAGGGAGGGATTTGTTTCCACACATGGAAAGGCCAGTGCAGACCTGGACCTCCAGGGCCTGGAGCTGGGCCCCCTCCTCTCCAGCCTTCCCATGAAGCTCATCACCCCATCTCTCCTCACTGGTCTCATTCTCCTCCCTCCACAGATCAGTTCCCTGCATTACTCCTCAGCTTATACTTGGCTCTTTGCCATTTCCAATCTGTGTGAAATTGGGCAAGTCCTCCTAGCTTCACTGAGTCTGTTTTCTTTTCTATAAAATGACAGTAATAGGCAGTAATCCTCAAGAGTTGTGAAAATTAAGTAAGAACTCACACATGAAAGCACATACCACCACCCCTGCTGTGTAATAGATGCTCAACCAATGCTGTGCCTTGAGAAGGCACAACAGGACACGCAGGAAGCATTTGCTGAATGTCCCCGATGACAGCAGCCTGGACATAGGTACTGGGTGCTGGCACAAAAGATGCAAAAGTCCAAATCCCTCACTTGGGAGAACTTGCCATTCATTTGGAAAGACCATGCTTCTGTTTCTCTATCACGCAGACTTTCAAACCCCAACCAGGCAACATTTGGACAAGCAGAGGCTCCTCTGGTCCTAACCTACCAACAACTGGCCATGGGATCTTGTGCTGAGCCTCCAAGGGCCTTTTCATAACTATTGGTAAAATAGAGGGCTCGATTATTTGAACTTCAAGGATTCCATCCACCTCTACAATTCCATGACTTTTACTCTAAGGACAAATGAAGAGAAGTAGTCCTGGGGTAAAAAGTGTAATCTGTTTTCATTCAGTGAAGAAAGGTTTATGGAGCTCCAATCACCACTGGGTGCCAGCTCTGGGCAAGGCCTAGGGAACACTGTGAGCAGAGCTGACAGGTTCTGGCCTGGCTCCACAATTCCTCATTCTCTGACCTGGATCTATGACCACCTGTGCCCTTGTTTCATAAGGAAGTGGGAAGCGCACAATCTAGGAGTGAGGGCAGGCAATTGAACGGTTACAATGCGAGGGTAAAGGGGATGTCAGGGACCTCAAGGCTCAGAACCGACATCATGTCCCAACATAGGAACCCAGGATGGTTGTCTGGAATGTTTGGCTCATCTCTGTGGATCATACTAATAGCAATAATAATAATAATAATAATAAAACATTTATTAAGCAAATAGTGCCAGGCACTATTCTAAGCATTTTACATATATTAACTTTTTTTTTTTTTTAAGATTTATTTATTTATCCCCCACTTGCTGCTTGTGCTCGCTGTGTCCATTTGCTGTGCGCTTTTTTCCCCCTGTGCCTGCTTGTCTTCTTCTGTTGCGTCATCTTGCTGCGCCAGCTCACCGCGCTGCGCGGGCTGGCTTGTCTTCACCAGGAGGCCTTGGGAATCGAACTCGGGGCCTCCCATATGGTAAACGAGAGCCCAACCAATTAAGCCACAGCCGCTTCCCTATATTAACTTTTAAAAATCCTTACACCAATACTATAAAGTTGGGACTTTAAACACCCCCATTTTACAGATGAAAACACTAAGGCATATTAAGCAACTTGCATAAGGTCATAGATCCAGAAAGTGATGGAGCCAGATTTCAAACCTCGATCATCTGGTGCCAGAGCTCATGCTTTTAAGAAGCAAGTGAATACAGCTTCTCAGAGCTGGAGAGGATGGAGATCCCTTCCCATGGGCGTCCCTCTCCTTTCCTGGGCTCATGAGCTCAATCTTCTGTGGAGTGAGTTCACTCCGGTCCTACATTCAAGCCTGTGTGTTTCAAGAAAACGTTGCACAAGACTCTACTTGGAGGCATCTTAGTCTTGACGTCCACGCCAGGTCTGTCCAAGGCCCCACTGGCCCTGATGGAACTCCTGGGGGCTCCAGGCCTTGAGTCTGGCACTGGTGAGAGAGAGATGAATAAAGCACAGTCCTGGCTTCAACAATTCAAAATAATGCAGCACAAAGCCGAACAAAGAACACAGTCAACCAATGCCACAGGCAGGCAGAGAAACAGAAGCCTGGGTGGTTCTGTATGCCACGCAGTCCAGAGGCAAGGGAGGCTAGTGGGGGCTGGAGGACTGAGGGAAAATCAGGTGGAAGGAAGGGCATGACACAACTAAGTTAGCGTGAAAGAAAGGGGTGGGTATAGGGCACACTTGCCTTGAGCCAGACCTAGTCAAGGTCCCTGCTCTTGTAGTCCTTGGCGATGTTCTAGGTCACGGCAGGGAACAAAGCAGGCCAGGTCTCTGCCTTCCTGAAGCTCCTTTCAGGTCTCTTTCAGTGTGGACTCCTTGATTACCGATTCTAAGCCTGCAAAGATGCCTTGAGGCCAAAGCTGTAAGGTGCCTCCAAGGCCCGGTTAAGGAGCTTAGACTTTGGCTCACAGACATTAGAAACCTGTCACAGAGTTTGAGCAGGGAAGAACTTGAGAAAAAAGGTGTTTTTAAGAAGAGTGGTCTGGCTTAGGTGTGTAGACCTGTGACCTTGAATATAGCTGGTCCATGGACCCCGTGGTAGTCAGGTCCACTCCTTCTTGGTCATTTCTATGAGCTTTTCCATTCTCTACCTCTCAGGAGACCTGTGGAAGGCTCCAGCCTTTGAGAAGGTGGTAGAAGCCAAAATTATTTAGAGTGGAGGTTTTCAACCAGGGAATACATTCATTATCAGTTTTGTCCTCTTGACAAAATCCAGATGCTCAGACTTACCCTCTTCCCCAGGTCAACTGAGTCAAAATCTCTGGGTATGTGGCCTGTGCATATCAACTGTTTGAAAATCTCTTTGGATGGTGCCAATGTGCATGTTTGGTTGAGAAGCTCCAATGTTTGGCATAGAACTACATCAGGTATGTTCCAAATTCTGGCACTACTTTCCTGGCAAGTCACCGGGCAGGGCCAGCATCTGACAGCACTTGGTCGAAGGGTTGGCACAATTGCTCCCCTACAGCTTCTTACTGGGCTTGATAGATGCACAGGCATTTTCTTTGCCATGAAATAGAAATAACTTTGCTCTGAGGGGAAGGAACTCCAAGGTGAAGGAACTTGGGTGGGAACTCATGATTGGCTTGTCCTCATTCCCGGACAGCGTATTTTCACCTGGAGATATAAGTTGTGCTATCAAGTATATAGAATTAGCACCTTAGCGCCGGGAGGGGCCTCAAAGAACATCACAGATGGGGAGTATGTGGGGCAGAGAGGCAGAGAAACAGAAGCCTGGGTGGTTGTGTATGCCATGAATCCTCTTTCCATACCCAGGATATGTCTCTGATGGTCATCAAAGCAATCATTGGCAGCTTGGGATCAGGGAGAGAGAGAAGATTCACAAGTACCTGATGGAGTATACAAAAATGGAAGCTTGGGCCCTTTGCCACCTTTCTGGCCCTCCTCTCAGAATGGCAATAAAGTAATTCTGTGTTTTAAATACAATCCTTGGGATTAAGCATGGTTTCTTTATTAGAAGCATAACCTGTGCCCATGCCTACCATATCCCTGGCTGGATGTCATAGAGTCTTGTCTTCTTGTGGTACCTTCAGTTCAGTTCAAATGATGGGAGCTCTGGCAGTTGCCCCCATGAGGCATTAGGGAGCCAGAGGTGATGAAACTGGTCCTTCACTCTCTTGAAGCTCACAGTCTGGTGGGGAGCGGGTAGGGAGAGAAAGGAACACACACAATCACCTAACAGAAAATCCAGCTTCTCCAGGATTCGTTTGCAAATGGCCTCAATACATGGCTGATATGTGAATATACTGCAATAAAATTCCTTTTTGAAAAAATACATGGCTGCACATCACCAAACAATGTTTATGTGATTAACATGGCGTAGGCCTGGGCTGAACTTGAATCAAAGAAAATTAGAGTTAAAGCCTCCTATCAAAAGTGCAAGGACTACGTAAGTGGAAGGGATTCATGCCAACAGCAACAAAAAATGTATGAAGAGCATACTATGTGCCAAGGGCTGTGCTGGGTGCGTTCAGCCTAGCCCAGAGACCAGCACTTACTCAACCCTGATGATAGAGGTTAGGGTGGCAAGAGCTATGCCTGAGGAATAGGGGATTAAAGAGCAGAGAGGGAAAGGGCCACAGGTGACATATGAGCTGAGCTTTGAAGACAATTTCAATCTGGAGGGCAGGGGGTAGAACAGCAAAGGCAAGAAAGAAGCACAGCTTATTAGGGGCAACAGGTGGCCTGAGAGCAGAGTGTGGAGGCCTTGAGTGCCATGCTCAGAAGCTTGGAGGCTGCTCTGGAAAATGGGAGTTTCTCAAGGATTATGAGAAGAGGGATGATAGGATCATATTCATTCTAGAAGCCAAGTGAAAGTGTAGGGGATTCACTGAATAGAGGAGGAACAAAAGGAAGCAGTGACCAGGCCATTTTTGACTCAACAGCTACTTTGTTGAATGCCGCATACCAGGGATCTGGGGATACAAGGGTGAGAAAGGACAGCCTGCGCCCCTTTTCTCATGGAGGTTACATTCTAATTATTAGAATCTAATGGAAGAGTGAGACAAACAAAAGACAAGCAAATAAAGGAGCCTGGTAACTTCAGATAAAATTCAAAATGGCAAGTGCTATGAAGGAAATCAAGTAGGGTGCTACGGTAGTCATAGGGGAAGGGAGCTCATTTAGGCTGGGTAGTTAAAGGGAGCCTTGCTGAAAGGCCAGAAGGATGAGAACTACGATCAGTGTATCACGGCAGAGGGAACAACTCAAGTAAAGCACCAGTGATAGGGATGAGCTTCGTTTATTTAAAGAACATGGAAAGGAGGCCAGTGTGGCTAAGTGAAGTGGAAAGTGGGAAGAAAGGCAGGAGATGAAGGAATCAGCTAGAGACAGGAGTGCAGTGCCAGCTCTTAATTTCTGCATGGGCTTATATAAGAGAAGCACCTGGAACACTGGAGCTTTGTAGTGAAAGGGCACAGACAGCAGCCAAGACTGTTCTGGATTCAAATCTGTCGGTTTTGCCACTTTCTACTTAGGGGACATTGGGCAAATTATTTTACTCTCTGCTTCAATATGGGAATACCAGTACTGTTACGTCAAGCCTGGGATTTGATTTCTCCCTCCTTATCAGCTAAGTTAGCCCGTTACTCTTTCATGGATGCTGGCAGAAGGCAGACTAGGTCAGAGACAAAGGACTTTACTATGCACAGTACAGCAAGTGGCATGAGCTTCAGATCGTTAATTGGTTCCCGACTTCCAAGTCCCATGGGGGAGACACAATCATGGCCTAGGTGGATGTATGCATGCAGTAGGTCTGCATTGAGGCTGAGTAACACTGAGCTTGTGGATTTCACCCTATTTTATAGCAGGCAATAAGCAAGCATGCTCCTTGTGGCAGGATACATTACCTCACTCCTCAAGCTGCAAACACAAGCCCCAGGAATGGCCCCAGCAGAGAGCAGTTAGGGCTTTGCATTCTTGGCATACCTGACAAGAACTGTAGGAGCACAAAAAGTGTGGAGTGCCTGCCAAGCACCTACCTTCCCTATAGGTGGTCGAGATGTGCTTTGAACAGTGCTCTGGGTCAGCTATTACTACTAGGGGTGGCAATATGGACAAAGGCAGGCTCGAAATTGTGTCCTTTACATAAGAAATTGAAAAAAATAATTCAGCAAGTATTTACTGATATTTACTATGTGCCGGGCACTGGGGATACAGCAATGAACAAAATTCCAGGAGCTTACACTGTGGTACAGGAAGAGAGACCACAAAGAAACTGGTAGGGGACCATGTTATATGGCCTTATAGACCTCGATAAAGACTTTGAACTAAGATGAGAAGGCATTGGATGGTTTTACACAGAGGTACATCATGAGCTAACTTATGTTTTAACAGGGTTATATTGGTGGCTGTAGGGGGAATAGACTTAGGCAGTTGGGTGTTGCTGGAGAAAAGATGGAAGCAGGTGGACAGGTCTAGACTAGGCCATGCTTGTGTGGAGTGGCAATGGAGGAGGGTTCACTCATTCACCTTGGCCTGTCACAGCATGACAGTCAACGGGTCTTGAGACTGTTCTGCAGTCCTGAATACTACAAAGTTCAAGTAGGCCAACTGAAAAGTGTCCATTAGATGTAATCAAAAGGGTGGTTGTTTCAGGGTACTGGAGATAGCAGCAGGTTGAGGAGTAAATAACTGGAGTTAGAGATGGTAAGTTTATTCCACAAGTTTGTCGTGGGGATCTTGCAAAGTTGTTTTTTTAAATGCATAAAAAGATCGAAGCATGTTTAAACACTGAAGGGACTAGTAGAGAGGAAAAAGGTAGGCAAGAGAAAAGAACACAAAGCAAGGCATCTGAGGTGGGAAAGAACGGAATGCAGAGCACAGGTAAAGAGGTTAGCCTATGGTATGAAGATCTTTTCCACTCAAACAGGAAGGAAAGGAAAAGAATGGGTATGAATTTAAACAGGTCTCTAGATGTGGTAGCAACACAGTCATCCAGGGAGATCCTGTCTGAAGGCCTACATTTTCTTCATGAAATAGGAAGCAGGATCTGCTGAGAAAGCCAAGTTAAGGGAACTAGAGATTTGTGGAGAGTGGATATTATGGAGAATTTCAGAGATTTGGGGATTATAGGCAGAAATATCCTGGCAGCTAGGGAAAAAAAAAGGGCTAAGCTAGACACTGAGGAGTATTTTCCACCTTTAAGGAAAAAACAAAGGAGACTGGGTGGCAGCAGGAGAGCTAGGGGAAAGTAGTGACAAAGAAGGCAAGGAGGTAAGTGCCAAAGGCTTCAAGGTCTAGCGGGATGAGAACTCAACTGGGACCCCAGGAAGGAGTTTCTGAGATTTGGTGAGGGTAACAGCTCTGAGTCCAGGAGAGGATGGAAGGCAAAGAGGTAAAGCTGATAGATTTCAGAAGCAGAAGCACAAAGAGCAGCTTCTGGAAAGACTGGAGCTCATCAACTGGAGGAAGCCACAAAGAGAAATTTACAAAGTCCCAGGTTTGGGCCTCATTTACCTTACAGCTTACCATGATTTATAATGTTTTCTACATTTAGGACAGGGATGTGGTTTTCCTTCTTTTTTTCCCATTTTAAGAAGTCCCATCCAAGTTTTATCTTTTGAGACTCAGGAGGTAGCAACAGGGAACAAGGATCAACACACACAAGCCAAAGAATGGTGTTTCTCTCTTTTATTTAAAAACAGTGCTTCATTACCATTTGCAAAGGTAGAGGCAGTGCTCCTCCTTTGCTTAGAGTTTATAAAAGCCAGCAACATGATCAATAATTTATACACATGGATAGTAATACAAAAAAAAATAAGGAATAAAAGCTAAAGATCTAACTACTCCGACCGTCACAATTCCAGCTACTTGATAATAATAGGAGTAACCCAATGAATACTGTATGGTCTGAAAGCTACTATACAATATGATTCTTAACAAGAAGGGAAGGGAATTAGAGACTGTCACAAAGCCCTGGGATGCTTCTCTGGAGTCAGCAGGGAAACAGGACCCTGGGCAAGCAGCTCGGGTGTCCTAGGAAGTGATTCTGGGGAGGTTAAGAGGAGAAGGAAAGAAGGCTAGGTGGTCAATTATACAAGCATCCCACAGGATGCCCCCCCCCAATTCCCCAAAGGTACCTGTTTTGCCATGGCAAGGGGAGGGGCTGGGGAAACCGCATGTTGCACATAGGGATGGTTCCATCCCTGCCATGGGGAGTGGGGAGAAGAGGGGAGGTTCGTGGCATTTTTAGCCTTGCAAATGAATTGGACTGAAAAGCTCAGAGACACAGGTAGTCAGCCTGTCAGGGACAAGAAAATGTCACTGGCTCTTTTATCACTTTGCAGCCCTAGCTTACGTGTCAGCCCCAGGTTTGCTCCAGCTATTCACAAGCAGAATTAAAACACAAGAAAAAAACATCCCTTAGGGAATAAAAGAGGATCAATTCATCACTCGATAGATAATACAGCCAAAATGAGCTGCCAAAACAAGCACACACACACACACACACACACAAATACTGTGAACAGAAAAATACAAGAAAATAACTAAGCTGGGAGTCTCGATGGGGTATAGACATTGCTTAAAGCACTTATCAGTCCCCAGAAAAACCAAACCAAAAACATTTTTAAAAAATCCAAAAGTTCATGGACCCCCTGGGAATCTGGTGGTGAGCATAGGGGCAGGGGGTGGGGAGAGAAAAGAGAATCAATGTTCCCTTTTTGCTCGCCGGTGTGAGCTGAGCCCTCACGTGGCCGGCATGTATATAACTACCAGACAGATGGGACCAAGTCTCCATTGCTGGCAGTCTCCTTAAAGGCAAGGTTTCTGTCTTGGCTGATGAGCAGTTCTCTCAGTTACCAATCCCTGCCAACCAGCACTACCATGGCTGAAATGATCTACCGTTTTCCTGAGTAAACTGTAACTGGCTACAGTTTCGGTAACATGGAAAAGAACTCAGCTATACAGCCAACTGCGATACTTCAGGAATCCCCTCCATCCTTCTGCTACTTGTTCCTAGTGCATTCAATGCAGGAATTTGATAACTTGCTGTAGTCTGGTCAGTAAGACTTACTTTCAAAGAAAAAGTTCCAGGGACTCGACTGTACTCACTAAACCAGAGGGCACAGGCTGGCTTAGGACACCCAGAGCCTACTTGGAGAGGGCCCTGTTTCATGCTTTAGCTCTTAGATGGCTATTGCCTTGTTGATCAGTAAAGCAAGGATGAAGGAAGTACATAGGAAAAGGGGAAGTGAGGAAAGAAGCTTGTGGACAGTAACATTTCCAAAAAATATAGTGTTTTATGCAACAAAGAATCAAGTTTCACTGGTGTATACTACAAATGGCCAAACATTTTCAAGAGCGTGGCAAAATAAAAACAAATTTATATCTGATGTTCATCTTTCCCACTATTTTTTTCCTATCTTAAAACAGTGCAAACAGGTAACTTAAATGTTTTTAAACCACCACTACCCCTTCCCCACCCCCCAGAGTCCCTCTCCTCCTAGTATCTGGGGAAAAAAAATCCGCAGTTCTGCAACTGTGCTAGAGGGGTTTTAAGCAGCAGAAAAATGGCTGGACTTGGCAAAAGGGGAAGAATGTTCATCAAATATTTCCCCTTTTCCCTCCTTAAATGTCTTAGTGCTTTCCAGACTGTCCCTTAGTAGGCTTTTTTCTCCTGCCAGGGTGGGCGGGGGGGGGGGGAGGAGTGGGGAGCTGGGAGCAGGGATGGGAATTTATCAAGCCCTTCTTGCATATCCTTGGGAATGCGTCCATCCCGGTTTCACTCCCTCATATCTGGAAGATAAATGACTAGTTACAGGATGTGGTGATTAACTGACTTATCTGCTATGCCTCTAGTAAAGTAAAACCTAAACTAAGAGCAGTTCAGCCCCTGAGGTGTCACACATTTTGAGAAAAAGCTGCTAGCATTGATTTCTATGGAGTAGATCTCCACTAGCTCCCCTTAAACTAAGAGTAAGAGCCCCAGTCTGCTTCTTTTTCAATGAAAAAAAGGTGGGCTCAATTCAGACTGTAGCTGTTGGAGGATGATGGTGGTAGTAGGTTTTATAAAACCTCAGAGCCTTAAGAATGATGAATCACAAATGTCTAATCTGGGTTAATGGGAGTTGAAATTTAACACAAGGAATTCTGGAAAAGCTCTAAGGGCAGCTCTCTGGATTGAGAGAGGGATATTTAGATAAAGGTTTTTCACTAGAGGTCTCCTCAAAGGAGCTCTGCTTCTAAGAGTAAAATGCTTAGTATAGAAAGCCCAGGTCATGAATTACAGTAAAGCTGTCAAAATCACTCATGTACTGTGATTTAGTATCAACAAGTTTTTTTGGAATTATCAACCAGCATCCTCTAACAAACTCAGATGATGTCAAACTCTTTTGACTGTTCTTAATGCAATGAGAAATAGAGTTAGGAATATACAAGCATGGATGCTTCAAGGAACCTGCCTCTGTTTGGAATCTCAACATTCGAAAGTTGATAGGGAGGTTGATACCATGAAATCTAGGTGCTTAGAAGAGCCCCAGTTCTCAGCACTGACCATGAAAATCAAAGACCCTTTTAATGAAAAGCAGAACTCCAGTCAGTCTTTCTTAGAAAAGGGAGCTGGAGGAAGCGGTATTAAAAAATCATTCCTGGAAATTCAGGAAAACACAGAGCTTGCCTGCGGGGTACTCAGCCAGAACCAGCTGAACTGAAATGCACAAGAGATACCTCAAGCTTAAGCTTCTGCCTCTTTTAAAAGGGCCATGAGAGCTGCTTTTCTCTACCTTTCCCATCATGCTTATCTCTTTCTAAGAAAAAAGAAGAGAAAAATTCTTAAACACATTCCCCTATTCTCCCCACACTGTTACGGATACAACCATTTAGAATTTGGCCTAGTCTTGACTTGAGTAAGTGGCTTGCCATTTTGTGAGAATGGCCCCTACTGGAACATGACAAAAAATTTCTCTTATTTTCTGTAGTTAAGTAAAAGCTCTCCCTCAAAAAGAAAAGAAAAAAAAAAAAAATTCTTCCCTGCCCCCATTCTCTAGAACTGTAAAAGTCCCACACCCCATGTCCCCCTCCTCTAACTAAAATATGTATATACATACAACAAAAATTGTCTTAACAGCAACAAACCAAACTTTGGCTGGGGAGGGTGTGGTGGGGTTTTAAAAAATGGTCAATGGACTGGTTAGTTTAGTGTCCTCTTATTCTCTGTATTCCTCCCCAGACTCAATAATTGCATTGAGGCCTCTCGTTTCCTTGATGTCTCCCCTAGTTTCAGGCACAGCCTCTCTCCCAGTTACCAGGAGAGAGAATTCTGAAGGGAAAAAAGTTATGTATTATACATGACAGGCCTGTGCCCTCCCAGATATATCCCTCTGCTTACAAAGAACGTTTGATGTTGCCACACGTCAGTCATTTTAATTCAGGGACATGAACCAGTTACCATCAAGAACATGTGTGGAGGCAGGTGTAAAAAACAAAACAAAACAAATCAAAACCAAACCCATAATGAACCAGAAGCTCCATGTCTCTGAATTACTCCCTTTAGCAGCTATCCCTTGGGTGAAAGGTCACCCTAGTACCAATGTGAATAGACCAGGGAGGCAAACAGACCGTGCTTTTCTATTTTCTAATGCCTTCATTTTGGAAATGTGGCAGGACGCTTGCCTTTATCTGTAACAGCCAACAGCTGGAAGAGAAACACTTTCTCCCCCACTTTGATGATATGTAAAACTGAAGCCAGAGAGCAAGAGCAATGACTTACTGCCGTGGCCATGGAATGACTCTTTCTGGCAATATGTAAGATCCTTGCCATTTCAGACCCTCCTTCCAGGATGGGAGGGGAGCAATGTCAGGGGCTCCGGATTTTGTACCAAGTGGTCCAGGTGCTTGCTCAGCTGGGTGTCTTTGGAGGACAATGAGAAGTTGGGTGGAATGGCCACAAGGACTCATGACTGTGGATATAAAGGTGACTCATAAAGGCTCTGGAAGATGAAAATTCCTATGGCTTTGGAGCTAGTACAAAGTGCCTTTGCCTGTACTTACATGTCCCAATCACCAAAACTTCCAGGGACAGCTGACTTTGTGCTTTATCTTTTTCCAACAGATTTCATATATTTTATACTTTGTACTGACTTTACTGATACAAGAGAAAGATAAAGCCTATCAGAATGATTTGCTGAACATTATCTAATCTCCCTTTCTCTTCCTCACTGTTTATAATGGCTCTAAACAATTTGTACGTCTAATCCTTAAGCTGTGTCCAGATACGTGGGGAAAATCTGGCCACTGGCTATTCTTCTGTCCCTGGGTCTGAAATTCCTGAATTTTGGGGACATGGAAGCAGGGTGTTAATGAAAGGATAGATGAGTTAAGCTAGGGTTCCACTAAAGGGGAAGAGGGCCAACAGGAATGCTAGGATTACAGAAAAGAAAAGAATGATCTTTTTCATACTCCAGAGTTCATTCTGAGATCAGTTTCCTAATGAGGTGCTTATTATCCACAGTCTGAAAGCATGTTTGGAAATATTAATACTTAATTCCAAAAACAATGCCAACTGTCTCAGGCTGTGCATGTAAGATGATTGTATAAAGAATGGAGAAGACAGGAGGGAGGAGGAGAGGAAAGCATCTTTTTAGTTCTTCTGCTTTGCAAGCACAGATTCCTATCATCTATCAATCAGCATGTGGATTCCAGCCACTGCCAATCAGAATTGCCTGCCAGAGACCAGAAACTCAGAAGACTAGAAGAATATCCTGTTGCAGAAAGGAAAGAACATCTTTCTCTTCCACTTCTGCTTGTCCCCCAGCCATTCAGCACCAGATACACTTTGGTAATCTTGTCTGCTGATTTCTGATCAGATGCATTTATCAGGTCCTAATGTCTCTCCTTCCTCATTAACTGCCTCTTCTGTGATTGACAGAATAAGCTAAGCACGGACATACAGACATGGAAATGCATTATTTTTTTTTTTTTTTACCACAGTTAAAAAAAAAAAAAAAGAAAAAAGAAAAAAAAAAAAGCACAATCTTTGGAACAAAAGAATTAAAGGCAGAAATTTAAAGGAAAAATACATATTCAAAGAACATAGTGAGGTATAAAAAAGTATTCTCTCTTTTTTTGTGGTTTTTTTTTTTGTTTGTTTGTTTGTTTTTCCTCTTCATCTTGCTATAGAGTTCCTCTACTAGTAAATATTGCAATAGCCAGGCCTCATGAACTGGGGGGCTGTCCCATTTGCAGGGGTCTCACGTCACTTCAGTAGGGGGCAAATCGGCTGTAGCCACCTCGGTACAAACTTGCCTGCAATAATGAGAGACATAAAAACAATTTAAAGTTGATGAGAGCATTAAAAATGAAGAAAAATGTACTGGGAAGGGAGTTGGAATAAGAGCTTCCTTTGAAGCCTAAACGCAACTGATTAGATGTTGCCCCATGCAGTAAAATCAGGAAACTAAGTTCTGCCTCTCAGGTGCTCCTACCAGAGCCCAACCCATTTATTGCTGGTCTGATATTCTCAAGTGGAGAGTATGATGATGGCTTCTATTTAATTATGTACATTTCATTATTTATATGAATTGGCAGAAGGGGAATTTAATACTGTTTAAAACTAGATGTGCAAATCGCTTGATTTTTAAAAGTACGATTTTTATTTTTTTTATTTTTTCACCTTGACCCATCATTACAATCCTGGCCTGAAAGAGCCTGCTGATTTGACTTCTTTCTTGCACAGTCCCTGTTACTGGTACACGTTTTACTTTTCCCCACTATCTCTGGCATGTGTGGTCACAGCCCATGTTTTAAATGGTCCTGTATTTAAACCTGAGTTAATTATTCAACTAATAAAATCTACAGAATACACCAACTAAATTGTTTCTGGACGTATCCTAATTCATATATATAGCTGGGGTTTTAACTGCGTTTTATTCCTTTCTTTTATCTTTACCCAATGACTGCTTACCTTTTTTCAATTATAAGTTCTTTGGGAATGTTGTTCCCCTTCGTTATTCTTTCAATAAAGGCCTTATGTCATTTTGGCACTAAATAAAACTTCAGGAACTTCCATCACCATCTTTATATTAAATGCCTTTCATCAATTCTCAACAAACATTCCCCTAGGACCCCTACTACTTCTTTCTATAAATCTTCATTAGTAGAAACTTAGTATGAGAAATGATGGACTCTCATATTCCTTTAAGTCTTAAATTTTATGCTGTGTTCTATCAGACAACTTCTCCCATTTCCAGAGATAACTTCTCAGTTTTATTTTGGACTACAGAGGCTGTCATAGTAGAATGGTCTATCTTCATAGCCAGTGAGTTTCCATCCCTGGCATTGGAGATAGCCAAGCCAATACCTGATTAAACATAAGAATACTGCAGTGAGGATTTGAATTTGTGTAGGGGAATTGTTCTACATGAGCTCTACGGACTTTTTCTATACCTCCATGAAAATACCATATTCTGCCATAAATGGTATTGATAAAATATCAAGCTTTTTATTATTCACTTGGCTACCTAGTACTACCTATCAGAAAGCTTATGAATAGCAGAGACATCCTTTGGCATCTGCATTTGAATTTTATACACAAAAGTTTTTTGAAAAGCTTAGTGCAAGAACTGGAGAGCCTTATGCCTCCAAGTCTTGGCTAACACGTATCACACTCCTCAAAACTATGCTAAGATAAAATGTCAACCTGGTCTCCCCTCCTTTTCTCCAAAATGATGCCTTTACTCAGAATGGACTGTCACTGTTCACGCTCTCCTGCTGTCTTTAACTTGACCATGTGGCGCATACTATAACACAAAGATAAATGCATGTGGCTTTAGTACTTTGGCCAAGGAGAAAGGGCTACATTTATGACCTCCCTAGATATTTTGTAGCATGTAGGTAAAGTTAGAAGGAGTAAAATGGTTCAGTAATAATGAAAGGTATATATACTTACCACAGCGCCAACTCCATAGCTAGCGGCAGGGGCAAGGGCATGGTAGGGGTCTGCTGTATACACCCTGCCATAACTGGAAAGAAGAAATACAATCAGAGAGATATAGGAAGGCTTGTTATCCAAAAGCACTAAAGGCTTGTCTGTGCTGAAGACTTGTAAGTAATTTGGTCTTGGACTGCTATTAGGAAACTGGCAGAATGGAAAAGCATGTCTATTTCTACTCCTAAATGCAGTAACTCTGAAAATTCTGAAGGACTTCTATAAAATGCAAAAGATGGGAGCTGGAGATGAAGAAGAGGGAGATTAAACCAAAGAATAGACAGGAACAATAGAAAGGGAACAAAGGAAGGAGTCAGTGCCACTGGGCTTTTGGCATGTTGGAGGCCAGAGGAGAAGACCTCTGGAAAACCCAGTCTGCAGGCAGCCATGAGGACTAAGCTTGTTTTTGGAATGGAAAGGGAGGAAAGGGGGCTAACATTTTAGGACAGTACAGTGCTCACAGCATTCCAAAACTCATTTCTTGCTGTTTTTTACATACCCATCGCTGTAAGCGGCTGCAGCAGCTGCAGCAGCTGTGGCTGCGGTTGCAGTAGCAGGCTGTGCATATCTGTAGGCTGCATATCCACCCTACAGGAGAGAAGAGAACTGACTTTACAGATACCTCTCCCCCCAGGAAGACAGATAAACATATACCCATACACAGACACAAATACACACACACACACACATACAGATACAGACACAGACACAAACACAGACATACATATGGGAAGAAATGTTTCAAACTGCATCAGTCTACATGTTATTCCTCTAGCAGAAAATTAAACTCCATCCAATGCAGGGATTTGCTTTCCAATTTGTGAGTGTAGCAAATTCTCAAAATTAATAAATGAAGATATGATTTTCGATTTGTCTTACTTTACAGTCTTTGTTGGAACTATCAATAGGGAAAATATTTATAGAAAGTTGGGAGAATTGCAATGAGAAATGAAAATTATAGAATTAAAATTCCTTAAATTTGTATGTGTTAACTTCAGATACTCTGATGCTTTCTCAGATTGATTTACTGCTGAGAGACTACAGGATATAACAGAATGCTGCAATAGAGATCTATGCTCCTTTGGGCCTAGCCTGTTTGCAAAGAGGCTAAGATAATCAAAATATTTAGGAAAAACAAACAAACAAACAAAAAACAATGTAGATCAGGGGTTGGCAAACCACGGCCTGATAGACAATGCAGCCTGCCACCTGTTTCTAAAAGTAGGTGTGACGGAGTCCATATGACCCACAAAGCCAAAAGTACTTGCTATCTGGTCTTTCAAGGTAAAAAAGAGTTTGCCAATCCCTGATCTACATTTCAGACTTAGTCAAATCAGATCAGAAATGGCTGAGGATCTTTTGGATTCAAATACATCAAGAGGGTTTTTCTCCTCCCTCTCTATCCCCCTACCCCCCAGGATTTAACAACACTTACTTTCCTTCCAAAAAAGGTTTTGAGATTCTTACATCTAATCTTTTTTCCCAATGGTTCAAATATCCCTCTCAGTCCTAAAGAGTTTCAAATCACTACTTCCTGCTATTTCACCTCAGTTTAGTTGAAGCAAATACTCAAAAGATTTTTGCTGTCAAGGTGAACCTTATGTACTCCTTTGTAAAGTATTTCAAAGACAATCATATCAACAAATGCTACAAGAGACAGGCTATTTTAAAAAGTGGCAAGTCCTACTTCTTCTTGTTTTTCACCATTCTAGAATTCATCTAAATTCTACCTAAACCTAATTCAGATGTGAATTTTTATTATTACTTATTCACTACTGAATATAACCATGATCACTGGTCCATTTTGACACCATTTCTGTAGTGAACAGCATGTTTTATTTCTGTAGGTTAAGTGTATCAATTTCTCGTGGACATCCAAAGCTTCCTGCGTGTGCTACTTTCTATTCTTTCAAATGCTCAATTTGCTAAATCTACAAAAGACATTTCAAATTTGCTTCTGTTTCATTTCTTAGGGTTAAAAACAAGTATCTTTTACTGGGACACTTGGTCGTTTTAGCCATCTGATATGGCAGCTTCCTGCTTACTTCTTTTTATTTCAATTCAAACATTATTTTGGAATTATGTGTACTTTCTTGTGTGTTTCTAATAGTTTTTTATTTCTTTCTTATGTAATTTTTACCTTCTCTAATTGAAGAAACAGTATTTTGAGGGAAATTTTATTCTTGCTCTTTAAGTTTATGCTGCTTTAAATGTACATTTAAAAAATCTCTGATTGGTTTCCAATGGTTACATATTATTCCTTCTTAGTTCTTTAAATGATTGACTTAGAAAACAAACATCTTCTCAGTTATAAATTCCCCCACAGATATTCATATAAATAAGAAAATTCTAATTATTCTTACCACAAACACTGGCAATGAAATGGTAATGGCTATGGGGACCTGGGAAGCACCCTCAGGGGCTATTTGTGATCTACACGCCATTTCCTATGAATTCCAGCCAGATCTATGAGATTGGGCAGGGGTCAGACTAATTTGGGCAAAGCTTTACAAGACCACAACATAGGCACTGCAATATATATAATTAACTAACTTAAGTACTTATTTATCTTATTTCTTTTTTTAAGCTTCTAAAAAGGAAAAGAAGCAGTAAAAGCATTTGTTAAATAAGGCAAAAAGGTGGTCATTATCATTGAAATTTTAAGATTTAAATGAACCTTGAAGGTTCAGTTTTTTTCATTACAACTAGAGATGGTTCCATCAATTTAGAAGTTTGCTAGTGGAAAGTCTACAGCAGGGCTATCTTTAGTAATAATTCTTTATTAATGAGGATAATTCAGCATTGTGTGGTCTGTCTCTTCAGCACTCCTCCAAACACCAAAATAACCTTTAGAAATGTAAAAAGTCAAAGTAATAAAAGCAGTTAAAGCCTGATTCATGTTTACCTAAATAAAACATTTAAAAACTGAAGGTCTGTGCCATAGGACAGAGGTATAAATTCTCACTAAGGGAGCTGAGGCCCAAAAGTACTGATCAAGGGGAGATTTTAGGCCCTACTCTCAGGCAGTCTGAGTGGAGATCCTGGGGTTGCAATCTCTCCAGGTTTTCTGTCAAATCATGGCTTTGAACTGTACTAATTCTGAGGAGGAAAAAGGTTCTGAGTAAGGCAGAACCATTTCCCCTCACTTTTCAGGCCATTAGTCAGCACCTCAATGGTTTAAAAATAAGCAAAACAATTCAAAAGGGGTTGGATTGTATGGACGAAGTTTCCTTCCAAACAGAAAGAAACAGAGAGAATCTATTTGGAGTAGTTTTCTTCTTTTATAAGTGAGCTCTGTCTTTGGATGTTAATTTTGATGAGATTCTTTTTATTTAAGTTAAAGAAAACAGGTCAGGGATGCAGATATTGACAACAAAAGAATATCAGCATTAAGAAAAACTATATAAACAGTTTTTAAAAAGCAGGTAATATTTCAATCTGACTAATCTAATTACTTTATGGTAATGGTGCCAAAGGAGAGGAATGCCTATCCTTGGGGTGGATAGGTAAAATCCTAATAAATTAGTTTGGTAATTCATTAATGATGACAAAATATTAGAAAAATTAAATTGGATAGCATGGATTTACTCCTTTTAGATATAGTCTAACTCCAAAGTACTTCTGCTGCAGCATAATGTAAAAAAATAAAAGAAAATAAAAAATAAGAAAAAGAAAAATCAGATATATCTATTTCTATTCCAGATTTTAGAGCATACGGAGATTACAGGCTGAGAAACTTTTCCCAACTTCCACTTCTACTAGCAAATCTGGAGACTTTCATGAAACATGAGAACAAAGTGCAGTTTGAAACACCACGGTTTTCATTACTTTTCTTAAGTCTCTTCAAAAAGAACAAGGGTGGGGAAGAGGGTAGGAGAGACAGGGTTCAGGCGTGGGGAGGGGATGTGGCGCCACAATTATTAATCACATTAAAAACTAAGCATGCCAACATCTTGGAGCTAAAACAACCAGCAAAATCACCACGTTCAGACTCGGATTGGCTAACTATCTATCCCAGCATTCTCTTGGGACAGCGGTTTGCCCTAGGCTCTACCACAAGCTCGGTGAAGTACAGCCTCAATTACTAGAGCGTGCAGCCACAACGACCTGGTATTACGGAAACAGTCAGTCACCACTTGAGTTAACATTCCATACCCTGACGACTGGCCCCTCCCCAGCCCAAGGAAATAGTAAATCTTGCCCACCCTAGCCCTGGCCCACACCACAATGTTAATAATTATAACAAGCAGTAACCCATCTGTTATATCAGAGAAGGGAACAGAGACTCCACTGAGAGATTTAGAGTGAGATGTTAACATTTCTTCAGCTGACTGCACAAACAAACAAACAAAAAAAAAAAAGAGGAGAAATAATTCATTTGGAGATATGAAGTCATGAAATAGCTGATGTGTATTGCTTTTAACCATGCACTGATGCAAAACTGAAGCAACCATTAATAATAAAAATTTAAAAGGACATATGTATTTACACACAATCAGACCTGTTTGATCTGAAGCAGTTTGCAGAGTCTATCTGTGTATGATTTGAAATAAAACAAAAAATGGGGATTAGCATGGCCACAGCACACCCTAATGTAGGAGGGCACACACAGACAGCTTTTAGAAACTGATAGCTGGATAAATTTGGCATGGCTAAGCCTGATCCAAATATCTATATGCCCCTTTTAAAAGAATAACTTTCTTCTTCCTTTGTAATTAATTTCTGAGTGACTCCCAGTGTTCTAAATTGGGACAGCCCAATGCTACACCATTCCTGGTTCAACCTTCCTGACCCTGCCAACGTAATTCAGTCTTGACCCGCAGCACTTACTTGTAGGCTTGCCCTCTGTCGACACCCTTGAGTGTGATCAACAGTGATCCGAAAAATATTTCCTGTATTTAAGAATTATGTTGTTTCACAGATCTGTAACAAATCCCTGACTTTGACTTTCAGCTTTTTCAAAGGAAAATGATGTTACCTTTAAGATCCTTGTCCATAATAACTTTTGACATTGTCAAAATAAGGTCACAGTTTTCCAGTTCGATGTCATTACCTAGGGATTTTCTACTCCACTCTGAATCAATTTTATCACCTAATTAACTTTAAAGTTGCCACAGTGACCACACGATTTTCTGGCAGTTCTGTAGCCGTGTTCTGAAGTAGGACAAAATGGATGGGTTCTATGTTTCATCCTTCCTATAGCTGACCTGTATCGCATTATTTATTAATCTCATACTGCAGCTTTCCCCTTGTCTTGATTTTAACCTAATTTTTTATTCTTTTTTTTGTTTTTCTTTTACATTAAAACAGGACTTTGGTGAGCATGTGATGTCAAGACACCTTCTTTCTACCTGGAAGACAATGACATTATGTGACACTGAGAAGAGTGTGTAAATCAAGACCAGCAGACAGAAATGGAAGCTTGTTACCTCTATGTAGTGTAAAGCTCTAAAATCTATAAAAACTGGCAGACCAGGGTCTGGTATAACATAACTAAGGAGCAACCTGAGTGTGGGTGTAAGGAAGAGGCGTGCTAAGGGTAAAATAACTATAGCAGAGCAGAGACCTAGTCCAACTAGCTTGGGTTTAAGGCTGTGCCTCTGGGATTGGATCATTTTATTGTCTCTAGATGGTTCGAACTCCTTCCTTTTCCAGTCCTCCCTTCCCACCACAGCTGAGAACCACTGCTCTATTCAGAACTTACATGAGGGGCTCTTTAGGAGCTGTTAGAATTTGGCAATATGGTACTTTTGATTAAGAGTGAATAACACAGGCCTGAACACAAAAATCATTATAATAATGGTAACGTTATTACTGCTTTTGCTTGCGAGACCTATCTATTTTGAAAAGTAGTTATGAAAAATTTTAAAGGAAAAGTGTTTAAATCTTATATTCTTATTATTTAATATTGGGTAGGAAAAAAATTGTTATGATCATGTAGTATCTTCCACTTATTATTTCTGTGAAAGACGACAGATGATCTTAGACAGGTCCTTACTGAATTAAACTTTTCAAACAGTACTATTCCATATCACCCCAAATTAGTTCTATCCAAAATCTTACTAGGTAGCCACATATTTAAATAAACTAACTGGATTGTAAAAAGCCATTAACTGTTTTCCTCTTCCTAGCACCCAGGTATGAGTAAACCTTCTAAGAGTGCATTCTTATCCAAATGAACTCATTGTCCTTCCTTTAAGATGAAAGGAAAAGAGGGTAAAAGAAATACCTCAATTTTAGAGTTCCAGTTTTTAAAGCAACTTTGAACTTATATAACAGCACAGTCCAATTACTACTCTAATTTCAGGTCCCAATCTGGGATTCAGGAGTCCTATTTGCACAGAGTTCTACTTCCTCCCTTTTCTCATTTCTACCACAGTAGTAAGAAAATGTCTCTGACTACTAAAATCTACAAATATAAAAGACTACTTTAATCACCACGGATAAATGTGACTGAGAAACTAAAAGAGGTGGCAGTGACGGGACAGTGCACATAACACGCCTGGTGCGGATATGTGACCATGGGACAAGAGCACTTGATTTTGGAGGAAGTGCCATTGGGTGTGAAACTTGACTGTGTGCACTGCTGCAGCAGCAGGGCTCAGATCACACGCTCACAAGTCTTGACTGTCCAAAAAAGCCTCTGTTCCCATCTCTAACGTGGAGCTGGAATGGTTAGTATAATTCAATTTTTTCACTGCAATCCACAATCTGATTGATTCGCAGGTCACACTTGGCACTCCTACCTGAGGTATTTTAGCGCTAATGATTGGTTCCTGTAAGACTATTCTATAACAGAACACAGGAAGAGCAGTTCAAAAACACAGCTGTGGAAGGAAAACAATCATACAAAAAGCCCACTAAGGGGCCCACCAGCCTTTTCTTTCCTTTGGATGCAAGCATGCTTTTCACAGAATGAGCATTAGAAGAGTTTGTTATCCCATTTAAAAAGTGAATTAGGGTGAACTATGCCTTTTCTATGGTCAATAAGAGGGGGATGGCGGGGTGGACACATCACCTGTCTTGCCCCATTCCCAAGTTCTATCACAGTGGATCTCTTTACAAATTATGGACATAGTTGCTAGATCAGTTCTCCAGAAAGGAATGTACCATACAATAAATAGAAAGGAAGAAAATGTCTAGCAAGGATCACTGTCCAAGAACAGAACAGAGACAGGCATTTAAAAAACCTCTACCATTAAAAACCTAAATGAACTATAGAACAAAACCAGCAACTTAAACCTTTTCCCTTGTGTCTTTCCTTCAAGCTCTGGTTCAGTGCACTTTACTAGATAAACCTGCCACTGACCACTGTCTGTTTTCAATCTGCATTTCTGAGGAAACAACAACTCAACTTATCCTGATAGAATCCCACGGATGGGAAAATGGACAGAGAGAAGAACCCACTCAAGGTAAAACAACAGGGTTTTGTTTTGTTTTGTTTTTTTAAGAAGCATCCTTTTGCTCCCTCACATATTGGAATAGGGACTATAAAGTTTTAAAATCTGTAATTATATTTAGGTCTAGCTCAACAGTTACCTAATGATGTATTCTTGTTTTTCATTAGTGGGCTCAGATATTATTTCAGCACTAGTCACTGACTTTTGTCTCTAAATAACTCTGCTTTAAGATAGGAACTAAGAAATGATAACAACTTAACTGTTAATTCCTTTCATCACAAGGGACCACTAGTCAGTCAGTCTGTCTGTCTGTCTATAGGCAAAATCACTGAATCAATTCTGTTTAGCTTGATAAAGTAATCCAGATAGTAAATTAAAAAAAAAATTTCAAGAGTGTTTTCTGGATAGGTACAGAAAAACCATCTCTCACTTAATAAAAATCATACATTGTAGACTAAGAAAAGGAGAGAATGGTAAACAAATATTTGTTTAGTTGACTTACCAAAAGTTTAGTTTATTTGCTAGTAGGCAAATCTTAATAAGATGGAAATAGGCCATACTTTAAAACCCCCCAAATAAGGAAGATATTGGGGAGGGGACGACTCAATTTAAGGAACAATCCAAATGGATTAAAATGTTTGCTCTAAAAGACCAGATTTCAAAGAAAACTCAGATAACATCAAAATGAATTTCATGAGAATATGAATATCAATGCATATGGGAGATGTACATGCTCAAATCATATGTATTATACTGAATATGTAATTTGGTGTAAAATTGGATATATTTTCCCAACCCTCAAGTCTCACTGTGACCATGGGGAAAAAGATATCTTTCATCACTTCTTGAAAACAAACTGAGGAAAGAGGTGGACTCTAAAATATAAAGAGAGATAATGAAATATGGATTATCTGGGTTTTATGCTCTGCTATACAAGTGATTTGTGTAATTATGGGTAATTCACAATCTCTCTAAACTATATCTAACAAGTGAGAGGTTGGATCAAATTATGGCTAAGGTTGCTTTAAATATTTCTTAAACCCAGGCATACTTTGAAGGCTTACTCTAAACAGCACAGACCTATACAGTCACCTGCACCTCCACAGATTGATTATCCTAGCTCTACTTCCTGTAATACAGAGTCTCTAAGTGATTTCTTAAAGTACATTAACTTTTTTAGAATGCCAGAGAATCTCCGGCAGACTGTGGAAAGAGTTCATTAAAAATATCCCCTCAGTGATATTAGGAGCTAAGGCAGTAGGGGGATGGTGTGTGTGTGTGTGTGTGTGGAAAGGGGTGGGGGAGCATTTCCAGACAATTCTAACCTATTCCCACAGAGTGGGATTTCATGCCGAGAAGCTTTTCTTATAAAATTGTTTCTTAATGACTTGGGTGGTTAGAACAAGCTTGCTTTCAGAAAAAGATCATTTGGTTAGGTCCCAGTAAAAGACTTCAAAACTCAAACTTTCACTCTTTGTCACTTAGATCACTTTGTCCATATTTTAAATAAAACGTGACAAAACAAAAAACTTTAGCTACATGTAAATGTGGCTGATAGATTCAACAAATCTTACATGATAATTATTTTCCCCTAGACAACTCTTAAGAAAAGAGATTTGCTGGTTTGTGGACCTTTTAATAAAGAAAGGCTTTAAGCACTGAATATATGGCATCTTCTTACTATTATCCATTGCTAACTGGCATCAGTTCCTTATTTCACTTTCATAGGATAACACTCTTGAAGTATGTAAAACAGGAAAACACAGAGCTCAGAAAGCTTATTGCCACTACATAAATCAAAGCTAGAATGATCTAAAGAGAGATGTGAAATGAGAAGAAAAGCAGAAAAGGGAAAAAGTTGGTTTAAGGCTAAGCTAGTCCTGTTACTTATGTATGCAAATGATACGGACAGTAATAAAAGACTTTAAACCTGCTGATCATCTCACAAATAAATTAGTGGTGCACAGAACATCTGTGGGTATAGGGAATGGAAAAGAATATGTCCAGTAGACTGACCCCAGCAATGATCAGGAAACCCAAAGGCTTAGTTTTTGCACCCAGGGGCAAGCGCAGTGGCAGAGAAGCATGCTTGCATTCTTAAATATATAAATATATATATCCACAAGGAAAAAGAAAAAGAAAATTAAATAAATTATATTAAAAAAAAACCAAACCAAACCAAACCAAAGAAACAGAAAAAAAAAGGCTGGCTTGTCAGGGGATGGGGTTGAGAAGGCCCCGGTGTGTGTACTTACATAGAGGTCAGCACCGTAAAATCCGTCCTGGTAAACCACACTGCAGAAAATCCACACAAAAACAAAAACAAAAAAAAAACAACAAAAGAACAGAAACACATTCCGGTTATTGAGGACGGCAGCATGCACATGCGCTCAACACAGGCAGGTGATGTATGAATACATGACCTGGGCTTCAGGGCCAGAGCAAGTCAGTTAGGAAATGTGAAGGTGCACACGCACGTTATACGGCTCCAGGACATGGGAGGAGAGGGAAAGGGATGCAAAACTGGAATAAATTACCTAGATTTTGACAATTAAGATTAAAACAGTAAAATGCACTTCCAGAAGGACCTAATATAGCTATCTGGTGGATTGGAAACATCATTTTTGTATTTGGAGCATTTTTAAAAATAAGCTTGCACTAGGAAGAGGTTTTTCTTTAAAGAGCTTAAAAGGGGGGTAGGGTAGGGGAGGGTAGGTTGCACATGAAAATAAGAAAGAACCCAAAGAATTTCATTAGGGTAGGGCAGGACCTGTATGTGAAGTGTTTCAAAATTATATTTACTATTTTGTTTTCAGTTTCATAGCAATATAAAAATTTTTTGATATCCATACATCACCTGCTTTTTACCCTGCACATTAGACATGCGATAAGATTTGGCTGATCACACAAGCATGCAAAGTATTATTATTCAGCATTTTAAGAACCAATGCAACACCTCGGAAAAACAAGTCAATCAATTCTGACCAAAGTAAACAGAGAAATGTAATTTAAAACAAAAACAAAAACAAAAACACAACCAAAAATACCCACAATGCATTGCTTTCACAAGCAGAGATAATGAGCTATAGGTTAAGGTGATTGGTTCAAGGTCTAAGAATTGAAAGGTGCAGTGGGGATCCCAGATAGTAACAATATAATCCAGAGTGGGAAGGAGTAACTAGATTTTAAGGATTCTTTTTGATCAAGTAAAGAGTATTCATGGAATTCTGAGAAATGCAATTGATAACTGAATTTCTGGATATGCCCAAGGAGCATCCTATCTATTTAAAAGAATAAAACTGAGAAGGCAGTTGGTTAGGAATAGAAGGATATATTTTCTTGTTTAGAAAATTAACTTGCACCCAACAAAAAATACTTGACTTTTCTTGTTTTTTTAATAATCGGGAACACTATACTAATATACTTAAAATACAAATTTCAACCTTTGAAGTATTTTTGTGCATATAGACTTTCCTCAAAACATTATTTTGGGACCGAAAGATATGGAAGTGCAGTAGAGATAAAAGAAAAAAAATTACTTCATATCTATTAAATGGAGATTTGACTATTTTAAATTAGAGGATCTGTTTATCATCTTTCCAACAAGTTGGAAATTTTCACCACTACTTTCTCTGTTACCATAAGCAAGCTAGAAGTAAGATCATCCCATCCTACTTTTAAAAAACTCAAATACAAAATAACTTGACTCTTATAGGTAGCTCAAGTTTCTGGAGTCTATTCCCAATGGCATTTAGTTGCGTTTACAGGATAGTATGTCACACTTTGCAATGCTCCAAACGTGTTGTGCCTTTGCAGGACACAACAGGGAACTTTAACTTGTCTTTGAGTTTCAGTTAGCTAGATTCTAGCCACTTTCATTGTCTCCAATTGCAACTCAAGTATGATCTGAGAAAGAAGTCTGCCTCTAAATTGTGTTTTAGTAAAAAGGAGACTTGCTCGAGAGAAGGTTGATAAAATGCAAAGCACTGAGGCCAAGTGGTGATTAATTAGCCTTCAACTATTTCAGTCTGGGGATACAGGTAAAGATAAAAAAAACATACCTTCTTTAGATTAAAGTGGTGGCATTAAAAACATTAATAAATTTTACCCTAAATTCCATCACTCACTGGAAACATTCACCTAAGTTCTAGAAGAATCCCAATATTCCCTATATTAAATGCCACAGGAGGCTACAACACAATGATTAATGATGAAATTAGTTTACTAAGCTGATGAGCAATTCTAGGCCATTCCCCATAAAATACTGGACTTATTCCTTGCCATCTTCCAAGTAAACAGGTGGTTTAGTTAATAAAAAAGAAAACATGGGAAATTAGTGTTCAATGTAATGCACAGAAATTGATGTGATTGGACAAAAAGATAAAAATACCTTTGAGCAAATCTATACCTGACACAGACTTGGTAGAGCATGGGCTCTCAAGTTTGGCCAATATACTGAAATGACCTTTATTGAATAGGAATGAATTCAAGCACTTTATAAAATAACTCAAGAATGTTACAAAATAAAGAAGTCCCATGTTTCTGGTGAGCAGTTCTCTTTGCAAACATGATGGTAAAGTCTCTTGGATTGAAAGACACTTCATAAACAATTTTCCTAGTGTGCAGAACTTTCAAAAGGTTCATTTTTGGTTCACTTGAATATTTCTTGATGAAACAATACTGCATCTTTATTCATTTCTTTAAAGAGATGTCAGAGGTTGAAGGTCAAAGGTCAGGTTGAGAGAAAGAAGTATAAAATTAAAAGTAAGTAATGGCAGAAGATGGAGATGATGGAATGCATGGGATTTAAACATCTATAAACTGCAAACAAAAGTTAACTTCTGAAGTGGCTCCCTTTCAATGGCTTTTGGAGTCTGCCCATTTCAATATGCATACTTGCCTTATCTAATAAAAATGCTTTAATTCTGTGAAATGGAGGACCCCTGAATGGTATGCCCATTTGGTTTATGAATGGATGCTGAATTGGTTCACCTCATGGTTAGGCCAATTTTGCTGCCAGAAAAGGACCTACAAAGGAGGCTTTTTCTCTTTATAGTTTAACTAAGTAGCAGCTAATAGGCTTCTTTGATGCTATGTTGATTCCTAAGAATCTGGAAAAAAAAAAAAAGAACCGTCATTGGCAGAGAAAAGATGAAAAAGACAAATGCCACATCCTTGAAGAGAGAAAGTCCTTGGTACAACTGATTTGTAAAAACCCACTCTAAAAATATGCATTTTAGGCTCTGACACTGAGAAACAACTACAAACAAAACCTATCTTCACTCCTTCTCCCCCATTTAATAGCAAAGGATTTATTTGTTGCTATGGAATCATTCCACTGCATGAGACACCCTCCATACAAAAATCAAAGGGTGAAGGATGCTCAGCTATATTAGTTGTTTTACCATCACTCAGAAGCCAACTGCAGTTTAATTCGTCCTACTTCTCCCTTTCTCCCTTGATTCAATTGGACTTGGTTCATCTTTGAATTAACCACTTTTAATCCGTTTCCTACAAAGAAAGCAAATCCATTGTGGGTAACTAGCTCTGCTGCTCACCACCCAGGCAGTGAAACCAAAGCGGGGGTGTGGGGGGGGGCATATGTGAGAGCCTCCGCCCCAACATGGGGTGGTAATAAGGGGGTGAACACAGCAGATGCAGTCTTATTCTACAATCTTGAGTCCTATTTTGGTTCTCTGCAGTAGTGTTAATCCATATTCATGCGATGCTGAGTGAACTCCATGCCAACACACTGCTAGGAAACACAAGACGGTTCTGGCTACCGTCTTAGGTCACTACCATGAAGGCTTAAGGTTACCAAAATGAAGATTTGTATAAAGAATTGACATTTTGTTACATTCTGATGATGGTATATTTTGGTTCTTACCATCTAATCTATTATTTTGCAAATATTCACTGCATGTCTACTGTGTGGCACGGCAACGTGCAAGAAGTCATGACAGAGCTGTGGTATTCCTTATTTGTCCATTTACTTATTTGGAAATGTACCTGATTTTGGAATTGGATGCTTACCCTGGATAGGCGGGGATGGCTGTTGGAGGTACCGCTCGGACTGCACCATAAACTGTCCGCCCTCTACCCCTCAGATGAGCTCCTCTGAAAGCAGCTGCCGTGGTGGCTGCAGCTGGGTAAGGGAAGCCAGGAACTAAAGGGAGACCCAAAATAGGACAGAAATTTCAACTTTTATTCAACAGCAGCTGAACAGTCGCAACTTGATTAGAACCAATTATAGAAAAGGTGAAAAGATGTATGCTACATCTTTCCTAATACACATATTATTCAATTATAGCTTGTGTCTCTGAGTGAGAAAGAAATGGAGAGACCTAACATGCAAAAATCTTATGTTCCCATGTCTCATTCATCAAAATTTTTCAGAGTTTTCTCTGCAACTTCTCAATTTTGGCAGTACAATGTAATATGATGAGAAATTGGTCAAGTAGCCATAAGAACTACTGCCATAAGAAATAAGACTTTTCATTTCTCTGGGCACTTAAATCAGTTCAATATAAACTCTTTAGCTGGTCAATTATTAATCTTGTTTCCAAACATTATTATGTGCATGTATTATTTCTCAAAATAATATGCTTTATTTTTGCACGATGTCAACTCCCAAGGTACATCATAGTCTTTAGACGTTTGATTTCATTAGTTGACTTTACTCCTTTATCTAAAAAGTTTTAATCCAGAAATATAAGGTGACAGAGAAACTCCTCCTCTCTTGTAGCAGTTATTCTTTAAAGAGGCAAACATTTTCTAAGGGTCTATTTTAAGTGTGTCATTCTCTGGAAAGCACGCAGAGACAATGATTCCATATCCATTGAACCCTGTTTAACTATCCCTCTTACTGGAGCAAAATGGCTCAGGTCAAAATAACTTTAAAGATAGCAACAAAACTGAGAACAAGTCAGTAATACTGGGGTTACTGTATTCCACTACAGGGCCCAAGGCTGACTTGCAGAAAACATGTATAATACAATGTATTCCACATATTTACTCTTTTTGTTTTCTTTATTATCAAGTCTATAGACTAAAAATGTTCTTCACATGCCCTTACCCACTCTGCCTTTTCCAATTATTTTTGCTTTGTGGCAATCTGAACATTTGGTTAGGAAGATTCTAGAATAGGCTAAGCAAAACAGGGCACTGTGCTGGTATCAAGCCCTCCTGAGAAGTCTCCTTTTTAGTGTGCATTATACCAGGGTGGGGGGGGAAGGAAAGCCAAAGCATCACTGTTCACTCACAATAGTCAAAAATCCATGTCAGGTCAACATAGGCTACTTACTGATTAAAGGAATGTAAGTGTTAATACCCCCTCTTCCTGATAGGGGCACTGCTGCTTCATTGCCTAGGGAGACATCTGCTTGAAAGCTGGAGGCTGATTACATTAAAAAAAATTTTACAAAAATGCAAAAAGGTTATAAAGGAATAGCAAATCGAAAAACAATATATGTTATTACAGTTAAATATCACAAATAGAAACTTTAAATACTACCTGCATATAACTCAGGGCCATATACAGCTCCAACTACTGGGCTTAATTTCCAACCTGTAACACAAGAGAGGAGAGTGGGCATTTTAAGTCTACATCAGGAAAATAGGAAAAGGGAGTGATCAATTCATGTGCAAGTTGGCTTCAGACATCTCTGAGCTTATTTTTACCCATTACCAACTTCTTTTAAAAATGGCAGCTGGGGGTTTATATGAGAGGGTGATGACATTTCTAGATCTTGATGGTCTTTAGCAGGACTAGCACTATGAAGAGAGAATGAAGGGCAGAAGGGTGGAAGGGGATGGCAGGGTCAGAGAAAGAGAGATGAATTCTTTTTTTTAGTTTAGGAAAAGAAACAAAAGCAGAGTATATGTCATTCTGTATCACACTGTCATGCAATTTCTTATATATTATCTTAACAGTGTTTACTACTCTAGTTGTTATATAAAGATATCCTTTGACTGAATTCAAATTTGACCTGGATCTTTGACTCCAAGTTCAAGGATACCATGCTGGTATTCTGGGTAAACTGAAATCCCCTTTTATTGGGATTTACATTGGGGTTTAACAGTTAAAATTACCCAGTCAACAAGAAAAGACACACAATGATAAAATTCAAGGTACATTCTTAATTTCAGTGTATGTCTTCTGAGGTTTTAATTTATGATGAACATAGTTTAATTAGACTTTTTAGCTAACAAAGGAAATTAGAGTGCTGTTGAACATTAGCTTAAATATTTACATATTTTAACAATTTCCAAACATTATGTTTGATGTCAATTTTACTTCTTCCCTATTTTTTATATTTATAGGAATACGCAAGCCAAAAAAAAAAAAAAAAAAGAAAAAGAACAATGTACTACTGCCCACTGATAGCTAATAAGTAGAAATTTATATGAAAACTTTAATTAATAAATATCTACTGAAGTTCATACATAAGCAAACATGCCTTAATTATTTTTCTGAGACTGGCTCTTTGTTTTACCTCTTTTATATTTCTAAAGTACCTAGCATTTTGCCACTGCCACTCTATAAATATATGAGTGGAAAGAAGAAAAGGCCAATTCTATTGAAATTACCAGATTTAAATGGCTGTAAACAAAGACATTCTGAATCAATCCAGTTTCCCATCCATTATTTTATGTACTCACGATGGTGATGTCTGTTCACGATTATAAATATCTACAATTTTGGCAAAATCTGGGTTCAAATCCTACTTGAATTGTAAGAGCAGAAATATTCTGCAATGTCAGACAAATCATGTGATTTCAACCAACATAAAATAAAATGCTGACTGAGAATTCACCTGGCACACTCTACTCAGCAATGACAGGTTTCTAAAGTTTGGCTCCTTTAGGCTTAAATATTAATTTACAATAATATCCAAGATGATGTTTTTCCTTCCTACCAATGGTACTATTTCCTGACCATTCCCTTTAAATCTGTATAGTAGATGCACACTGACTTGTTGTTAATAATACCCTGAATATGTTTAGCTTTGTACAACTTACAATGTATTTTCATTAAGTCATTTGACCCCCACAAAACCCAAAGAAGGAGATAAGATAGGTACCATCTCTGCAAACTTGAGTAAGTACTACAACTTCTCTGGGCCTTGTTTCCTAAATAATAACTGAGAGGGTTGGGTTTTTATGACCTCTAAAGAGCACTCTGCTGCTAAAATTCTGTGACCTCCAATTTATAGATATGAAAACAGAAATCAGACAAGTTATGAAATTGGCCTACTGCCACAGAGTAAAATGAAGAATCAAATCTAGAAGTAGAATTTCTGTCTTTGAAATCCCAGTAAGAGGCTCTTTCTGCCAAACCATTTTCCCTAGATCTAAAGGAAATTTAACATACACTGCCTCTTCTTCCTATTTTGTTTACATTGTGATTTTATCAAAATCACAGAAACTTCTGTTTTGGTAAAAGCAGGGAAAGGAAGAAAACGAGAATAGTAGGAGTGATGGTATCACATGATATACCACTGATAAAACAGGAAGAGAAAATGCAAACTATGCTGGTAAACTTGTATCATCTATTTGAAAAGCTGGGCTAAATATATCTGATCAAAAATCTGTAGGATATACTCAATTATAATGTACTTCTATTTGACTTATTAAGACATTACTGGCACACATTACCACACTAAATCACGGTGTTTTCAAACTTAAAAAACAGCAGAAACTCTCCTTTTTGTTCAAGATAAAATCTTATGCAGACCCCAATATATACAACAGAGAACGTGAAGTTGTTCAGACTGAAGCAGAGCTAGAGGCCTCAGGACTCAATCTATTTGCCTTCCTTTCAACCCTCTGACTCTGAGGAACATAGTTTGCAAAACCACTGTTTCAGTACAGATTAAATTTATATTCTTCCTTGACAACCAGCAAGATGGCAGCAGGGTAAGGAGCTCCGAGAGTCAGCTCGTGCTACAGGGCAGTTAATAATCACCCAGAGCTATCTAAAGCACCTGTTTAGGGACTCCAGGAGACCAGAAGAGCATCCCGCAACATCCTTGAAAGAATGGGAGGAGGAGACTGCCCATCTGCAGAGATTTGTAAGTAGAACACTCCATGCCCCGGAGGCCGGTGTCCATCCTTCACTGGCAGCACCAGCAGCCTTGGGAGCTACTCCGTGGCTGGAATTGGAAGCTCCACTTCCCAAAAACGGAGGAGGAAGAGACGGTTGGGCACCAACTTCAGCTCATGATTAGTAAATTTGGCTGGCTAAAGTATAATCCTAAGAACAGCTAAAATTGAACCAGTCCAAGTCCGAAAGAGGTTGGTAGCTGCCATTTTTAACCCTGTCCCCGGCACGAGGGGAAGCTGGGGTTAACTGAAAACCATAGTCCTCATAGAGACTGGCTTTTCTCCATCCAGTTCAGATTGCAGCTCTAGCCTAAGCCCCAGCCCCACCTCCAGCAGGGAGGAACATGGGGGGACCTGTGCCAGCCCCTCCAGGTAACTGCAGGTACATTCGGCTGGCACAGACTGAATAATCGGAAGTCTATGGGGCAACTGCAGTCATTTTGGATCCACATGGCATAGATTGCTGCCCATACCTGCAGCTCCATACCCGCCCCAGGCAAGGGAGAAAGGGGCTTGAAGCTTCACCAGTCTCTCTGAGCAACTACAGTCTAGGCCTGCACGACTTGGATTATTACACATGGCTGTGGCTCTGTCCCTACCCCTGGCAAAGAAGAAGTTGGGAGAAGTTTCATTGGTCCCTGGGACATGAGGGCAGCTTGAGGCGTCCAGCTTACAGCACCAACTACATCCATGACTCCTACTACACAACCAGCAAGGCAGAAAGGGCAAGAAAGCCCTAAACTAAAGAGAGAAACTGCACCCAGAATAAATACATCTAGTAAACCAGATGCTAAGACACCAACAAAAAGTTACAATCCACACCAAGAAACAGGAAGATATGGCCTAGTTAAAGGAACAAGATAAGCCTCTAGATGACATAAAGGAGTTGAGACAACTAATCACAGATGTTCAAACAAATCTCCTTAATAAATTCAATGAGATGGCTAAAGAGATTAAGGATATTAAGAAGATACTGGGGGAAGCTGATGTGGTTCAAGTGATTGGGCTCCTGTCTACCATATAGGAGGCCCAGGGTTCCATTTCCGGGGCCTTCTGGTGAAAAGCAAGCTGGCTTGTGCAGAGAGCTGGCCCATGTGGAGTGCTGGACCCCACGGGAATGCTGGCTCCCACGGAAGTGCTGGCCCATGCAGGAGTGCTGACCCATGTGGAGAGCTGACGCAGCAAGATGACGCAATAAAAGAGAGACACAGAAGTGAGACAATAGGAGATGCGGCAGAGCAGGGAGCTGAGGTGGTATAAGAGATTCAGTGCTTCTCTCCATCCAGAAGGTCCCAGGATAGGTTCCCAGTGCCGCCTAAAGAGAAGACAAGCAGACACAGAAGAACACACAGAGAGCAGACAGTGAGTGCAAAACAACGGGGGGGTGGGGTGGGGTGGATGGGTGGGGATAAATAAATCTTAAAAAAAAAAAAAAAAAGATGACACTGGATGAGCACAAAGAAGAATTTGAAAGCATACATAGGAAAAAAAAAAAACAGCAGCTCTTATGGGAATGAAAAATGCAATAAATGAAATTAAAAGTATAACGGAATCATATAATAGCAGATTTGAGAAGGCAGAAGAAAGGACTGGTGAGCTTGAAGAAATGGCCTTCAAAAGTGAACATACAAAAGAACAGATGAAGAAAAGAATGGAAAAAATGGAACAAGGTCTCAGGGAACTAAATGACAGCAAGAGACTACACCCAAAGAGAGAAACTGCACCCAGAATAAAGACGTGTTATGGGTGTCTCAGAAGGAGAAGGGAAAAGGGGCAGAAGGAATATTTGAAGAAATAATGGTAGAAAATTTCCCAACCCTATTGAAGAACATAGTATCTGTGTCCAAGAAGAACAATGTACTCCCATCTGAATAAATCCAAACAGACCAACTCCAAGACACATACTAATCAGAATGTCAAATGCTAAAAACAAAGAAAGAATTCTGAGAGCTGCAAGAGAAAAGCAATGCATAACATATAAGGGATACCCAATAAGATTAAGTGCCGACTTCTCATCAGGAGGCAAGATGACTGTGGTATGATATATTTAAGATACTGCAAAAGAAAAATTTCCAGCCAAGAATCTTATATCTGGCAAGATTGTCTTTCAAAAATGAGGGCAAGTTTAGAATATTCACAGATAAACAGAAACTGAGAGAGTTTATAACCAAAAGACCGGCTTTGCAGGAAATACTAAAAGGTGTGCTACAGTCTGAAAAGAAAAAACAGGAGAGAGAAGCTTGGAAGAGAGTCTAGAAATGAAGATTATATCAGTAAAAGTAACTAAAAGCCTCAAAAGAGCAGTGAAAACAAACTATGACAGATAAAACCAAAGGTAAAAATGTGTGAAATAAGAACTACCTTTACAGTAATGACATTGAATGTTAATGGATTAAACTCTCCAATCAAAAGACACAGACAAGGAGAATGGATAAGAAAATATGAGCCACCTATTTGCTGTCTACAAGAGATTCACCTTAAACCCAAGGATACCAATAGAAAGTGAAAGGCCGAAAAAGATATTCCACCAATGCAGTAACAAACAAAAAATAAAAAAACAACAAAAGCTAGAGTAGCTATACTTATGTCAGATGAAACAGGCATATGATATAAGACACTAGTAATGTAGTAATGCGCAATCTGAGGAAGAAGTCAGGAAAAAAATTTCCATTTACAAAAGTGTCTAAAAGAACCAAATATTTAAGAATAAACTTAACCAACAATGTAAAGCACTTGAACTCAGAAAACTACAACTCATTGTTAAAAGAAATAAAAAAAGACGTAAATAATTAGAAGAATATTCCATGCTCGTGGATTAGAAGACTAAATATCATTAAGATGTCATTCTACCCAAATTGATATACAGATTCAATGCAAACCCGATAAAAATTCCACCAGCATTTAAAAAAATAAATGGTAAACACAATTATGAAATTTGTTTGGAAGGGTAAGGGGTCCTGAATAGCCAGAAACATCTTAAAAAGGAAAAGCGAAGTTGGAGGACTCTCATTTCCAGACTTTAAGTCATATTACCTAGCTACAGTGGTAAAAATAGCATGGTACTGACATAAAGACAGAAACATGGACCAATGGAACTGAACTGATGGTTCAGAAACATGCCCTCACATCTATGGTCAAGTGATTTTTGACTAGCCTGGTAAACCCACCCAGCTAGGGCAGAACAGTCCATTCATCAAATGGTGCTGGGACAACGATATTCATAGCCAAAAGAAGGAAAGAGGACCCCTATCTCTCACCTTATACAAAAAGTAACTCATAATGGATCAAAAACCTAAATATAAAAGCAAGAACCATAAAGCTTCTAGAAGAAAATGTAGGAAAACGTTTTCAAAGTGGTAGGTGGTGGATTCTTAAAGGAGATAAGAGGAGAACTGAGATGGACTACTTACGTTTAATGTATGTAGAAGTTTAAACTAACTGTACTATAAAAGTGTGGAAATGTATAGAGTTGATGGTAACACAATATAGTGAGTAAAAGCTGGTTTACAAATGGGAATGTGGCTGAAAAGGGTAGTCTAGGGATATAAATGCCAATTGAAAGAAAGCTAGAGAATAATCTAGGGACTGAATAACACAGTAAACCCAGAGGTGGATGAGAGTTGTGGTTGACGGTACAGATGCAAGAGTGTTCTTTGTGAGCTCGAGCAGATGTACGTCACTATTGCAGGGTGGTGGGAATGTGGAGAAGCATGGGAAAAATACAACTGGAGTGACCTATGGACTGTGGTTAACACTAATGTAACAGTAATGTAATATTCATGCATCTATGCCAAAGATGTACAGTGTTGATAATGGGGGAGTATGGAAAGTGTGCCAAATGTACGCTATGGATCTGGTAATAGTCTGATGATTTTATCTCATTATCTGTAACAAATGTTCCACCATGGTGTGATGTGTTGATAGAGGGGTTTTGTATGGGAATTCTGCACATGTTCTGTAAGTTTACAACTTCTGTCATAAAAATATATTTAAAAATAATAGGGTAAGTTGGGTGAAAAATACAGCAAATGTAAGATAAGAACTATAGTTACTAGTAAGATTTTGACGATATTCTTTCACAATTTGTAACAGATGTCTCACGACAATGCAAGGTGTTGGTGGTGGGGGTGATGTATGGGACCCCTGTATAATGGTATGCATGTTTACTTTGTAATTTCACAACCTTTACTATACACTTATTATTTATGTAGGTTCATGTATAAATGATATAAAAATAATAATAATAGGGTGGGGGAAAATACACCAAATGTAAGATACTTTGGTTAGTAGTAGTAATAATCTGAGGATGTTCTTTAATCATAAATTAAACATGTTTCACAGAATGCAAGGTATTAGTGGTAGGGTGAGGTATGAGAGCCCTGTATGAAGTTATGTATATTTATTTTGTAAGTTCACAACTATTACTATACACTTATTTATGTATGAGTGATATACTTCAATAAATTAAAAAAAAAACTTGCCAAAAAATTATATTCTCCTTCATTTAGAGAAAGAATATGACTCTAGATTACATTTGGCAAGTGATGTAAAAATTGTTTTTGTTAGATAAAATATTTATAGAAAACTTCCTTCTTAATGAGAAACATTTATATTGCTTACTATATAACATACATTCATGGAATAGAAAATTTCACACATGCAAAACACTGCTGTTAGCTCTTGGTCATACCTTATTAGTAGAGCCAGGGGTCCAGAATTATAAAAGTGACTAAAAAAATACTTATACTTCCAAATTATTTCACTCCTGGTCAGATGAATAGGAATCAGTATTAAAAGTCAGAGCCGGTGGGCATCCAGGGGTATTAAAGACAAGCCTAATATATTACAAAGAACAGCAGCTGAAAAAGGGGGTTCCCAAGTAGGCCCTAACTTGGGTTAACAGGCAACTTCAAATGACATGTTTGCACTACTGTATAACATGGATTTTACGGAGAAAGTAACACCTTAGTAACCAGAAAACTTAGCTTATTTAAAGATAAAACACTCTCCCAGGTAAAGAGACTATTTTGACATAAATTAAGCAAACTGTCTGAATACTGGAAGCAAGAGAGATTATTAGAAGTTTATGAAAAATTCATATATTCACACATCCTTCTGAAGATGATTAGAGTCTCTTACCATTTGCATATGGAGTGACCATCTTCTTATTGGTCATTACACGTGCTGTAGCATTATTCACCTAAAAATAAAAAGTAGAAGGAAGGGGCAGGGAAGAAGTAGACCTTATTAGGGAACATGAAGTTGCTCATCCAATAACACAGTACTTAGTTTAAAATGTAAATTTCTGAGAGTATTGATTTAAATAATTAAAATAGCAATACAAAATATTAATATATAATATTTTAATTAAAATGCTTATTAAATGAGGTTAACAAGAGTAAAATGCAGTTTCTTGGTCTCCAAAGGAAAAAATCCATATGCAAGTCCTTTGGAGATCTCATAGTCATATAAATCTCTGCATTAAGGACAATATAGAAAAACAAACAAACAAACAAACAAAAAAACGGAAAAAAAAAAAAAAAAAAAAAAAAAAAAACAAATAGGAAAAAACTCAATTTGTACATGAACTTTGAAGTTCATTAATAAACCAGAGGCTTGCCACATGGGTCATTATACAGATTTTCAAAAGGATAAGAAAATAAATCTATTGATTTCAACTGTTCAGATATTTAGCATTTGCTGATGAACCACAGCTTATATAAGATTTTACTGTTTGAGATTAGTTAACAAATATAGGAACTTAGATTCCCATGGTGACATATTTGAGGACTATTCTGAATTTTCTAGACTAAGTGGTCTATTCATTTAAGAATAAAGTTTTAAGAAGGCCTTGAAAGTAGGCACGTAAATGAATTGAGAAAATAAAGTTTATATATATTTTTTGTTTTATGGTACTCTTCACCCTCATTACAGAAAACAGAATTTAAGCATTCTCAGTGCTAGGGCAAGTAGGTATTACAAAGATAGTGCTAATGAAGAAAAGATGAATGGAGCTTAGAAGCCAGGATACTGCAGCCCAGTGTCAGAACCAGCCTCAAAGCTCTTGCAAAAAGGGTAAAGCCTCACCATAGAACTCAATTATATACTGTGTGGTCAGGCCACAAAACAGGCCAATTTTAAAAAGAATTATAAAATACATAAAATATAAATGTCTTATTTTGCCTCTTAGAATTTACATCATATTAAATATATATAGAAATGTAAGTTTATGTTATGAAAAGACCAATTTTAGGTAGAACTGGAACTTAAAAATACCTTAATATGTCTTTTAGAATTTGTATAGTGATAATCCTCCTATGAGAAAAAGAGCTTGAAACTCCATTTACTCTAGTTTGACCCAACAAATAATATAAACATTTCACATTTAAAAAGAAAGAATGAGATACAACAATGATGGGACTGAGAGCATGCAGTTAAAAAACACACACACACACAAATAAAAGAAAGGAAGAAAGGAAAAACAATCAATATTGGAAAGAAGAGAGAAAGTGAAGAGTGAGTTTCTCACAGACAATGATTAGAATGGAGCAAGAGCTTAAACTAGGTGCTAGAGCAGAATGCAACCAAGCACTTTAAAAGGAAAATGGCCAGAACCAATCAGAAACCATCAGTCGGCAAGAGACCAACAGCTCCATATAACAAAGAGAAAAGATGGGAAGAAGTATAGGGAAAAGGAAAGGACAAAGGACTTGGGTAAAAAGAAAAATAAAGTAAGGGTAAAGAAAAGTGAAAGTCAGGAAGGGTATCATGGGCAGGGAAGCACTGTCAAAGGCAAAGAAAGAAGAGTCATAGCTACAAACAGAAAGGTTTGGGAAAGAGGCAAAGTAGGGAAGGAAGTGGGGGCAGGAAGTGCATTAATTAAACCAGCCAAACTGGAGTTCAGTAACTCTGAGTAAGATGTGCAAGGGGAAAAAATCACCATGAAGTCAGTAATCAAACAGCTCAGACTGCTAGAAAACAATATGTACATCCAAAGTCCAGGTGGCATTACTCAACAGCATTGAAATAAAAGGGGAAAACGAAGAGGAACAACAAGTCAAATCACATTTTGTAGTGTTAATGTGAGATGGCAGATGGACTATTTTTCTTTCATATTTAATTGTTTTGTAATTACATTTTTAAAAGCTACTTCTCTAGTGCTTTTGTTTCACTTACCACCAGTGGGTACTGTCGCCAGCATTGTGTATAGTTACCATGGAAAAAGTGAGTCAAGTGAAGGGTCCTAAATGCTAAACCATTGGAAAAGGGAGGGGGAGAAGTAAAATATGCAGACATCTTACTCAAAATGGTGGCTTTCATATTTAATACTTTTAAGAATTGGGAGAGGGGATAGGAGCCAGTTAACCTTCACTGCATTATTAAAAAGAGTGGACCACCAGGTGGCTGACTCAAATACAGTAACATTACATTCACCAGTCAGCCATCAAACCCTCTGGTTGAAGAATTTTATCCATAAAAAATTTTTAATTAGCTGTTGAAATTTTTGATATTTAAATATATTAAAAAATTACATGAGCTTTGGACTCTTTCCTCCCTCCCCACACAATCTACCATCCTCTAAATCATTGCCTATTGCACGCATATGGAGGCGAACTGGCCTCCCAAAAGAAAAGGGGATAGTGGCTGGGCCCCTTAATTCATTACAGGGCACAATGTTATAAATTGGATAGTTTTTAGACTTTTTTTTCAGTTAGTTTTGTTTAGGCCTGATCACAGGAATTCAGAGTCTAGCAAACTGAAGCAAAGGAAAAAAATCAAAAGAGCAGAAGGATGAACATTTTAGAGGAGGGAAAAAGTAAATAACAAAACAAACATACACACGCACACAATAAAATGAAAACCCCAAATAACCCCAAAATAGGGCGGGGGACAGAAGTGTTACTTTTATACATTTTAGTGCAAGAAGGTGAAGGACACAGAGACATGAACACGCATACAAGAGTGATCACACACACAGAAACAAGACAAGGTTCCAAAAAAGAAATAAAAATATAAACAAGAAATTGAATTATTGAAGACATGCACCTCGATTTTACGGCCCTCTACCACGGTGCCGTGTAATTTCTCCCTGGCCCTGTCTGCATCAGCACTATTCTCGAAAGTTACGAACCCGAATCCCTGCATGCAGCGGGAGAAGGGGGGGAAAACATGCACATCGTTATATTGAAGTACTGATCTCTTGGTAAAAAGAGAAAAATATCACAGTATGAAACTGACATCAGCAACAACTCAGCAATACTCTCCCAAAGTCACATTTTTGGTACATGCATATTTTGTAAAGGGAAATAAAATCCAATAAAAGAAAAAAAGAACTGTAATAATAATAATAATAATAATAATAAAAACATAATAGTAAAATAAAACATAAAGCATGTGAGGCCAGACCAAAATTAAGGTATAGAGTTACTTGGGACAAACTATTCAATCAAGAATCTGAATATTTTCTTAATGTCTTACCCTTTTTTCTCTCAATTCTCACTGTTAATGTAGCTGTCTCTTTATATAATCTAAAAAAAGAGTTAATGAAATTGACTCTGACATTCCATATTATTACCCAGAAATTTCTATATGGAATTTTAGGTGCAATCATTGTATAATGAGATTTTCAGGAGGCCTAATCATCTTAGTCCCACTTTACTTGTTTTTGCTCATATTACTATTACTTCCTTTGGGAAGAGTATAATTTAAGACAGTCTTGATGTATAATTCTGTGTGGAAAAGGAGGACACTTAGTTCTGAGCAAATGAAAATATTGCTAAGCAGTTGTCAGTCCAATTATAATTCTTCTTCAATGCCAACTTTCAATGACCAGACTGATACACTCCCAGCTGAATTTCAGAAAATCACTAACCCAAATTTGCCTAAATTATAAATCTAAGGCTTATATCTGCTACTAAACTGATTAAGTAATATCCCATGTATATATATATATAAAAAGAATAGTCGATAGGTGATGGGAATAAGATCTAGTATAGTAACATCAGTTATACACTACTCATTAGGAAAAGAATATATAAGTTAGGATTTAATTCATTTGTTCCTTGTAGATGCTACAAAAATAGAGTGAAACTCTAATTCACTATGACAAAGGAGAAAACTGGGGAGCTGTTGCAGTTTGATGTAATTATGAATTCCAAAAATCTATATTAGATTAGGCTTGTAAACTGATCTGTTCATCTGGGCATGATTAATTATAATTGGGGCTTTGATTGGGCCATGTCAATAAGGCGTTGAGCCCCACCCCTTGGTGGGTGGGAGAATCGAATATAAAAGGCAAGACAAAGGACAGAGGGAGCAGTTTTGAGAAGTTTTTGATGTTGGAGTCTTGTGCTGGAGCCCGGGGAAATAAGAGAGCTTGGTGGTGAGGAAGGAGAGAGGGTCCCAGGAAGAGAGAAGCCATTTGCCTGATAGTCTACAGCTGGCCTTGTGAAGGAAACAGAGGAGCTAAGCCTGGAGAGAAACGCAGCCTCAGGAAGAGAGGAACCCAAGAAGCCTGAACCCTGGCAAATGTCGGCAGCTGTCTTGCTCCAACACGTGGCAATGGACTTTGGTGAGGGAAGAAATTTATGCTTTATGGCCTAGTAACTATGGACTTCTAGCTCCAATAAATACCCTTTATAAAAACCAACCCATTTCTGGTATTTTGCATCAGCATCCCTTTGGCTGACTAATACAGGAGCTAACTCACTTTACTCCTTTCTTCACATCATATCAGAGAAGATTGTGTGGGTCTTAACCATATTATTGATTTCCATATCAGCATTTACTACATATAGATATGACTATTTCATAAAGCATTATATAGGTGCTTTGTCCTTAACTTTCCATTCTACAACTAGAATTTTATAAATAAATTTTCCAAGCAATTCCTGTATCTCTAGGGCAGTGAATTCTTCAGATTTACCGGGAAAGCCCTCATTTCCCAATAGCTTCATTGTCCCTACAGCATTCTTCAAATATTACATGGTAGGATGACCTGGGACTGTTTATTTTTACCGAAGTTCTGCCTTGCTGCTTGTCACCATGAGTCCTCCTATGTACATGAAATATGTTCTGAACTGAGATAGTAAGCAGTGTGCATTGTTCAATAAAAAATATTTTATAAAAGCAATTCTATTACTTAATATTAATAGAATCTTATTACTCAGGATTCTATAAGATTACATTGGTTGGGTGACATTTCATGGAAGATTCCAATGAACTATCTATATACACAATTTGGGTATTACCACAAAAGATTCTAGAAAGCAAAATGCTAAGCTGATAGAAACTTTAAAATGCATATTGCTTGAGATGGAATACTATGGGTAATTTCAATTAGGATTCTTTCCGAAAGAATGTATAGATTTGTTGAAAATATCAATGAGAACACATTTTCAGAAACAAATTTTGGTATAAACATGTTATAGCCACTTTGACAGTTCAAGGTTTAAGGCAAGTTATTAATGAATTACAATTTGTCTTCTATACTACATTTGCTGAAGACAAGAAGATAATTCTTCAATCTTGGAGAATCCTCTAATAAGAAAGTTAAACCTTTTAAGAAAGAAAACTAGTGATGAGTTTTCATAGTGTACTTTGGAAGCATTAGTTTGTATTCCAACTGATCTTCAAAGCCTTATAAATTTTATGCCTTGAGTTAAACTAATAAATTATACATTAAAAGTTGAATAACTATTAATTTATGTGGAGACCAATACCTAAGTTTTTAATTTTAGCATTTTGACTATATCTACACACACATATACATACACACTTGGTTATCTTTTTTAAATATAACTACGGGGAAGAAACGATAATCTGTTTGTTTCATTTTGAAGGTAAAGAAACAGTCAAACTGAGGTTGAGTACCCAAGGATATTCAGCTAATAGTGAGAAAATTAGAAATTTGAGAATCTGAGCTCAGTACCTTACTAAACTTTGTTACTATAAAAATCCTTCTAATTTTCTTTTTCACATCTAATTGCTAAATGTCTTCTATGATCCTTCTTTCTAGAATGTTGACAGAACATCTGTCACATAATAACTGCATCCAAAATAATGAACAGTAGTATCATAAGCACTGAAATTTTATGGTCAGTAAATGACAAAGTTTAACATTAATGTCTGCTTGCATAAGACTTCCTCAATAATAAATTTAATATTCTGGAACAAAATTTCATTTTTCAAATGCTTAAAAGAGTTTTATAAAGAAAGGTGCTTATACTCTGAGGAAAGGTTAATCTAGATACCAAAGATATAAAAATAAAGCAATCTTTACAAACATTTTCATCTAAGGTAACAGGAGGAAGAACTCATTGATGCTTTGGGACTTTGATATGAAACGTAAAAGTAAGAGCTCTCCTTTCCTTTGAAGATGAGTAGACCTTATGACAGACAGAATCAATGCCCTCCTTAAATTGTCCACATCCTAATCCTTAGAACCTGTGACTATGTTACCTTACATAGTAAGTGTCTTTGCAGATGTGATTAATTTAATGATCTTGAGATAGGGAGATAATCCTGGATTATCTAGGTGGTTCCAAAGTAATCACAAGGGTGCTAATAAGTGAAAGAGAGTGAGGTAGCCTGAGAAAGACTGGCTATTGCCACTGCTGGCTTTGAAAATGGAAGGGGACCACAAGGCAAGGAATGCGGCAGCTCCAGGCAAAGAAAGACAAGGGAATGGATTATCCTTTGGAGTCTCCTGAAGGAAAGCAGCCCTGCTGACACTCATTTAACCTTCTGAGACCCAATTCAGACTTCTGACCTCCAGAACTGTAAAATAATAAAGTGTGGATTTAACCCACCAAGTTTGTGGTTATTTGTCTAGCAGCAATAGGAAACTAATACAGACTTCTCAGAATTAAAGTCCATGGTTAATATAACTGGCATTTCAGAATACTGTTATTTACCTCTCTCTCATATTGAAACTTTAAAAAGGTGATTTTTTCCCCCATTAATCCAAATTCATGTTTGCTTATCTATCACATTTACAGTTCAGTTTCAAGAATATTAACTGAAATAAAGCTTCAATTTTTTCTTAATGTTGTTTATTCAATAAAATTTAGCATTAAAAAATATGCCAGCAACAATGCAAGGCACTGGTGGTATGGAATATGCATATTTGTTTTGTAAGCTCACAATTAAAAAAGAAAAATTTTTAAGGTGATATTGGGGATTGAACCCAGGACCTTGTACATGGGAAGTAGGCGCTCAACCACTCAACTACATCTCTCCTAAGATCACAACTTTTACTATACACACTCACTGTTTATTTATGTTCATGTATTAATGATATACTTGAATAAAATTTTATTAAAAAAAAAAGTGCCAGGAACTGTACTAATTAGGATATTCACACAGATTATCCAGGTTTAAAAAGTATCCAACAGGAAAATATGCTTACATGAAATTATGTTTTAAGGTTCCTTCATTCTTAGAACTCTAATTCACATTAAGTTTGGTAATTTCTGAGCTCTTGCTTTGGAAAAAGTTAGTATCTAAAATTAATACAACTTCTTAGAACAGCTTCAAAATGATCGCATAATGCACCCAACAGGAAAACATAAAAACCAGTCTGAATTTGTATAAATCCAACTGAGATTTAATCCCAAACTCTTAAGAGGCAGTATTTCAGGTATGTAAGAACATGGATACTTTTGTTACCTAATCTCTCTTTAATAAAAAACAGATAAACATACAAAAAGTAAACTTTTATTTTTATTAAAAAAAGGTGAGATAATGTTTGTATACACCAGCACTGTCCAAAAGAAACACAATATGAGCTACATGTGTAATTTAAAATTTTCTAGTAGCCACCTTAAAAAAAGTAAAAAGAAACACATTAAATATATATTTATATACACACACACATATATATATATACACATCCTACTGCAGCATTCAACTATACACTTATTTATTTATGACAAAAATCACTTCACATACCTTTTACTTTCAGTCAAACCAGGGTCCCCATTATTCTCTGAATCTACTAAACCTTGGGCTTTCTTACTCTATGCCATTCCTCACTCTAATAATGTATTTTATTTAACTCAGTTTATGCAACATATTATCATTTCAACATGGTATCAATATAAAAACAGTATTAGTGAGATGCTTTACATTCTTTTTGTGCTTTGAAATTGCTGTGCATTTTATACTTAGAGCACACCTCAATTTTAAGCACTTAGTGTGGCCACTGGACAGCACAAGTCTATATGCTTTATACTCCCATCTAAAGGTCTCAAATTCCAAAGTCCTTTTATATTAATAATTTAAATACTTCAGTGTTACATTAAAAATTTACCAAATATCTTAGCTGTCTTCTGGAAATAGAGGAATAGTATGTTTAATAGGTGTATAGTTGTGATTAAAAGTTCTATCAAATGTGACAATAATTTTATCACCTGCCTTCAGATCCTTTTATAATCAAGGGTCTATGGGAGCCAAGTAACCGTCACTTTTTTAGTCTGGCCTCAAACTGCAATAAATAACAAGCACTAGGATGAACACTGTAAAAATATACTTTTATTTGTATAATCTTTGAATTTTTCCATCTCAGAAGAATGAGAAAGAAAATTTACCATGTAACTTTTAAGGGAGAAATCAAAAGCAGACGGTTCTCCTAGGTATGGCCAGAACACAGAAATTTAAAAAATAAATGAAAGAAAACTAAAACCCATAAAATGATAATAAAAGAAAAATAAACAAGGCTTCTTGGAAATCCATGCAGTTAATTCAGTTTTAAGCATAATAAAAAAAAACATTTCATGTCAGCATTACCTATCAAATTTTACTGAAAATTACTACTTAATAAGACTCAAAGGAAGTATTTTGATCATATTTTAAAAGAAATAATTTCCCTTTGCATGAAATCAAAACCTAGGAAAACTAGCAAGAAATAACAGCATATTACTTGTGTCTAAGGCATGGGAATAGAAGTTTTATCTTCCCTAACTCCATCCTAAGCTTAAGCCCAGCCCAAACCCAGATCCCTATCATTCCAGAAACCTACCCAAGAAAAGTACTGAGAACAAATTAACTAAAAATTTGCTAGAAATCTCAATAATTGTTGCTGTGCAAATCTTTAGTGGACTTAGTAATTAGCACTGCTTGAAAAGGTGAAAAGCTTCTACATATTCACTATTTATAACACATGTTCCTAAAAGGGACAACTATACCAAGAGTATTTTGCTAAGGCTTTATGGAAAATATTAAATACTAGAATCTGTATATTTCTTTACTTATTAAGCTTGATAATTATCACAAACTGTTATGGGGCTGGGTAGCAGTGAACAGGACGGTGGAAAAGTCTGAAGTTCAACAATGGAATAAACTTTTGAAAAGCAGCTAGCTACTGTTAGCCATTAAAAGTGTCCGACAGAGAAGGCAAAAGTCAATAATACTGGGGGGATTGAACTAGGTGACCATTATTTAGGGTTCTGTTTAAGAACTATGTGAGCAAAAAGACTAGAAGGAAATACATGAGAATATCAGTAGTGGTTGATTCTCTTTAATCCACTTTTCATTAAGCATCATGTTTTATTTTTAATGGTTTTTAAAAGGGTCATTTAAAAATCCATTATGCAAATGATCTATAAGAAGAGTGGCAATCTAATTTATTGTTCAAATTGGGGCATTTTGAGGGATGCAAGGGACATTATTAATAATTATGCTAAGGCATGGGCATAAATTGGGACTACCATTGTTAAACCCTGACATATTGTCACTCTACCTATAAAATTATATTCTTGTTATTTGTACTACACTTTGTCATAACTAGTGAAGTTTGGAGAATCAATAAAGCTATAACATATAATTAATTTTCTAGATTCTATTTGAGTAAATCAGTTAATTTTTTGGCAGGGATATCACTTTTTATCATATCCTAATTGTACATTTTCAAAAGGATAGTTTTTGTTTCAGTTAATCACAGAAAATTAGACACAGCTGATTTCTTTTTATGTTTTTTACAAAGGAGTAGGTAGCAAAAGAAGATTAAAATAATCACATGAAATCATTTAAATATATATGCATGTGAGTCCACGTTTTTAATATATATTCATTCTACAATCTAGATAAGCCAAATGCAGAATATCAAGGTCCAAGAAGATGAAAGAAAAATAGTCAACAACAACAAAACAACTACTTTCTGGAGTAGAACTTCAACTCTACAGGCAAGTTTGAAAAGGCAGAATATTTGCAGGAAGGGAGGGGTTTTCAAAAGAGTATATTCTAAAGTCCTGGGCCAACAGTCACATTATAAAAAATAAGATATGATAAAGAGTCACATTTGGAGGGAGGGGGATTTGGCTAAGCACTATTTTACATGTAAGTATTACTTATCTCAGAATTATTTTGTAAGTAATTTACTTAAAAAACCTGAGCAACTATTAACTAAACAACAGGACCACACAAGTCTCCTTATTCTTTGGTTCTTTTCAAGACACATTGTAATTTCATAGTCAACCCCAATAGGTAAAGAAAAGAAAAACTACATTTAATTCACAAAAAGAAAAGTACTTATTAATTTATCTTAGGTGGATCCCAATGGAGGCATCTATGGGTTTGAGTCCAAAATAAAGCTCTACTAAGCACCTCAGAACAGATCCAGGGGGTCTCATTCCAGCAAAGAAATTTAGGTTACAGTTAAGAAGGGCAAAGGATGAAGACAAGGTTTTGTATCAGATCTAGAGGACATGAATTATGTGCTTTGTTTTTAAAACATTTATCAAATCAGTACATAGTCTGTTTACTCTTTAGCAGCCCAAAAGGGGGCAGTGAGGACATAGCATCAAGCTGAAAGCAGCAGCATATGTTGTTTGATTCCCCAAAGAGAAAAGGCTTGTGCCATTATTTTAAAATGAAAATTACAGGGAGAAGCAGTTGGATCAGGTACATTAAAAAATTTTTGGTAGCAGGCAAATCCGTGAAGTCAATGAAAGAAACTTTAAGACGATCAATTTCCTTTGCTTCACAAAAATTCAATCAAATTATTTTCTTAGTAAGGAGCAAGACTCTATGCCTGATGAAAATATATTGGGCTTTCCATTGTTAGAGTCTAGTTAAGAATATTTTAAGTGCACACGTTTAAAACCAAAAATTTTCAAAGTACTACTTTAAATAAACAGCATGGTCAAATAATCTTAACATATTTATTTTACATTCATGTGCTTCCCATCTCTATACCACTGCCATTTTTCATCATATAGCTAAAAAAGGAACAAAAAATAAAAGCAAACTATACAACTAAGAAATAAAATTCCACTATGAGGAAATTATAAGCATAAATAGTTTTATTGTTTGCAGTTTGAATGGATTTCACTTTAAAAATACTTACCAAGTGCTGGAAAAAGTTCTGTATAGGCATATTAATCTCTTTTGTTTTAACTGAAAACTAGAAGCTTAGAGTATAATTACCTCCTTAATAGTTAACAAATAATTATGATAGTCAGGATTGATCAGGAGCATTAGAACAGTACATATATTTTTATTAGTACAAACAGGGGCAGGAGGCGTAACGTAACACTGCAGATAAATGTTACTAATTCCCAAAGTACAGTGAATTTGAAGCAGGGCATCGAAGAGAGGTAAATATTAATTCATTTATTGGCTTTATTTAGCTTTTTTCAAATTACATTCTTACGCGATTTAATCACAGCAAAGAGCTGTTTTCAAAGCTCAGCAGAGATGATCAAGTGAAAATTAATTAAAAACTGCTCCAACCTAAAAATATAAGTGGAACTGAACACAGTAAGGTAAATATTTACAGGCTTGGCCATGGCTGATTGTTTCTATGGAGTATTTTTCACTTGTCAAGGAGGAGGAACACTTTTAAATAAAATTTCTCAAAATTCTGTTCATCAAATATTTTTTCACACCATTGTAAGATTGTAACTATGCTGTGCCTTCATTCCTGAAAACATGGCTGCTTACTTTAGTGCATGAAACTATAAATTATAAATCTTGAGAATTTAAAATAGTAAACAAATTAATAGGGGAAAATAAATTTTAAATAAAAATTTCAGTTCTTTAATAGAGCACATTACAAGATACATACATCAAATTGTACACTCTACTCTTATGTACTCTTACATACACTGTTATTCCTATGCAAATACAAAACAAAACAAAACTAAACAAAACACCCAAAAAATTAACTCAGTGCAATTGCTATTAAAATGATTCTACAGCCATATCTGGGTATGACTTAACGTAGGAAATGGTTCACTCCTCCTGATACACTATTCACTGTATTAAAGCCTTGTTAAAATTTATTCAAAAGAGAGAGCAAGTCAACAGAATAACTGAAACATTATATTTATTCTAAGGATGCCATTTTTAAGTTGGGTTTTAAACAGTGAATTGTTCTGATGGAATTCAGAACAGAATTCTCATAGAACTTCACTTTTTTCAGCTTCTCTACCTTCCTTCAAAATAAGAAAGCTTAGGCCAAATTTAAGTCTGATAAAAGACTGGTGTCTCCTACATCCTATCTTCCTTACTGCCATATTCTCTCCTAAAAGTTCTCTTGCTCCTACCCTACCATGCTCCCAATTTAAGTATTCAGATAAGATTTGGCCATAAGATAGCTTATTTTTAGAGATAATCTAACCCAAGCTAGACACTTACGATAGCTTTTGCAGGCTTGAAAAAAACTTATGTTTGCTGAATACTTACTATTTAAAATAAAACAAAACTTAAAAAAAAAAAAAAAAAAAAAAACCAAGCACACTGGATATTGAAATGGAGCTTACCTTAGAGCCACGTTCATTAAAGATTATTTCTACATCTAGAATTTTGCCGAACTGCTGCAGAAACAAAAATAATGACACTTATTAATGGTCTTTTTATCCACACACTCTACTTTCTTTTGTAAAAGGAATCACCCCCACCCTCTGCCTTTAAGCTACTTAATTAATTTCCATGTTTCTGTTTGTTGGTAGGTCTCCATATCAGTCTGATTTTTTTCTCTCATCACTGAACTTACAGTTTCTCCTTTTTCACTCCTCTCTCAATCTGCTCACTCACACATTGTCCATGTAATATGGTGGGAGCTGTTTTCAGAAGATTTCAGTATACCCTAATATATACCTTTTCACATAGACAAGAACGGGAATTTTCCCATCTACAAACCCTAAATTTTAAAATATCTCTTTTAAGAAGTAAATCCTACTAAGTAGAAATCTAGATATATTATTAAAGGCTGTTTTTCCTCCCCCTCCTTTTTATTATTTATACAAGTAAATCATGCTGATTATATAAAAATTAGAAAATATTTTTAAAAATGAAAAGGGAAAACAGAAAAATAAAGATTAGCTACAATCCTACTATTTTAACATTTTGGTACACAGCCTTCCTGACTTTTCTACAGGCATACATATAAGTAACTATAGAATTTAGAGACTCCACATATTGTTTTATAACTTGATTTTATATTTTTTAACTAAACAATATACCATGAACAACTTTCCAAGTCAATAAATAATAAATATATATATCTGTGTTATGTCCATAGGCTGCATGCTATTCCATCATAGTTCATTTTTATGGGAGATTAGGAGGATTCTTTTTGTTACTTTACCATTTCTGCAATGACTACTAAGAACATTTTTACTAATAACTTTGTTTAGTAATTATTTAGATATTTTAACATTTAGAAAAACAAAGCTAAATAACTTTTTAAGTTGGTAAATAGCTGACTAGAGAATTATACACAAAACACAGTAACTATTTGGAGGAGAGGTATACATAAGGTGACAAAACTGTTTTAATCAATACTTGGATGAACTGAAAAGCATTTGCAGTAAAACTCCAAACATTTTTCTTTGGCTCACAATTTCCTCATATACCCAATTATCTATTTCATCTGGATTTCAAACCAGATTTTGAGAAATGTGGGGGGTGGTGGTGAAAAGAGCAAAACAGAAACCATGCTTTCCCATGGGTTTAAATACTTTCTATTCTTATCAAAAAAAAAACATGTAAGGAGGGCTCAGATTTCCTAAAGTAAGACATCTGGGTTTGATTCCAGTTTCATCATTTAATAGAGAATTAGAAAATTGAAGGAAAGAGGAAAATGCCTTATTTTAGGTAGGAGGGAATTTTATTTCATTTCTCTATCTTATAAAATTAAGACCCATATAATGCTTTAGAATTTGTTTTCTTTTACATTTTCTTGTGCATCCTCAAACATGCTTCTGGGGTAAGGACTGCCTTCCTCTTATGGTTAAAGAAACTAAGGCTGAAAGAAGCTATCTGTCAAGTTTACAGACTAATAAAACAGCAGCACGGACTCCCTGCTCTATACCAATGCTGCTGTCCTTCTATGTAATAGGTACTACCATGTGGAATTAGAGCAACCAGGTATCCCTTGCAAAGAAAAATTTCTTGTGTACTTTGTGCCTTCTGGGAAGGGCATAATTCAGTTCAAGAAATCACTGCTAACTGGTCTAGGCAGTTCTTCAATGGATACTACTTTCCTGACTCAAGAGAAGCCATACATCTGACAGATGAGAATGTACCCCATTTTCACAGACCTCCAGAAACTAAGATTCATACTCTCTCTGATAATTCAGTAGAGAATCAAATAACTCATGTGCCCGGGAAGTTTCTTCTTATATATAATCTAAGTCTTTCAGGTTGCCCTTCATATTTTCTGTTGTCCTCTTTTCTGTAGAGATAGAGAACAGTTGGCTATCATTTTCTGTAAAATTTCTTCAAGTACTTCAAGAACACCATTAAATCTTAACTGTGCCCTTCTCTTCAGTGTGGAAAACATATCCAGATAATGAGCTTAAGTGTACAAAACTTTGCTCCAGTGTCTTATCAACATGAAGTGGCCACAGGAAAGATTTAAAGAAGGGCATGTTCTTGTTGGCAAAGCACTAAGCAGCTATCCTAATCAAAAATTTTAAAACTATTGATTATTTCTTGGTCCTGAGGATCTTATATGGGCCACAGGCATCAGTATTTTTTAAGCCCCCCAGGTAACTGCCAATATGCAGAAAAGAATGTGTATGTTTGCTCTTTTAGCGGAAACTAAGCATTTATTGGTATGTTTTCTAAATTTGGTGTGTGAACAGGGTGACCAACTTGTCCTAGTTTGCCAGAGTCTCCTTGGTTTAGCACTGCAAGTCTCATGTCCCCAAAAACCCTTCAGCAAACTGGGACAAGTGGTCAGCCTATGTATGTGACAACCTTCAAGGCCAATGTCTTCCTAGATGATAGAAAAAGGTTTCTGAAGACTAATGAAAATATTAATTGACATCAGGATCTTTTTCAATCTATTTGCTAATAGATTCCTGCTAATTAAATTACTAATGGCTAACAACTCATTTGGTAGATTTAATTATATTTTAATTGTAAAATCCATAAATGCCCTTCAGAGACTTACCCCAAACATCTGTCGGAGGTCAGGGTCCCGGAAGCGGAAAGGAATATTAGAGACATGCAGCCGTTTAGGGGTAGATTTACTTTCTGAATTTTCACTACTTTGTGTCTGTGACTGCTGGCCATCTGTCTGTGCTCCCCCTTCTGTCTGCTAAGCAAAGAAATAAACATTGAATGAAAAATAAATACAATTACTTCCCAAGAATTATGCATAATAAAGTCTTTTCCCACTCCAATCATTCTTAGTGAGTGTATCTTTAAGTAAAATTATAGTTGTTCCGCCAAAGAGAAAAAACCAAACAACCCATCTAAGTTAATACTATAATCTACAAACAAAATATAGTGTTTTTTTGAGTATTTATAGTATATATTAGCAAAATGGGAGGTGAGGGACACAGAATAAGTGACATGCTTACAATTACATGGAGATTACATTCAGATAAATGAAGATGTAAAAATAGTACCTTTATTTCTTTGATTCTTAGTAGAGCTTTCCATTTTTTGAGATTAAAAAAAATTTTTTTTCAAAATGAAGAGTCTGTTGTGTTTAGTTGTGGAAATAATTGTATTTGTGGTCTATCATCTCAGGCTCTCTCAAGGAAATGAAATAAGGGAATATTTTTTATTTCATCCTATTAGTTCCAGAGTTTATGACTACTGGGTTGCTGAAGTATTACAATGATATTACTTATGAAGAGAAGACACCTAGTGGCAATGGGCAATTTGTTTGAAAACTGAAGAAGCTTCTTACTCGGATACCAAGCTATACTCTACTAAAAAATTTATACAATTCCAGCTAACTTTAGCACAGGGAGAACCATTTTTCTGTAGCCCAGAACAAATGTGTATTTACCATCAGAGAATTTAACTGTTGCGAAAAGCTTTAAATGAGCCTGTCTAATCTACTATACAATACATAAATGTTATATGTGTGTATATCTATAGGGAAAGAGTATAAATGAGTGTGGGTTTGCATTTTTAATCATCCATCTCTTTAAAAAAAAAAAATCATCACTTATTTGAAATTTGAATTTAACAGGGAGTCCCATATTTATATATTTTAAAGATTAATTTTATTTAATTCTCCCCCCTATTGTCTGTGCTCGCTGTCTGTCTGCCCTGTATCTGTTCATTGTGTGCTCGTCTTCTTTTCAGAAAGTACCGGGAACCACACCTGGGACCTCCCATGTGGGAGGGAGGCGCCCACTCACTTGAGCCACCTCTGCTCCCTGCTTGTTGTATCTCTCATTATGTTTCCTCGTTGCATCATCTTGTTGCATCATCTCTTCTTCTTTAGGAGGCACCGGGAGCTGCACCCAGGACCTCCCATGTGGTAGGCAGGAGCCGAACTGCTTGAGCCACATCTGCTTCTCCATCAATCTCTTTTGTAACATCCCAGGCATGAATCCATCTAATTTTTCTTCCCCCACTAGATTCTCAAAAAAAGTTGCTATTTGAGAAACATTTCTGACAAATATCTAAAATAGGTATGACATTCTAGGCATGCACTGATTATGAAGTATTCATCTGGCAATTAAAAAACCTTATGTTTTTGGGAAGCAGATGTGGCTCAATCGATAGGGCTCCTGTTTACCATATGGGAGGCCCCGGGTTCGATTCCTGGGGCCTCCTGGTAAAGGCAAGCCAGCCCATGCGGTGTGGTGAGCTTGACGCAGCAGGACGACCCAACAAAGGGAGACAAGCAGACACAGAAAAACGCACAGCAAATGAACACAGAGAACACAAGCAGCAAGGGGGGATAAATAAATAAATAAATAAAATCTTAAAAAAAAAAACCTTATGTTTTTATTATTTCCTATGAATTGCATGCTAAACTGATGGCTTGCTGAACTGATTAAATCAATATACTTTTAAAACGGGAGTGGAATTTACTGTTCTTATTATCTCATTTGAGATAGACCTGAATCCCCACAGATTCTTCTGGATCCTACAGGAAGGATCCCCTCCCTTTGACCCAATGTTCAGGATAAAAGAAACTCTGGAGCTTTTGGCTCAGAAATGTTAGTAATCATCTTGAAATGAAGCTTGAGACGTTAAAATATAAAGGATAATCAGGAATAAACTCCAAATGATTACCAGCTTTTCAAGTGTCAATCTAAGTGACGGCAGGATTTTTCGTTTTTTTTTTTTTTTTTTTTTTTTAATTTCATTCCATTCAGGCCCTGCAGATGGCCTAAATGTGCAATGATTCATGTGATGTAAAAATAGCAGAAAAGGGGAGAGCTATGAAACAATGTTCTGTGAAAGTGTAACGTTTCCAATCATCAATCTGAGCACAACGCAGACTAAACAAAACAAGGTCACTAAAAAAGCATCATGGACACCAATATGCAGTCAAAGCAGTAAGCATCCATACAATTAATGCTCATTCAAGCACCTTCAAACCTGCCTCTTTCATCTCACAGCTGTATCACATAAAACTCTCTTCACTCAAACCAAAACCATCAGATCCTTTCTGCAGGATGACAATGTATCACTCTAAGAAAAGTTGAAAAGACAGACTCTACACGCTCCAAACCACATATTTATATATAACACATTATTTCAGTTTCATGGACTACAAATATATGTGAGGTGGCAGTAAAACGAAAACTTGAAAACTGATGATTACTTCAAACCATGCTGCTGGAGGTACTTATTTGTTGCTGTGGAGAGTTTTTTGCTGCTCTTAAGACACAATTTAAGGAGGAGATCAGAAGTCAGATTGGTTAATTTTCCAGGCTTGTAGTGAACATCTGCATTTTTTTAAAGTATGAAATTTTTAGTTCTACAGAGACTCAGGAAGCGGAAGAAGTAAATTATCATTTCTAAAATTCTCAAGTCTGATTTAATGTGAATTTTTAAATTGAAGTATAACATACAGATAAAAATGCACAGATAACAAGTGTACAGTGTGAATGAATTTTCACAAAGTAAATTCACCCCTTGTAACCATCAAATTAGACCAAGAAACAGAATTCCAGGAGCCCCCTCAAGCCACATTCCAGTCACTGTTCTTGGGCCAAAGGGTCACCATATCCTGATTTCTAACTCCATAGCTTAGTTTTGCCATTTTTGAATTTTAACTGAAATGGAATCACATGGCATTGCACTCTTTTGTGCCTGGCTTCTTTCCCACAACACTATGTTTGTCTGATACACACACACACACACACACACAGCTATAAATTATCCATTCTTATTCCATCATACAAGCATACAAACTATTTCAAGCTGTTTCCTAAGAATAATGTTCCTATAAACACCTTCGTTACATGTCTTTTGGTGCACATGAGCAGGCATTCTGTTGGGTGTAGGATAAGTGTATGTTTGGCCTTAATGGATAATACCAGTTTTCCAAAGTGGCTGTACTGACTTATACTCCCATTAACTGTGTATGAGAGTTCTAATTGCTCTTAGTACAGTTTTAATTTTAACTATTCTTATGGGAGGTGATGGTATTATATTTTGGTTTTAATTTGCATATCCCTGAAGATTAAGGAACGAGATGACATTTTTATAAGCTTTTTGGCCATTTTGATAACCTCTTCTTTTTGTGAAATGACTGTGGAAATCCTTTGCCCATTTTCTGTTAGTTTGACTGCCTTTTGTTTAATGATTTATAAATCAATAAGTTCTTTATGAACTCTAGGTTTGAGTCCTTTGACAAATGGATTGCAAACAAATACTTTTTCATGCTCTGCAGCCACGCCCTCAGATTTTCAACAAATATTTTAATTTGCTGGTGTCATCATCTGGAACTGCTCTACCACCAAAATGGCTAATTCAAACACTCCACTTTTTGAAAAGATACTTTAATCTTTTCCGCCTGCTCAAATATCCCCACTACAATAATGATTTGACCTCACTGGAACCAATAAACATTGACCCTCTACTTCCTTATCATTGAGTGCTCACCTGTCTATCCAACTTAGGTTTCAGAACCTGTCATCCAAATTCTGTTGGGGATTAAACAGAATTTGATCAAGTCTTAATCTATGTTCCTGTGTATGTGAAACCACTTGTAAATAGGATCTCTGAAGATGTTATTATTAGTTAGGGTGTGAACTCATTTGAGAATAGGATCTTCAAAGATCCTATTTAGATGAGGCCAAATTGAATAATGGTAGGCCTACCACATGGCTGGCTGGAGTCCATATAAGCAAAGGAAACTGGATATGGAAGTAGAAGCCAGAAGTCAGAAGAAACCAGAGAATGAAGCAGATTGCTATGTGGTGGAGGCAGAGATGAAGGGCAAGGATGCCCAAGGATCGTGGCAAGCCAGCACCAGAACACTTCAGACTTTGGGAGAAAACACAGCCTACTAAGATCCTGATTGTGGACTTCTGGCCTCCCAAACTGTCAGACAATAAATTCTTGTTGCTTAAGCCAACTCGTGTGTGGTATCTGTCATAGGAGCTTATGCAAACTAAGACACTCTCCTTGGTTGAACCTGCCTACAAAACCTGCAAGCCCGAATAAAACCAACCATTAATTTTATTTGTCTGTACCTGGGCAGGTAGCTGCTGCTGGAGGGAAAAAAATCAGGTAACTGTTGCTGGGGATCAAAGAGGTAGGCTGGGACCAAGGACTAATAAATCAAATAGAGCGTCTGGATTTTATCTAATTGTTTTAGGGAACCATTAGAGTTAAGCAGGGCAATAGCACCATTTGCATTTTTTTAAAACTCCCACCTTGGCTGCTATGTGGAGGACATATGTTAGGAAGCAGTAATACAGGAAAAAAGTGATGTGGTTTGAGGACTGGAGTGGTGATTAGATAATGATGATAAAAACCATACATGGGGAAGCGGTTGTGGCTCAATCAGTAGGGCTCCCGTTTACCATATGGGAGGCCCCGGGTTCGGTTCCCGGGGCCTCCTGGTGAAGGCAAGCCTGCCCGCATGGCGTGGTTAGCTGACCCAGCGAGCACAAGCAGCAAGGGGGGAATAAATGAATAAATAAATTAAAAAAACAAACAAACAAACAAAAAAAAAACCATACATGAATTAAACGTTCTTAAATCTCATTACAATCCCTTGAGGTAGATACTACTATTTCCATTTTACAGGTGAGCAAGCCAAGGCAAAGAGAGATTAAATAACTTGCCCAAGGTCATATTGCTAAGTAGGGGTCAAGTTAGGTCTCAAACCCAAGGTATATGGCAGAAAGCTGAGCTCTTAATCATGCACATTATCTTTGACCCCACCTCTACTAACTTGCTACAGTAAGGGAAATGTCATAAATTAACAATAGGTATGTATCACATATGTATCAACATATAAGAAACTGTATTTTCTGTGGTATTGTGTGGTATATTTCTAAACATAAAAATGTTGTGTATGTTGCATAGAAAAACCTATGTCTAGTTTTTAGGTTTCTATTTGCCTTTTTCATATCAGATTATCCAGAAAGAGAGCTTTATTCAACCTTTAGCCACTTGATAAGATTTTCTTCCCAATAAAGGACATTGTAGTAGAAGCTATTGTTGCATAAGGATGGATTTAACCTGCAAAAGCTTTCCATCTTCTTTTATTAGATATCGAACTACCAAGAAATCCCTTCTTAACTTTAAAACATGTTTTCCTTTCAATATTGGTCAGCCATATATAGGCACATAATTTTTCACTTCATTAGTAATGGGCTATAATAGACAATTTATTTGAAGAGCCTAGGCGTGATTTGGGAAACAAATGAGGCTTTCTATGGCATTTGTTCTATATTCATGACTATATAGGCTGCTGAATTGGCTGTATTTCCAAATAACTTTCAAATGATCATAAACTCACAGAGCTATCGGAACAACTGTTTCAACCAAAGGAGTGAAAAAGAAGAAATAAAACGTAACTCTTATTTGCATTGAGGCTTTTTCCAAGGTATTTTAATTACTTAATTTCTTCACTAGTTATTAGTCTATTAAATTTTTCTTTCTTATTGAGTTAGTTTTGGTGAACTTGTCCATTTTATTTAAATTATCTAACTTGCTGATATAAAGTTATTTATAATAATCCCATATAATCCATATAATTTCTATGGGGTCTGTAGTGATATCCCTCTGTCAGTCTTGATTTTGATAATTTGTGTCTTTTATCTTTTTTTCTTGATAGTCTGGCTAAGGTTTATTAATTTTGCCACCCTTTCCAGAAAGTCAACTTTTGGTTTGATCTAATATTATTCTGTTTTCTACTTCATTGATTTCCACTCTGATATTTATTATTTCTTTCTATTTACTTTGGGTGTGATGTGTTCTTATTTTTCTAGCTTCTTGAATTGAAAGCTTATAGATCTGTTAGACTATACTTTCCTTGAGGGCAGGAACTTGCCCCCCTTTTTTTTTAATCACAACCTGCTGAAGATTGTGTGTGTATGTGTGTATGTTGTTTTGGTAAAATGGAGCATCTTTGCTCCAGTGTCGCTTCATTTCCTATTCTCCTTTGTGCTATTGATATACTTGTGTCTAAGGTGAGTCTCTTGCAGACAGCATATAGGTGGCTCATATTTTCTTATCCATTCTGCCAGTCTGTATCTTTTGAATGGGAAGTTAAACCATTAACATTCAATGTCATTACTGTAAAGACAGTTCTTACTTCACCCATTTTTACCTTTGGGTTTTCTCTGTCATATCTTATTTTCACCACTCTTTTTACACTTTCAGTCACTTTTACTGATATAATCTTCATTTCTAGACTCTCTTTCAAGCCTCTCTTTCCTGTCTTTTTCTTTTCAGATTGTAGCGCACCCTTAAGTATTTCCTGCAAAGCCTGTCTCTTGGTTACAAACTCTCTCAGTTTCGGTTTATCTGTGACTATTCTAAACTCGCTCTCATTTTTGAAAGACAATCTGCTGGATATAAGGTTCTTGGCTGAAAGTTTTTCTTTTGCAATATCTTAAATATATCATACCACTGTCTTCTTGCCTTCATGGCTTCTGATGAGAAATCAGAACTTAATCTTACTGGGTATCCCTTATATGTCATGCATTGCTTTTCTCTTGCTGCTCTCAGAATTCTCTCTTTGCCTTTAGCATTTGACATTCTGATTAGTATGTGTCTTGGAGTTGGTCTATTCGGATTTATTCAGATGGGAGTACATTGTAGCTGCGTGTACATGGATATCTATGTCCTTTAATAGGGTTGGGAAATTTTCTATCATTATTTCTTCAAATATTCCTTCTGCCCCTTCTCCATTCTCTTCTCCTTGTGGGACTCCCATGACATGTATGTTTGCACGTCTCTTGCTGTCATTATTTCCCCGAGACTTTGTTCAATTTTTTCCATTCTTTTCTTCATCTGTTCTTTTGTATGTTTGCTTTTGGAGGCCAGTCTTCAAGCTCACCAATCCTTTCTTCTGCCTCCTCAGACAAGTGGTAGTTTCTTAAAAGGCTTCTTGCAACATTGAATCTGAAACCTTATTGATGAATTTTCATACTGTTACATTAAAATTCATTAGAGGGGTCGGATGTAGCTCAACTGGTTGGACATCCGTCTCCCATATGGAGGGACCCAGGTTTGATCCCCGGGACCTCCCGGTAAAAAAAAAAAAAAAAAAGTTCATTAGACTATCATGTACTTTGAATGGATTTTCTACTCACACATGATTTTGTAACATTATACATTAGTCATTTACATAATACTGGTTTATGGAGTTATGGAGCTCTTCCAAACATTGACTCATTTCATTATACAATATCAACCCCCAAAATCATTTGTTAATATTAACACAGATCTCATCAGAAAGGCTTTAAGTATTGGGAAGCTGTTAAGCTCACAGTGGCAGATAAAAGTTTTTCAAAATTCTAATTCTTGCTGCAAAGCAGGAATTTTATCATTGGCAACAAATACTGCTAGGTTTTCCCTTGAAGTAACAGGCTGAATACTTTTTATGCATGATTGTTCTGCAAACTCACAACTTCTCTAATTAAAAAAAAAAAAATGTTCTTGAAGTATCTCAATGGAGCCCTAGACTATAGTTTGATATCCCTTGAAGGGAAGAAATATCCTCATACTAGACTCTTTCTTCTCTCAAAAGGGAAAATTCCTTCATCTGATCTCAAACTATATATCAATAGTTTGTCAATCATTCTTAAAAGAAAAAAATGGTGCTTCATGAAAAAAGCAACTAGTTCATCCTGCAACTCAATTGCACAAGTACTTTTCCTTGAGACAACCTGAGTACTTTGGTATGCAACACAAGTATTTTATGAAAACCTCCCATTTTGTCACACAGAATATGAAAACAAACAAACAAACAAAAAAACCCAAAACAACCAAATATGCCCTCAATGGTGAGGAATTAATAAAAATTAATACTTTTTAGTGCTTCATCAAGGACATTCTTAAGTGAATCTGCACCTACCCCCTGTGAGTTGGCAGTGAAGAATATATTGACTACCAGTATAGTTTGGTGTCACCGTCTTGGTTCATGTGAAGATGCCACCAACAACTTTTTTTTTCTTTTCTTTTTTTGAGGTACCAGGGGCCAGGGATGGAATCCAGGACCTCGTATGTGGGAAGCCAGCACTCAACCACTGAACCACATCATCTCCCCTGGGGTTTTTTGTTTGTTTTGCTTGTTGTTTGCTTTTGTTTTTTCAGGAGACACTGGGAACCAAACCCAGGACCTCCCATGTGAGAGGCAGATGCTCAACAACTTGAGCCACATCTGCTCCAGATTCCAACAAATTTATCCACCATTGCTTTTGCATTAATTGTGCAAAAAAACACCATGAAAAAGGTAAATGTCTTAGTATTAGGTCTGACCTTGCAGATCCCCTGAAAATTTCTCAGGGACTGCCAGAAATCTGTGGCCCATACTGGGAGGACAACTACCTTAGCGCATTGCCCCTGCCTGCACCAACCTTCTCCACTCCAGCAATGGCTAACATGTTGATCAAGGTTTAGAGGAAGTTGTACCCACCTCCCCAAAGCTTTTCTCAACCAACCCACTTTCACAATACTCTCATCCTCTAGTACTTACCTAAATTTTGTTTTTCAACTTAAGACTTCTATGAGCTCACTGAAGGCAGGCCTTATTTTACATCTTTAAATCTACCTAGTGTCTACACAGTAATGTGAACAGAACAAGTATATATAAAACATTTGCTGTAATGATAATAATAATAATATAATTTTTGGGAAAGGATACAAGCTCTGGGAGTCAGAGAGACTGTGTTCAAATCCTCACACTTCCATTTACTAGTTGTGTGACCTTGGACAAGTTATTTAATTTTTCCATGTCTCACTTTCTCTATCTGTAAAAGTGAGGAAATGACAGTATCTATTTCACAGGGTGGTTATGATAATTCAATAAGCTAATTATATATGGAGCACTTCAATGTCTGGCACAATGTAAGTGCTCAAAGATGTTAGTTTTGTTATTGTTACTATTAAGTAATTTCTGCTATTTGTATACATATTTTTAAAAACTTATTTAATAACTCTGATAAAAAATGTTGGGTTGTATATATGGTAAGAGAATAAAAATAAAAATAAAAATAAAAACCAAAACAAAAAACAAAAAACAACCATGGAACTGCACCACACAAACATGAACCTTAAGTTAAACCATGGACTATAGTTAATAATACAATTGTAAAAATGTGCTTTCATCAATTATAACAAACGTACTGCACCAATGCAAGGTATTAATAATAGGGTGGTATACGGGAATCCTGTACTTTATGCATGATTGTTCTGCAAACTCTCAACTTCTCTAATTAAAAAAAAAATGTTCTTGAGGTATCTCAATAGAGCCCTAGACTACAGTTTGATATCCCTTGAAGGGAAGAAATATCCTCATACTAGACTCTTTCTCCTCTCAAAAGGGAAAATTCCTTCATCTGATTTCACACATGGCCTTCTTATGAAGCAAGGCTTCCAGGGTAATTTCAGAGATCATTATAAATTCACAGAAATATTTGGTTTATCTCCCTGGCTCTAATTTTATATGAAATGGCTAGCTACTCAGCTTTTAATGGCTTCTATAGAAATTCCCAAACCTCTCTCAAAAACTATTTCATGATTTATAAAATTCTTCCTTAAGACAGTGACCATTGGAGGCTCTGGGGGCAGGGAGAAGGAACAACAGGTGTAATATGGGGGCTTTTTTGGGACTTGGGAATCGTCCTGAATGACACTGCAATGACAAATATAGGCCATTATATATCTTCCCATAACCTGCAGAATTGTGTGGGAGAGAGTGTAAACTACAATGTGAACTATGGTCCATTCTCAGTGGCAATGCCCCAGGATGCGTTTATCAACTGCAATGAATGTGCCACACTAATAAAGGATGTTGTTTATGTGGGAGGGTGTGGGAGGTGTGGGGAGCGGGGCATGTGGGAATCCCTATATTCTTTTTGTAACATTTATGTAATCTAAGTATCTTTAAAATAATTAAAAAATATATTTAAAAAAACAGGAAAAAAAAAGAATGAAGGTAGGGAATAGGTAGTTAAGGCTTAAAATGTACAGAGTTTCTAACTGGGACAATGGAAAAGTTTTCATAATAGATGGTAGCACAACATTGTGAATGTAATTAACAGCACTGAATTATATATCTGAATGTAGCCAAAAGGGGAAATTTTAGGTTGTATGTATGTTACAGAATAAAATTTTAAAAAAAATTCCATGGAACTGTACAACACCATGAACCCTAAGTTAGACCATGGACTATTATTCATAGTGCAATTATAAAAATGTGTTTTCATCAATTGTAATAAGTGTACCATAACAATGCAGGGTATTAATAATAGGATGGTATATGGGAACCCTATATTTTATGCATGATTGTTCTGTAAATCCACAACTTCTCTAATAAAGAAAAAAAAAAAAATTCTTCCTTAAATTTAACTGTCCTTTCTTGGACTATTTGCTAAAATTCACTACCTCTCCTGTTTTAGGGGAAATATGGTATGAAAAGAAGAAACTGATCCACCATTTTAAACAAAATAAGAATAGGTCTCTCTGAATTATGATTTAAATTGTGTGTAAGGGGAAATAAATGTTCTTATTTAATTATTCAGTTAGGAAAACCTTCCACTTAAGTGAAAGACTCAATAATGTACTGTATCCTAAAACAGAAAGTATTTACATTATGTGGAAGAAAGTAGGAGAAATAAATTCTGTTACCTGAGCTGGCAAGATAACTGTTAATATTTTTAATAGTATTATTTCTGACTTACATTTACTATGTGATTGAGTGATAATCACAGATACTTAATGTACCAGTGGGGGTGATAAAGAGGGCAAGTTCCTGTCCTCAAGGAACACACAACCCAAAACATAATTAAGATATGTATACAAACATAAAAATTTCCTATCTGAAGATTATTCAACAAAGCTTGTCTATTTCAAATACTTTGGTTATTGATGCCTGCTGGCATTTGGAAAAATAGTTAAACATAAAGGAATTGAGGTCCTTTCTTCTCTGCAGGCAGGCTCAGTGATAATCAAACTACTGCATGCCCAAGTGGTAGACCCCTAACTGCTACCTCTTTGTAATGCACAGTATGGGAATAACTGACTGTCAAAACAAGCTCTCATTTAAAGCGCAGAAGCAACTCTTAAATGTTTAAATCAATTTCTAAAATACATTTTAGAAATAAAAATTCCAAATTTCACTGCTTATGTTTGTATAAGAAGTCCTTTTTTTAATGTCTCTTCATCAAGGTAAGGCTATCCAACAAGGTAAGGATATTCAACATAAACAAGATCTACATTAAATGCAGCTGTAATAAAAAGCACAAAGACACAGCATCAACTGTGACAACTTATTTAAAAAGACCTAAGATGGTAAAAAGTAACTATTTTAAAGATTTAAACCAGTCATTTCTAAAGCATTTCTAAATTATTCTCATTACAACCCTGTAGCCTCAGGTAGGCATCACTAGCCTCATTTGATAGATGAAGAAACTAAAACTTGGGAGGTAAACTATTCATTCAAGACACTGTGTAATAAGAATGACACAATCTTTGACTCTTTTCTCATTTTAATCATCCATCAGCTGTCAAATCCTATATATTCTATCTTCATAATCTCTGTTGAATTCATTCCCTACTCTACATAACCACTATAAACCCCTAGCTTAGAACCTCATTACTGACTGCAAAGATAAGACTCTTTCCTAATCAGTTTCTCTGCTTCTCTACATATCTTGCATATGACTGCAAAAGATTAAACCTTCTGGATGCACAATTCTGATCACTTCATTTCCTTGCTCAAAAACCTTCAATAGGTTTTTGATAGGGAAGCGGATGTGGCTCAAGTGATTGGGCTCCCGTCTACCATAGAGGAGGTCCAGGTTTTGATTCCCGGGGCCTCCTGGGGAAGGCAAGATGGCCTGCACGGGAGTACTGGCCTGCACAGAAAGCTGGAGCAGCAATATGACGCAACGAAAAGAGACACAGAGGAAAGATAATGAGACGCAGCAGACCAGGAAGCTGACATGGTGCAAGAGATTGAGCGCCTCTCTCCCACTCCAGAAGGTCCCAGGATTGGTTCCTGGTGCTGCCTAGAGAAGACGACACAGAAGAACACACAGCAAATGGACAGAGAGAGAAGAGAGTGAGCACAAAAACAATGGGGCGGAGGGGGGGATAAATAAATCTTAAAAAAAATTTTTTTTCAATAACTTCACATTTCTCAGTCTGACATTCAAATACTCTTCCCATTCTGTACTCAACCAACCTTTCTCCCACCTTACTTCCCACTAGTCCCCACCAAATATGCAAAGCTTTAGCCAAACGGAAACCCATGACTTTATCCAAAGATATTTGATCTTTTCCATCTCTCCATATTTGCAGTTGCCTTTCCTAACTCTTCCCACTGGCACCAATGCATGTTCAAATTCTAGATGCCTTTTTTGTTGTTGTTGAGGTACCAGGGAATGAACCAAGGAACTCATACATGGGAAGCAGGAGCTCAACCACTAAGCTATATCCGCTCCCTAATTAGAGTTGGTTTTTCCATTTGTTTGTTTTGTTAGAAGGTACCAGGGATTGAACCTGGGACCTTGTGCATGGGGAGCAGGTGCCCAACCACTTGAGCTACATCCACTCCCCTCTAGTCACTTTTTTTTTTTAAGTTGAAAACCCCCATTGGTCATAAAACCTCATCTGGTATTTTATTTATTTATTTTTATTTTATTTTATTTTTTTACCAGGAGGTCCCAGGGATCAAACCCAGGTCCCTCCATATGGGAGATGGACGCCCAACCATTTGAGCCACCTCCGTCCCCTCAAGTCACTTTTAATACAAAGTCTGGATCAATGCCATCTCCACCAAGAAGTTGCAGCTTCTTTCTCCAAGAACTGTCATAGTACACTTGTACCGTGTTTCATATTTTTCCCAAGTAACTATTAAGTGCCAGGTACTGTGATAAGTCAAGGAATGCAAAGATGAACAAAAAGGAGTTTCTGTTTTAAAAGTCAAGGAGGCACATGTGAATAAAAGTGCTACGAAAAGTGGTCAGCTCAGGAATAGCTTCCACTACAATGTCCTTTATTAGGAAGAAAATCTTATCAAGTGACTAAAGGTTGAATAAAGCTCTCCCTCTGGATAACCTTATATTAAGAAAGGCAAAAAGAAACCTAAAAACTAGACATAGGTTTTTCTATGCAACATACACAACATTTCTATGTTGAGAAATATGCCACACAATACCACAGAAAATACAATTTCTTATATGTTGATACATGTGATACATACCTATTGTTAATTTATGACATTTCCTTTACTGTAGCAAGTTAGTAGAGGTGGGGTCAAAGAGGTAGGCTGGGACCAAGGACTAATAAATCAAATAGAGAGTCTGGATTTTATCTAATTGTTTCAGGGAATCATTAAGAGTTAAGCAAGGCTATAGCAGGATTTGCGTTTGCATAATCATGCATAACATGATTCCTAGTCTTCTTCCAACATTTCTTTAGGAATTCAAATTGGTTGATATAATGTAAGATTTTATAAATATACTGTATATAGTAAACAGTTTCTAATATAGATGAGGAACAGAAATCTTAACTCTGTGTATATATACATTAAGGGACAGAGCTTGCACTAATCACTGTCACTGGAAGCACACACTCTGGGTGTCTGAAACAATGGGAAATGGCAGCAATAAGGAAAAAAGGAAAGGGACATGGGCAGTGGTGAGGAGAGATATAGCAAGTACTTGTAAATTAATGACATGATTCAGGGAAACGACTTCTGCCTATGGTGGTGTGAACAGGTCAATGAATTCCTTCAGTCCTCACTTAAAACTAAAGAACTGGGAGTGGATGTGGCTCAAGTAGTTGGGTGCCCCCTCCCCCATGAGAGATTCTGGCTTCAGTTTAGTGCTTCCTGAAAAGAGCAGATGCAAGCAGCAAGCAAAGCAGGTGAAGAAACCAGGGAAGCTGATATGGCTCCGTGGTTGAGCGCCGGCTCCCCACATACGAGGTCCCGGATTCAATCCCTAGCCCCAGTACCTTAAAAAAAACTTGGACTTCATCAAAATTAAAAACAAAAACAAAAACAAAAAACCCCCTAATTTTGTCCAGACAAAATTGTCCAAAACAAACATTTCAGGATTCTGGAAATCAATCAAAGGGAGACAATACATAGAGAATTTTCCCCCAAAATTGCTAAAGCTTAGCACAAGAACAACAGAAGTCTGTAAACTTACTGCCAGGGGTAACTCCAATTCTCTTCTCCCCCCATCTCAATTGGTATAAACTTGATTTTATCAGGGCAGGGCTTGCCATGAAAACCAGCATCTTTGTTGCCAGAGCAGGCAGACTCGACTTGGGTTTGAGAGGAACTCATGGCTTTGTCTGCTAAAAGTGGCAAACTTGGTAAGAACCTAACAGGAAACTCACAGTTCTCCTAGCTTGAGGCTAGGAGACATCATCAGTGGTTATACACTGTGTGGGGGTCATATTCTGCAGCTTAAGTCCAGACAAGTTACTTAAAGCACATACGCACACACACACATATACACACAGGCATGTGCGCACACAAACACACCTCTCAGGAAAATAACATTCCAGAGTCACTACTATAGACTATCTGAAATGTTCAACTTTCACCCGAGAATTATAAGACATACAAAAAAACATCAAAGGGGTCGGATGTGGCTCAACTGGTTGGGCGTCTGTCTCCCATATGGAGGGACCCGGGTCCGATCCCCGGGACCTCCCGGTAAAAATAAATAAATAAATAAATTAAAAAAAACAAACAAACAAACATCAAAGTATGATCTAGTCTCAGGAAAACAGCATTAACTAGAAACAGAGTGGGCCCGGATTCTGGACTTAGCAGATGACGTCAAAGCAGCTATTATACATGCATTCAAAGAATTAAAAGAAACTATAATAATCAGTAAGAGAAAAATAAAATTAAAAATTAAAATTAAAAAAAAAAGAAAAAATTAATCAGTAAGAAATCTCAATAGAGAAATATAAATTATAAATGCCAAGTCTAGAAATTAAAAGTACAATTACTGAAATAAAACATTCATAAGATGGGCTAAATAGCAGATTTGAGATGGCAGAACAAAGAATGAGAGAACTGAAGGTGAGATCAACAGAAATTATCCCATATGAAGAACAGAGAGGAAAAAGATAGAAAATGAACACAACTTCAGAGACCTGTGGGAGAATGCCAAATATCCCAACATACATGTAAGAGAGAAAGGAAGAGAGAAAAAAGGGGCAAAAAAGGTATCTGAAGACATAATGGTCAAAGCCTCCCCAAATTTTACCATTCTTGGGATCTGTTGAGATTTGGGGATGAAAAGCATTGATCTGTAGATCTAAAAAGCCCAACAGACTCTGTGTATGATAAAAAAAACAAAGAGATCCAGATCTAGACATATCATAGTCAAATTGTACAAAATCAAAGACCAATGTATATCTTGAGAGCAGCAAGAAAAAAGCAACTCATCATACAGAGAAGGATAACAATATAATTAACTGTCGACTTCTCATCAGAAACAACTGACTCCCTTTAGAACAGGGATTCTAAACCAGGGATCTTAACCAGTAAAGATTTCAGGGGGTCTGTGAGCTTGGACTGAAAAAAATCACCTTATTATCTTTATTTTTTCTGACCTGTAACTGAAAGCTAGCATTTCCTTTACTTATGAATGTATACAATAAATTACAGTAGTATTCCAGTTTTCACCTGACAGGCAAGGTGTCCATGGAACAAAAAAGGTTAAGAACCCCTGCTTTAGAAGACAAATGGCAGCAGGAAACATATTTAAAGTGTTGGGGGAGGAGGAGGGTCTAGTCAATCAAAGAATTCTATAGCTTGCAAAACTATCGTTCAAAAGTGAAGACAAAAGAAAGACATTCCCAGATAACCAAAAACAGAGAATTTGTTGCAAGGAGACCTACCCTATAAAAAAACTAAAGAAGTCTTGCTTGCTGAAAGGAAATAACATCAGACAAGAACACAGATCCACAGAAAGATATGAAGAATTATACCACTGAATTGCAGTATTTATAATAAATATGACAATAATAGCACAAAGGAGAATAGGGAATGAAGCAACACTGGAGCAAAGATGCTCCATTTTACCAAAACAACATACACACATACACACACAATCTTCAGCAGGTTGTGATAAAAAAAAAAGGGGGGCAAGTTCCTGCCCTCAAGGAAAGTATAGTCTAACAGATCTATAAGCTTTCAATTCAAGAAGCTAGAAAAATAAGAACACATCACACCCAAAGTAAATAGAAAGAAATAATAAATATCAGAGTGGAAATCAATGAAGTAGAAAACAGAATAATATTAGATCAAACCAAAAGTTGACTTTCTGGAAAGGGTGGCAAAATTAATAAACCTTAGCCAGACTATCAAGAAAAAAAGATAAAAGACACAAATTATCAAAATCAAGACTGACAGAGGGATATCACTACAGACCCCATAGAAATTATATGGATTATATGGGATTATTATAAATAACTTTATATCAGCAAGTTAGATAATTTAAATAAAATGGACAAGTTCACCAAAACTAACTCAATAAGAAAGAAAAATTTAATAGACTAATAACTAGTGAAGAAATTAAGTAATTAAAATACCTTGGAAAAAGCCTCAATGCAAATAAGAGTTACGTTTTATTTCTTCTTTTTCACTCCTTTGGTTGAAACAGTTGTTCCAATAGCTCTGTGAGTTTATGATCATTTGAAAGTTATTTGGAAATACAGCCAATTCAGCAGCCTATATAGTCATGAATATAGAACAAATGCCATAGAAAGCCTCATTTGTTTCCCAAATCACGCCTAGGCTCTTCAAATAAATTGTCTATTATAGCCCATTACTAATGAAGTGAAAAATTATGTGCCTATATATGGCTGACCAATATTGAAAGGAAAACATGTTTTAAAGTTAAGAAGGGATTTCTTGGTAGTTCGATATCTAATAAAAGAAGATGGAAAGCTTTTGCAGGTTAAATCCATCCTTATGCAACAATAGCTTCTACTACAATGTCCTTTATTGGGAAGAAAATCTTATCAAGTGGCTAAAGGTTGAATAAAGCTCTCTTTCTGGATAATCTGATATGAAAAAGGCAAAAAGAAACCTAAAAACTAGACATAGGTTTTCCTATGCAACATACACAACATTTTTATGTTTAGAAATATACCACACACCACCACAGAAAATACAATTTCTTATATGTTGATACATATGTGATACATACCTATTGTTAATTTATGACATTTCCTTTACTGTAGCAAGTTAGTAGAGGTGGGGTCAAAGAGGTAGGCTGGGACCAAGGACTAATAAATCAAATAGAGCGTCTGGATTTTATCTAATTGTTTTAGGGAACCATTAGAGTTAAGCAAGGCAATAGCACAATTTGCATTTTTTAAAAATCCCCACCTTGGCTGCTATGTGGAGGACAGATGTTAGGAAGCAGTAATACAGGAAAAAAGTGATGTGGTTTGAGGACTAGAGTGGTGATTAGATAATGATGATAAAAACCATACATGAATTAAACATTCTTAAATCTCATTACAATCCCTTGAGGTAGATACTACTATTTCCATTTTACAGGTGAGCAAGCCAAGGCAAAGAGAGATTAAATAACTTGCCCAAGGTCATATTGCTAAGTAGGGGTCAAGTTAGGACTCAAACCCAAGGTATATGGCAGAAAGCTGAGCTCTTAATCATGCACATTATTCCAGCTGTAGGAGTTAAGACAAAGTGCTTGAAGTAGGAAAATGCTTCCAAGACTTGCTAATGAATTGTTATATTGAGATGAGGGTAATAAACAGTGATCCCTAATGTACACTATGGACTATATAGCTAATAGTATAATTATAATAATATTGTTTCATCAATTCTAACAAAGGTACCACACAAACACAAAGGGTTAATAAATAGGGAAAACTGTGTATTGGGAAGGGGGATATATGGGAACTCTATATTTTCTGCATGATTTTTCTGTAAACCTACAGCTTTTCTAAAACTAACTAAATATATAGAGAGAGAGTGCAAGAGAGAAAGACTCCTAGGTTTTACTTGAGTAACTAGGTGAGTGGTAATATAATTTACAAAGATGGGGAAGATTAAAGGAAAAACGCATTTCAGGGAGAAAATTAGATTGTTTTGTTTGGGATCTATAAAGTTTAAAATACCTGGTAGACATCTGGAGGAGATACTAAGTAGTCAGCTGGATTTGTGAGTCTGGAATTCAGGGAAAAGTCTGGACTAAAGATAAATTTTGAGTGTCATATGCATATAGAAAACATTTAAAGCTAGGTGAATAATGAGGTTATACAGAGAGGGCATAGAGGATAAGAGGAAAAGGGGCCCCAGCACCCAGCCCAGGAGCTACTCTAACATTTATTTGCACAGAGAAAGAGGAAGGAGCAAAGGACATAAAGAAAGAACAGCTTGTGACCAGTGCTTAGGAGGCAAATTGGGAGAGTGGCGTGTCCTGAAAGTCAAGAGACTAAGTATATGAAGGTTAGGGGAAAAGGCGATGTGTAGAATGCTGCTGAGACGTTGCAAAAAATATGAGAGAAGGGATCATTTGATTTCACACCATGGCGGTTATGAGTGAAATTGAAAAGTGCAGCATCCTCCTAAGTTTCTTTCTATCATTGCATTTACCTTGTTATATTGTCTGTCTCATCTCTAGAGTGTACATTTCTAGGCAGTGACTATGAATTTTAATTCTAAATCCCTATCTTCTAATTACAGTGCTTGGAGTACAATAGAAATTATATAATAAATGCTAAATTAATGCAAAGGGTTTTCTGGTCTGATGATTAAGGTGAAGATTTTAACATAACAACATGTAGCCTTCCATTTTCCACCTCATAATTTTCATACCGTAAGAGATCCATTTTGTGTGCTGGGTGAGTTGCTACTCTGTTCTCCATGGGCTTGCGTACTTCCATAGAGTGTCAGGTTATGCTCACTGGTCTGGCCGGCATAGTCCTGAGTGTGTGGCACTCCATATTCTGTGGGAATTCCATTCTGTGGAGGTGGTGGAAATGGGATGGTAGTAAAAGGCTGAACCATTGCATCAGGAGTTGTTGTTGGCTCCTGGTTACCCTAAAAGAAAAAGGAGAAAAAATGACTTTAAATTCTTATTACATAATTACTTTTAAGGTGAGTATCCAAAATTCTCTGAATATTCTCTTACGGATCATGTAAAATAGAACATTTATTGCTCCAGGATTGGGATGCCAGGAAATGTCTCACTCATGATAAGCTATGAGAAATCACTATAGCATTGAAATCAGTTTTGGCTTATTAGCATTTTCTTTAGAATACCCTCTATTCCTTTAGCAATTCAGGGGGAAACCAAAAGGAAACAAATTAATTTCCTTAAAAGTAAAATTCATAGCAATAGGTAGAATGACATTATAAATTAAAATCTTCAAAACCAACCAGGGGAGCAGATGTGGTTCAAGCAGTTGAGTGCCTACTTCCCAAATGGGAGGTCCTGGGTTCATTCCCTCGTCCCAGCACCTCAAAAAAAAAAATTAAAGAAAAAAAAAGTAAAATTTAAAAAAAAAAAAAAAAAAAAAAAATCTCAAAACCAGACAACATGGATCTCTAAATTTTTAGAGCATAAAGTTCCAGAGAAAGTATATTACTTGTTTGGATTTCAAGGTAGATATTTGAGAGTTCGCTATTAGGTTAACAATAATAATAAGTCTTACTTTTAGTTTGAAATATTAGAGAAAATTTCCCCAAAGAAATTCTGAAATAGTGTTTTCCACAATTACTGCCAGTATTATAAGGCTAACAACACAGCAGGACATGCCTCTCCATATGACATCTATTCCTGGATACTTATTTGGGATCCAGTGATATCTGAAATATCAATAAAGCATATGCAGTAACCACAGGAAATTGTTAGAGGCCATTTTGGTGCTATAGCCCCTCTCACTTCTGTCTTCAAGTTCAAGTACAAAGGAAGGGTTTAAATCTAGCGTAACATATTTTAAAAAACACTTCCTACCCTCTTTTCCCTTACTTTGCTTTTGCAAAGCCATTATCTTTCTAAAGACATAAGCCTGCAAATTCTTGTGATACTATCCTTCTGGAAGTAGGTAGAAGAGATGGCCAAAGGCTTCAAAACGTTAGCACTTAGATAAGCTCCCCTCCTTCCCCAATTTTTAGTCATCAAAACATTAGAGATCAAAAATTGAACATCTGGATCTTACAATGATGGATACAGGACATGGTAAATATCATCAAAATTTATAAGTGTGCAGTCTAAAATGAAAACCATTAACCATGTTTAGTAGCTATGTTTCACTATTAGCGTATCAGTTATAATAAAGGTACCATCTACATATAAAAAGGTATTAATATGGGGGGGGGGGAGGAAAGGGGGAGAATCTTGGGTATATGTGAGTCTCCTGTATTCTGTGTGTGACTTTGCTGTACCTGGAGCTTCTGTGAAAACAAAATGAAAAATAGTGAGACACTGGAGAATAAGTGGGGGAAGTTGCAGTTGCCATGGTGCAGACAGGACATCAGATATTGTGGTGATGAAGGGCAAAATGTCAAAAAAAAAAATAAAAAAATTTTTTTTTAAATATTTTTCATTTTTTAAAATATCCCAATCTTTTAATTTTATTTTATTTTTAGTTTATTGAAAATTTTTATGTATTTTATTTCTTATGTTTAAACTTATCATTATTGTTTCATTTTCCTATTAATTGTATTTGGCTACTGTAATGGCTTCATTTTTGAAGAAGATTTGGATCACAGTAGGGTTGCAATTAGGGCAGGGGAGGATCATTGGTGTGGGGTGTCAGTGAGGGAGGAGGCATAGGAGGAAGTTCACCTGAGCATACATATAAGGTATGTAAAAATGTTCAAATGTTCACAGTCCATTGTCACAGTGGGTGGAGACTCACACAATAACCGAGAGAATACTGAATTCCCATCCTGGAGAGCTCTGCCACATTATCTAAGGGAGCAGCAACAGTCCCCCAAGTGCAGAGGCAGTGACTGGCAAAGGAGGATGATCCACTGATGGGCCCTTGATATTGACTACTAGGCTTATGAGCCTTTGCTCTTGACATATAGAAACTTAGCCTATTGTTATGGGGTGCCTAAGGGGTGCCTCCTGAGGGCTTCCTTACTGCTCAAATGTGGCCTCTCTCTAAGCCAAACTCGGTGTGTGAATGCATTACCTTGCCCCCAGCGTGGGACATGACTCCTGGGGATGAGCCTCCCTGGCACCGAGGGATTGCTACCAAGCACCAACTAGCAATGCAACTGGAAAAAGACCTCGAATAAAAGAGGGAAAAGGTAAAGACAAATGAGTTTACATGGCTAAGAGACTTCAAAGTGAGTCGGGAGGTCATCCCAGACTTAACGCTTATGCACATCTCAGCAGGATCTCATGGACTTCCAAAGTAGATACAACCCCAAATAGAGGGGCTCCTGAGGGCTCTGGAGACACCCAGGTCCTATGGTCAGGGCAGAAAGCTCTGGAGTTTGGTGCCTTGCCAGTGGGCCCTACTTTGGAGTTTGTGCTCCTGAGACTGACAGAGTTAGACTCAATTATGTCTTCCCTGCACATGGTTCATCTGTCCCTTCTATTTAAACCTATATTTGGTGCTGGAGTTTGTAGGTGTATGTCCAGAGACTCGAGTCGTGGAGCTGCTCATGTGCCAGCTGGGCCCGGAACCTCGGCAGAGTTGCAATACCTACTCTACAGCTGACTGGACTCACCCAGGTCAACTGGTGGGAGATGATGATGGGCAAAGGCCATCCCAGGGAACGGAGAGAGTCTGCAGCTGCAGGCAGGATAGTCCCATTCATCTTCCCCATGGGGTATAAGACCCCTTTCAATTGAAAGTGGAGTGGATGTCACCATCCCAGTATCCTTGGAATTGGGGGAAGAGCTATGGACTAGAGTGGACTTACTGGTATTCTATTATAGACATACTGTGATTCTAGCAATGGAAGAAATTACAACATTGATGTGGAGCCAGTGGCCATTGGAAGCTGAGGGCAGGGAGAGGGAAAAACAGTTGTAATACGGGGGCTTTTTTGGGACTCGGGAATCGCCCTGGGTGACATTGCAATGGCAGATATAGGCCATTTTATATTATCACATAACATGCAAAACTGTGGGAGAGAGTGTAGACTACAATGTGAACTATGGTCCATGCTGAATGGCAAAGCCCCAGGATGTGTTTAGCAACTGCAATGAATGTGCCACACTAATGAAGGATGTTTATGTGGGAGGGTGTGGGAGGTGTGAGAAGTGGGGCATATGGGAATCCCTATATTATTTTGTGTAAAATTTATGTAATCTAAATATTTTTAAAAACAAAAAAAAAATTTGAACATCTAGGTTTATGTCACATGGTTTCCTCCTAATGATAAGCAACATTTCTTTCAAACAAGGAAGTAATTCCCCTTTCTCAGCCCCAATTATCCTTCTTTCCCCTCAATTCAAGAGGGCAATCTCTACCCACTGAGGCTCTAGAAAACTAAATTTCAGCAGCATTTCTAAACATCATCCCAGGCTTTCAACATGGACCTAAAGGCAATGAAACTCATAATATCTCAAAAAAAAAAAAAAAAAATCCAAAGCTTCAGAAAGATCTCACACTATTTTTTGACAGAAGGTCCAACCATCGTTACCACTAATAGTCATTCTGCATAAACTCTCTTAGTTCCATAAAATAAAATAATAAAATAAAATAAGAGATCTAGAGGAGATATTGAACACCTGGATAGAATGAAACAAAAATTTATAGGCGAGTGGGTGTAGCTCAGTGGTTGAGTGCCTGCTTCCCCATATGAGGTCCTGGGTTCAATCGCCGGTACCTCCTAAAAAATAAAATACAAATCTACAAAGGCTGTTGGATCTTTATGCAAATGCTAGCTTTTATTCTGTTGTGTCTCCAGCTCTCTAGTATAAATGAGCCATAAAACAGGGTAAGGACCCAAGATAGCCCTGAATTATTCTAAATTCGACCTTATTAACCTCAACAAACTTTCATATGGTTTTCCCCATACTCAATACTCTCTCCTAGTAGTATAAATATGAAAAAATACCACATTACAAAGTGACTCGAAACTTCAAATAAAATTATTTTAAGTACATGTATCTTCATTACTTGCCCTCTGCAGCAAATGTTATCTTCATTTTAAAGGAGGTACCTGAAGCAGAACAATCCACTTTGATTTCTTCTGTTTCTTCAAGGAGTATTATAGCTATCACTTGAAGTTTTCTCTCTTGATCTCATATGCACATTAGACATGTTCTTGTGCTCTTTCAGCATAGCTCAAAATCCACTTGCATAAACTTTTAACAGGTCTTAAAGACTCATAAATGTAAGGTCAGCAAGATTCCAGGTATAAAATAGCACTTTAGTAGAAGGGAGAGAGAGAGAACTCCGAAAGTATTACTCTTTTTCAAGGGACATGGAAAGCTTCTGCTTCTAGCAGAACTTCTGCATCTAGTGTAACATCATGCCGGATTAGATATTGGATAAATTCGAATTCAATGCCTCCTGAGGCTACTTTGAGCTTACAGGTCTTAAACAGTGAGGGGATTTTACGGTGCCACACATAGGTTCAGTCCCTTTTGACCAAAGGCCAATGTCAGCATAAAATTTGCTTTTACACTAAATTTATTACCTGGAAAAATACTGTCTTCTGTAATGGACACTGCTTAGAACTTCATTTTATGCCCAGACACATTTTTTTTTTTTTTTAAACCGGGAGGTCCTGGGGATCGAACCCGGGTCCTCCATATGGGAGACGGACGCCCAACCATTTGAGCCACATCCATCCCCCCAGACACATTTTTTAAAATAAATGCCTCTAATTTCCTTTACCTTAATTTGTTCCCACAACACCAAAATTATCTAGTTTTCTTTAAAAGCTGTTCAAACATTTTATATATCTCAACTTAGTCATCAGACTGTTTATATTCTACTTCTCCAATGAGTACCAAAAGGAGAGCACCAAGAAGTACAATATTATCCCAGAGCAATAATTATTCTGTTTATCTCAACAAACAACACATTAAAGTTCATAAAAAGAGTAAATTTTATAATGCAACCATAAACAAAATCAGAAGCTGATCAAAAGAGCATAATCAAGATTTCTTCACTATTTAATAAACCACTATGTAATCTTAAAGAACATCTCTCAATTCTCTAATTTCGTTTTCTGAGAATTTATACTCTGGCTTGGTTTAGTGAAAACAGAAATGTAGTCAGAATTGGAAGCCTTAGTTTTGAAATCCAACTCTATCACATATGGGTCCTGTCATTTTGGGCAAGCCATTTTACCTTTCTGAACCTTAGATTCACAGATAAAGAAAATAAGTAAGGGTACAGTAGATATGAACAAGCTTTATGTAACTGTTCATATGAAGTCATAGAACTTACATGCTGGTTTAATGTCCATGGAAAAATATAAAAGTCAATCACCTAATTTGCTCCAGAGAAAACCTTGACAAATTCCTAAGAGCAAATATTTTTACAAACCACATCTACAAACTATTATCTAGTAAGACTAAGAGTCAATAACCAAGTGGAAATTAAGAAACACTGTTCGAAATAATGTCAGGATCAAAGCAGAAATAAAAAGTAAACTATGAACAATCTTAAAAAGCACTGAAAAGAAGTATCTTTCATATCATAATCCAGAGAATTCAGTTAAAGCTATATGCAGGAAAATATTTAACTCCATATGTTTCTACTATATAAACAGAGTAAGAAAAAATGAATTAAGAATTCAACTAAGAAATCAGCTAAAGAATAAACCAAAGAAAACAGGAAAGAGGAACTACTAAAGCTAAAATTAGAAAAATAGAAAAAGGAAACAGAAATAAAATTTTAAAGAACATTGTCAACCTAAATGAAACAAAGGATTTCTAACAAAATATGATCAAAATTGACTCAAGAATTGATAGAATATCCCAAACAGAATAATAAGAATAACTGTCAGATATATATTTTTAAACGTCCAAGGTCCTAATGATTTTTCAAATGAGTTTACTTTAGTCTTCAACCTCACACTAGGAGTCCTAACCAATACAATAAGGCAAGAAAAAGAAGTAAAAAGTATAAATATTGGAAAGGAAGAAGTGAAATTGTCCTTATTCATAGATTGCATTACCGTACATCTATGTAATCTTACATCCATAAAACTACAACTGAATCTAATAAAACTACCGAGAGGTTGCGGGACAAGACCAATAAATAAAAACCAATTATATTTCTATATACCATTACAAACAATTGAGAAATGAAATAAAATAGCCTTTACAAATGCACCAAAACAAAACATGAAATACCTAGGAATAAATCTAGCAAAAGATGTACACAACTGCTATACTGCAAACTACAAGACATTGCTGAGACAAATTAATGAAGACCTAAATAAATGGAGAAATATATGGTCATGGGTTGGAAGGCCAGATATTTTAAAATAGCCAAGACAATTTTGAAAAAAGAACAAAGTTGGAAGAATTAAACTACCTGATTTCAAGACATACTATAAGGCTACAGTAACCAAAACAGTGTGGTATTTCTTAAGGATGACAAACAGATGGATAAAGTAGAAAAGAATCCAAAAATAGACTCATGTATATGCAGTAAATTGTTTTTGAACAAGGCATCAAATCAATTCAATGGGGGAAAGGAAAGTCCATTAAACAAAGAACTAAATACCTGATGGGAAAAAAAATAAGCCTCGACTCCTACAGTAAACCATATACAAAAAATTAATTTGAAAGAGATAAAAGACCTAAATGTAAGAGCTAAAACTGTAAAACTTCTAGAAACAAGCACAGGAAAATCTTTACAATTTAGTGGTAGACAAAGAATTCCTAGGACACAAAAAATATAATAATTAAAGAAAAAAAAAAAAGTCGATGAACTGGACTTCATCAAAATTTAAAACTTCAGGGAGCAGATGTGGCTCAAATGGTTGGGCATCCGTCTCCCATATAGAGGGACCTGGGTTCGATCCCCGGGACCTCCCGGTAAAAAAAAAAAAAAAAAAAACTTCTGCTCTTTGAGAGACATCATGACGGTAAAAAGAGAAGACAGAGAAAATATTCATAATGCATATATCTGACAAAGAACATATATCCAGAATCTATAAAGAACTGTTAATAAATGATAATTTTTTAAAAATTTAATGGGCTAAAGATTTAACAGATACTTCCTATAAAAAGACATACAAATGGCCAAAAATTTCAATATATGAAGGGGTGGCTCAACATTAGTCACCAGGAACATGAAATTGAAGCCAAAATAAGGTACCATTTCACACCCACTAGAATGGCTAAAATAAAAGGCTAAAAATACCAAATATTGACAAGGATGTGGAACAACCAGACTTCCCTACATTGCTTGTGGAAGTATAAAAATGGCATAACCACTTTTTAGAACTGTTTTGCAGTTTTACTTTTTTATAAAGTTAAAACACTTGTATTTACCCCAAAGAAAGCATATGTATACAAAAACAGACTTGTACAAGAATGTTTATGGAAGCCTAATTATAATAGCTCCAAACTGAAAACAACTGTACATCAACAGGAGAATGGATAAACAATGATCTAGTCACAAATTGGAGTGCTATTCTGGGAGGGGAATGAACTCCTGGAACTTGCAACAATGTGGATTAATCTTGACAGCATTGTGTTGAATGCAAGAAGTTAGACATACAAAAATATAATACTGTATGATTACATTTATATGACATTTAAGGACAGGAAAAAACTAATCTAAGGTGATGAAAGTCAGAAAGTAGTTGCCTCTATTAGGTACTGGGGAAAAAGTGTTGATTGAAATTTGGTACAAGGGAACAGTCTAAGGTGATGGAAATGTTATATATCTTTTTGCAGGTGGTGGTTCCAGAGGTGTATGAAACTGTTAAAATTCATTAAACTGAACACCTGAGAAGTATGTTTTTATATATTAAGTATACCACAAAAAAAAAAAAAAAAAAAACACAAAAAGAAAGAAAAATGAGACAATTAAAAGCAATCAGCAGAAGAATTAAATGGATTTGCAAAGAAGGGTTGTGAAAACTTGTTTAAGGGAGTGTGCTTTGTCCTAAAATAAGATGGATGGTTTTCATAAAATCAGGATTAAAATATGTAGGACAAAACATCCTGCCCTTCTGTCGACATTAATAAACTTGCTTTCTCTCAGGACCATCCAATTCATCTTCTCCAGGCAAGAACCCAGAGGGACCCCTGAGAGGTTTCCTTCAATTGGAAGTAACATGATTGGAAAAAAGCAAACAAATACTTGCTCTTTCAAAGGTGTGAAATTGTAAATAGAACCTCTAGCAGCCTGGGAAACTAAGCCATTATGTTAAAAATATTTATAAAATATTACATTGCACAAAGTAGATAATTAAACCAAACTATAATTCTACCGGCAAGAAATCAATATATAAACATTTTGATTGATAACCTCCTCCTTTCTCTACATATGCAAGTAAAAACCAAAATTACCTACCCTTCCCACACACAGAGCAAACTGTCCATATGCCCTTTTACATTGGACAATATATTGTGTGAATTGTCTCCAGCCATATTAAAGTGATATGCTAAAATATTTTCTAAATAACTCAAAATAGTGTTCCATAATAGAGATCATTTCATAATCTGGATGCGGAGTCAGCAAAATATATTTGCCATGCCAAATCATTCCTGCATTTGTAAATGAAGTTTTTATTGGCACACAGTCATGCCTATCATTTATATATGGTCTATGGCAGCTTTCACACTGTAGTATGAAAGAGCTGAATACCCAATACTGTAGTCTCCCAGAGCTGAAGAGTTGTCAAAGAGACCATATGGCTGGCACAGCCTAAAGTATTTACTCTCCGGCCCTTTACAGGAAAAGTTTGCCAACCCCTGCTGAAAGATATATCATGGTTTATTAGCCACATTATATTACAAATTGTACTATTATACACATGAAGCACTTTTTGGCCTAGTTCTTTTTTTAAAGATTTTATTTATTTATTCATTTATCCCCCCCTTGCTGCTTGTGCTCGCTGGGTCAGCTAACCACGCCGTGGGGCGGGCTTGCCTTCACCAGGAGGCCCCGGGAACCGAACCCGGGGCCTCCCATATGGTAAACGGGAGCCCTACTGATTGAGCCACAGCCGCTTCCCTGGCCTAGTTCTTTAGGTGAAATATGTAGATACTGGGATTGAGATTGCTGAATTGAGTGGTTTGCATATTTTTGGGACTTTTGATATGCATTTAAAACTGTAATCCATAAAATTTAAGCTTCCAATTGCAGTGTATAGTACATTTTCCAATATTTGACCCAAAATAATCTTATAATTTTGTGATACTATTTCACAAAATTGTTGCCTTTTGCCAGTCAGAATATTGTTTTAATAATACTTTATTCAGTCACTAGAGGGATGAAAGTTATTTGGTGTTACTGGCTATTATGTGGTTTTTAATTGTTATATTATTAGTTAAATGACATTGAATGGTCTGAAACTAAAAAAAAAATCCTATTTCTTTAAAATAAGCCATGCAATAATAAATAGTTTTTTAACTCAAGGTCTGCACATCTATACATTAATGATTTGTCTAGTATAAATTTTCAGAGGTAGAATTATTGTATCAAGGGTATATACAGGGCAGCGGATGTGGCTCAAGTGGTTGGGCTCCCATCTACCATATGAGAGGCCCTGGGTTTGGTTCCCGGGACCTCCTGGTGAGGGCAAGCTGGCCGGCACCCACGGAAGGCTGATGGCCCACATTCATGGAGAGCTGGCTCAGCAAGATGATGCAACAAAGGGAGACAAGCAGACACAGAGGAAAATGCACAGCAAATGGACACACAAAGCAGACAGTGAGCACAAGCGGCAACAGCCGGGGGTGGGGGGTGGGGGTAAAAAAAAAAAAAAAAGCTACCATATAAAAGGTATATACATTTATCTATCTATCTGCTTATCTCTCTTTCTCTCTAAGAATTTAGACAAATACATCAAATTCTCTTTCAGAAGAGTCATACAAATTAATTTACTAGCAATTTATGAGAATGGTCATTTAGTCTGGGTATTACAATCTTTTTGCTATTGTTTTTCATTTGTTTTATAATGTTTTGTTTCTTATGTTATTTTATAATGTTTTGCTTTTTGTTTCTTTTATATTTTTGTAGGTTTTGTTCTATTTTTCCTCATTTGTTAAGGAATAAATTATTTAATTTCAATTTGCATTTATTTGATAAAAATAAGGTACACCTTCTTTTTTTTCATATCATTATGGATTTTATGAATGACTTGATGTCCTTATCCTATTTTATTCTTATGATCTATTTTTTATGTATATGCTCTATTTATATAATTTAGAATACTAAAATGTATGGGTCAAAAAAATCAGCAAACACCATATTAAACAGTGAAATACTAATACCATTGTTATTAAAAATCAAAAGACAATTGTACCCATCACATTATTCATTCTACATTCAAGACAATAAAATGAAATACAGATAAATATCATAGAGGCTGATTATCTTTACAAATATGATTACATACTTAGTAAAGCCAAAAGAATTAACTACAAACTAGTAGACCTAATAAGAATTTGTAAGATTTATATGCAACTATTTTAAAACTAGCAAGAACCAGTTATTCAAAATAGTGACAAAATTTACATTATAATATAAAACATACAATATAATATATAAAACAAGACCTAAATAAACGGAAAGATGTATTTTGTTTCTAGAGGAATACTTAATATAAAATGCTAATCCTTCCCCAAATAATATATACATAGCTAACATAATTTCCTATCAGAAGCAATGGTGTCTGGGTAAGGAGACAGGATTAAATAAGTTTCTAATCTTATTTTAAAAACGACTAAGAACGTTTGGAAAAGGAAAAACTATGATGTGGGGCATGCTCTATCATATATTAAAACTTGCCATAAAACCACTGCAATTAGATAGTAAGAATAGACAACGAAACAGTGATAACCCTAAAAGAGATTCAAGTTTATACAGAAACAATAGAAGATAAAAGTGGCCTTTTAACTCAGTAAGGTAAGGAATGGTTTATCATATGGTATTTGCAAAAGTTGGCTACACACCAGAAAGAAAATAAAATTAGCCCCTCAGCTCATACTCCATACCAGAAAAATTCCAGGAAATAAAATCTAGCATAAAAACTAAAACTATAAGAATATAATAAGAAAACCCTGTAATAGAAACAGGGAGTAGGGAATTTCTTAAGTAAGACAGACCTAAAAACTAAAAAGAAGGAGGGGAAAAAAAGATTTTGGCTGAATTAGTTAGTAAGAAAAAAAAGGACGCAGGGAGGAAGGAGAAAAGAAAGACTAGGGGAGGGAGGAACAGACTTCAAAGCCAAAAGAAATCAGAGAGATAGAAAAGTGTGGCTATACCAATTGATGAGAAATGCACATACACAGCAACAGAAAAACAGGCAAAGGATATAACTGAACAATTCAAAGATGAAATACAAATGGCTAAAATAATAAAAACCACAACCTTACTAACAGTCATCGAAATGTATATTAACAGCAAAGTAAGTCTAAAATTTTAGTCATCAAATCAGGAAAATAAATGTTAAACAGTTGTACTGAAGTATACTTGAAATACAACAAACTGTATCTAAGTATATAGAGTACAATTTAAGATGATATATGTATGCACCCCTGAAACCATCACCACAACCAAGAGAGTGAACACATCTTTCTAAAACCCCCAAAAGTTTCCACATGCCCCTGTGTAATAAGCATGTTTTACTTTTATAATAAAACCTACAAAGTATATTTTAATGTAAAAGAGAATTACAAGAAAAATATAAGTAATAAGGGGAAGCCAACTGATATGAGAACAAAGCAATTGTTATTGTGAGAGTAGCACAATAAGAGTTATTGTGCTACTCTTAAGAAAACCGTAGTGACAAATCTAGAGAGAAAAATTCATAACTGTTTCATTTTGAAAGTTATACAGCATCAAAATTCAACTGTCTCTAGTGTCTAAGAATCATTTCTACTTGGTCCTAAGGACTGCTTTACATAAAAATCATCCCTTTGTCTAGTTTATAGAAATTATGCTATGAAAACTTAAAATTTCTGATCCATAATCATCTTTTAGGAGAAAAGTTTATCTCACCCACCACTCGTACATATTTTTCCCATTATCTCTAGGTCAGGTTAGTGTGTATGATTTCTTCTCAGGTATAATACTCTCCCTTCTTCAAAGTATTCAGTGTTGTGTATACTGCTTCAGGAACTTTCACAGAATTTACTGACCTGAAGACAGGTATCAAAAAGAAATGAACTGAATTCAGGTGGATTGGTGAAAGAGACTGGGAGCACCAAAGGTCTTGAAAGAGCTACACTCCAAGTCCAGGCATCAAGAAAATCTTATGGGAATCCACAGGAGGTAGGGGCGACTAAATAATCAGTAAAGATAAAAGACACTGTTACCAAGTTACAGTTAACATAGCAAAGGGGACTTTCCTAATGCTCTGGCTTTACTTCTCTCAGACTCATGTCTTTTACACTAGCCTCCATTCTCTACCTCAGCCCTGCTGGGAATGATACAAGTGCACGATACTAACGATCCCACAGGGGTAATCTTGACAAAGCTGGCTCAGTCAACTGAATAAACACATCAATTAGCTGTGGGAGATGGGGGAAGAAAGGTAAAAACATTTTATATGATCCATCTGAAGCCTTGCCTTGGCACTATATGTTTCACAGAAATGAAAGACAGGATACACTGTTTCCCTAAAAGAAAGGAAACATAAACTTGGTGGATTATTTTGTTGCTTAAAGAAATGTGGTTTTTAAAATTTGTGTTTTAAAAATTACAATTATGTTTATATATTCAATAGGAATAAAATTGCAATAGGTGTGATTTTCACATTTTATTTCATATACTTCTACAATGTCTGAACTTTCATATTGTATTATTTTTTAATGTTTAAAGAATGGTTTCAGATTTCAATTGAATTTCCAGGCCATATTTCAAAGTTATAAGTCCAAAAGAGAAATACAATAGCCCCCAGACAAACTATGAAATACTAGGTCACATGATTATTTCTAGGTATGAATTTACCTCTATGTTTATATGAAAATGTTTTAATACCATATGGTTAAGCAGTTTAAATATATCTTAACTGAGAAAATGAACACAATTGTTCTTTTCCCTAATTTAGAAGTCTATAAAACTTTACTTCCATGAAATTAACAATAAACAATAAGTATCATGCAAATAAAATTTCTATATCACCAAACAAGAATCTAATGAAGAATTTAACTATAACTCCTTTCTTTCCTAGAATATAAATTATGACTTTAGGTGACAGAAAAAATAAACTAGTTACCATTTAGTTCTATCAGTGTATCCCATTAAAAGGAAGGTTCTTTGAAAGCAGGGCTTTCAAAAAAAATTCTTCATTATATCCTTCATGGTGCCCAGTACAGCACTGTGCCATAGGTATTCCAAGGTTGATTGACTTGCACATCTCTCTCAGGTCCTTGCTCAAATGTCAACAACCCTGACCACTCTATTTTAAATTTAAACTCCTACTTCTCCCTATCCCCTCATGCTTGCTTTATCTTCTAATATATAATACTTTTCTCATTTATTCTGCCTGTCTCCCTATTATAATGTAGGCTTCATGAGGGCAGGATGTTTTGCCTGTTTTGTTCACTGATGCATCGCCAGCACTTGGAACTATGTCTGGCATCCTGGAACCTCAATAAATATTTGTTGAATAAAATAAGTAAAGGGCCACAGGTACTACTCTAACTTAAGGGCTTCCAGCATCAGCAGAAAATTTAAGATAAAAGGTATTTCCATCTGTAGAGAGCTAAATGTGAGGACAGAAAGAGCAGGTTGCATTTAATGCTCCCAGTATTTCCATGAATTCATTACATTACAGGAAACAGGAAATTATAAACCAATTCTTTGGTTAACTGCCTTCCCATAAACAACATTAAGGTACAACTACACTAAAAAGTTAGATCTTCTTAATTCCCTAAAAAATTACCTATATTTGTAACTCTTAGGGTTTAAGTAAAAAGGTGCAAATGAGAAAGGTTCTTTTCTAAATAGTTTTAAATACTGCCCTCCTTCTAATACTTGAAGAAAGCTATATAAAACAGACAAATCTGGGTTAGAGCATTATTTGATAATATTTCACTAATTATTCAACAAACCAATTCAACAAATTAAATTAAAATTAAAATGTTAGAAGATTAAAAAAAAAAAAAGTTATTTTATTCCAAATAGATTTTCAGGGATGTTACCTTTAAGTTCAAGATGATACACATATAGGAAAGGAATATGTAGCTTACAAAGACTGATAATAATTTTTAAAAAGAAATTATTCCCCAATGTAAACAAATTTGTTTATTCTATTTCATTTGTCTTTTTTTGTTGCTTCTCTTTTGTGTGTGTGTGTGTATTTATTCTATTATTTAGACACAACCTAAAATATTATCAAGTCCATATGAGACAAACACATTTCATATTTCACCAAAGTCAGTGGAGGAATGTGTGGTTAAAATGTAGTTTCAGTCTCAGCTTTGCCACTTAACTATAACTGCAAAACTTAAGTATGTTACCTAGCTTTTCTGTGCTTCAATTTCTTCATCTGTAAAACAGCCATGTTAATGCCATTATATTATTGTGAAGAATTAAGATAACATGAGAAGTGACTAAAACCCTATATATGCTCAATGAAATTTGTTCTTTACGACTACCTGCACCAGATACCTCATTCCAAACTCCCACAACTTTAGCAAATATTAAAATCCTACTAGGGAAGCAGATGTGGCTCAATCGATAGGGCTCTTGTTTACCATATGGGAGGCCCTAGGTTCAATTCCCGGGGCCTGCGCAGTGAGCTGACGCAGCCTGACAACGCAACAAAGGGAGACAAGCAGACACAGAAAAACGCACAGCAAATGGACACAGCGAGCATAAGCAGAAAGTGGGGGATAAATAAACAAATAGAAATAAAATCTTAAAAAAAAAAAAAATCCTACTAGATTCCACTGAAATTGATGTTACATGAATTTTAAAAAATTAATGGTCATATTTATGAGAATATTTAAGAAACAATCTGCAAATATCCATAACTAATCAGAGCAGTACAGAAATCACCTAGTGAAAAAGAAAAATCCACTAAAAGAAATTTCTAGAATGATCAATTAGCTAAAAAGGCAGCGGGGAGAACTATTTGAAAAAATATTAATTCTTTCCATTCTAGGACATATACTATAGGTTCACAACTGTCTCAGGCTCTGGAGATGTGGTAACAAAAAAAGCTAGAAACATGTCTCTCAGAAGTTTATAATCATGTTAAAGAGCCTATGAAATCAAAGGCAAAATTTAAATACAATTCAGTGCATTGTGTATGAGTACCAAACTGGTGATGCAAAGGTTTGCCATTGCCTACTAAATACATTCTAAGCCTCTCTGCCAGTTATTTTAGACCCTCCATCACCCGTAGTAGCATCTTACATTTAATGAACGCTTATTATGTACCAGGTAATATACTCAGCACTTTACATAAATTAACTCATTTAATCCTTATAGGTACTCCATTATTTTTCTTTTATCTTTTTTTTTTTTTTCTTTTCTTTTAACCATTATTCTTTTATAGATTAGGAAACTGAAATTTAAAAAGGTTAAGTATCCAAAATCGCTCAGCTAATAGCTGACATAGGCAGAATCAAATCTAAGCCAACGCATCTCCGGTGGGGTCCTCAGCCATTTCCCCCTCAGTCATATCATATACTATTCCTGACTATAATTCTATATTGCAATGAATCTGGACTATTTAATATTCCCTAAATATGGTACTTTCCAATAACTGCTGTAGCAGGGATCAGTATCTTTCCTAAGTTGTATCCTTTACAAGAATATTCATGTACAATGAAAAAGATTCATGTACGATGATAAAGAGTCAACTCAAACAATCCCTTCTCCATAGTCAGCCCTAGAAAGGAAGTATGGTGTTAAAAGGGGTCAAACAAATTTATTCTGTAAAGGGCCAGCAAATATTTTAGGATTTGCAGGCCAGATCTGTTACAACTACTCAACTGTTTGTACAGAAGCTGGCAAATGCAAACCTAAGGGCAGGCACAGACTTGGCCAACAAGAGTACTGCAAACTTATCTCCAAATCTGAACTTCAAAACACATACACACACAGGCACCCTGCTTTGGAAGTTCTCAGGGAGAAAAGGCAGACCAACCTCTTCCCTGAGGCTGAGTTCTGCCATCTCACAGCAATAAATATTTAAACAGGAAAATAAATATTTCAGAATAAAGTCTCAAACTAATAGTCTATTAGGTTAAAAGTGATAAACCCTAAAAGTCAATAAATAAATAATAAATCCTTAAAAAATATATAGGGGAGGAAGATATGGACTATAGTTGGTAGTAATACTTTGATGATGCTCTTTCATGATTTGTTAACAAATGTTTCACAACAATGCAGGGTGTTTGTGGGAGGGTGATGTGTGGGAGCCCTGTATGATGTCATGCATGTTTGTTTTGTAAGTTCACGATGTTTACTGAACACTTATAGTTTATGTATGTTCATGTATGAATGATATATTTCAATAAATTGTTAAAAAGAAATAAATAAAAATAGATTAAAAAAAGGAAAGAAAGTGATGGTGAGCACTCAGTAGTTATCTTTAGAAAGTGCTTTCTAAATTGAATTAGCCAGAACACCCTAGTTGAATACCTACTTCTGAAATACAAGTCTATAAAAAAGATAGGAACCCTTCCCTCAATAGCTTTAGCAACTTTACTTACCTTCAGGTAGCTTACCACTACTAAATAATCTTTCATAAGTATAAACCACAGAAAATGGGTTATTATAGTTCTATTAGAATATATATAATAACTGAAAGGCTACCTGTGAACATCTATGTCATATTCTGTGGGAAATGAAAAGCAAAATGAGTGTCTCTGCTTTTATCACCTCTCACCAAGGCTATCCCAAGAATCTTTTAACAGTTCTCATTGTATTCTAACTTACCCTCAATCTAATCAGTTTTCCAAGCAGCTGACAGAATGATATTTCTAAAATAAAACTTAAATCTGATAATATTAATTAATTTCCTTAAAATCCCAGACTCCCCGAGTCGATGCCTACAGTCCCAAGTCCAAACCCCATTGTATGGAATTCGTAATTCTCCATTTGCTAAACCCTAGATACCTCACCAATTCTGCTTTGCCAACAAATATTTATTTTGTGCCTATATTGTAGATAATGCTGGAGGAACAGTGATTAGAAAGACAGGGGAGCAGATGTAGCTCAAGTGGTTGAATGACTGCTTCCCATATAGAAGGTCCTGGGTTCAATCCCCGGCACCTCCTAAAAACAAACAAAAACCAACTCTCATTGGGGAGTGGATATAGCTCAGTGGTTGAGTACCTGCTTCCCATGTACGAAATCCTGGGTTCAATCCCCAGTATTTCCAAAAAGAAAAGAGAGAGAGAGAGAGAGAGAAGACAAAGTCCTTGCCTTTATGGAGCTTGTATGTACAAGTAAAAAGGCAAGTAAATAGGTAAGAAAAACAATGGATGGGACGGGACGGGACGGGACGGGACGGGATGGGATGGGGATAAATAAAGCCAGAAAGAAGGTGGGGGAGTTATCTGTGTTGGAGGGCTGGGGGATTGATTGTTATTTAACACAGGGTGGTCAGAGAAGATAACATGTAAGCAGACACCTGGAGAAACAAGAGAGAAAGCTAAGTATGTATCTGGGGAACAGCAATACAGACAAAGGGAGCACAAGTGCAAAGGCCCAGGGATGAAAACCTGCCTGTCTAATTATGGAAACAAGAAGACCATGTGATTGAACAGGAATAAGCAAGGAATCGTAGAAGATGAAGTGAGAAAAATGGCAGTGGGGAAGGAGTGACGGCAGGTAGAAATCATGTAAAGCTTATGGTCACTGCAGGGATCTGGGCCTTTATTCTGAATGAAATGCAAAATCACAAGAGATTTTGAACAGAGAAGTGGCAAGGTCAGACTGTGGTTTTTAAATGGATCACCTGACAAAAACAGAAACAAGTCGGCCAGTTAGAAGGCTATCATAATCCACCTGAAAGCCAACAGTGGCTGGCCCAAGAGTACTAGCTTCTGTGCACAAATCCTGGAAAATACCTAGTGCTGTTTCAACCTGCAGTTTCTTTGCACCAGCTATTCTTTATGCTTAGAAAGCCTTTCTCCTTTCTACCCATCTAGCTAACTCTTACATAGTCTTTAATGTGCAGTTCAAGCATCTTCTCTCTAGAGGTTTCTGACTCATGCAAATAAGAAAAAAATCATTACCTCCTCTTACTCTGAATGTAATAATTCATCCTATCATAGCATTTATATTCTATACCAATTGTTTGTTTACATAGTTGTTGCCTCTAAAGAACATGAACTCTTTGAGGGCAGGTAATTGTGCAGGTCTAATTCATCTTTGTATCCTCAGTAACTGCCTTAAAAACACTCAGTAAGTGTTTGTGTTAAAGGAGTAAGAGAAGGTAGAACCTGGTAGATTACATAAATAACTATAGACTTTTTTTTTTTTTTTTCAGTTTTGACCAAAATGACTTGGGTGAACAGGAAGAGACCCAAATCCAGCATGGGGAGACAAACAGTGACATGAGGAAAGGAAGACAAAGAGATCAATTAGAAGGATACTACAAACTTTGAAAGGACTTAAAATAAGGCTATGAACTAAGTAGTGGCAGAGGGCTGTAGATTAGGGAACAAGTACTAGAGACAATGCAACCAAAGGTAAAAATGCTGAACCCAGCAATAGGCTTGAGGGAGAAGACTCCTAGATTTCAGTCTTAGGGGACTATACAGTAATGGTGAGCAAGGAAGGTATGGACTGGAAGGAGAAAGGATCAAATCTAGAAATCCAATTTTCAGGAAGTGGATGTGGCTCAAGCAATTGAGCTCCCACCTACCACATGGAAGGGCCCCTGGTTCGGTTCCCGGTGCCTCCTAAAGATGACAGTGAGATGGAGGGATGGGCAGGTGCAGCAAGCTGATGCAACAAGAGACACAAGGAGAGAAAAAGAAAACATAATGAGAGACACAACAAAGCTGGGAGCAGAGGTTCCTGGTGCCTCCTAAAGAGGACTCACTGGCGTGACAGGCAGGCACGGTAAGCTGACGCAACAAGATGACACAGCAAGAGACATAAGAAGAAAAATACAATGAGAGATACAACAAAAGCAAGGAGTGGAGGTGGCTCAAGTGATTAGGTGCCTCCCTCTCATATCAGGGGTCCTGGGTTCAGTTCCCAGAGCTTCCTAAAGAAACAAGGAAGATGAACAGACATAGCAAATGCAAACAACAAGGAGGTGGGGAAAATACATAGATAAAATGAATCTTAAAGAAAAGAAATCCAATTCTCTTTAAAAAGTATCCTTAACAGGATTTATCTTTCAAATATTTGAAGTTCATCCTTATTTCAATGCATTCTAAAAGATCTTTTTTGATGGTTATTTCTAGGTTATTTTGGTAATTTTTTCTTCTGTATAATTCAATTTTTATTTTAACCAAATAAATACCTGTACATGATAGCAAATCAAATGGGTACAGAAGAGCTTATGAGGAAAAGCAGCAGTTTCTTGCCGTTCCCTTTATCAGCCCTCTGAGGAGTGACCACAGTTAACAGTTTCTTAAAACAAAGAGGTACTAAGGCAGAAGGTTGCCTTTAGGAATTACTGTACACAAAATGTAGGATCTGGCCTTCCTCCTGAGGCCAGGCCACCAAGGTGTTCTGATGAGTTAGCTGCTTGTCTATGACAAACATTGACCAAAAGGACAGAACCAGCAGATAAAGGACCTCTCAGAACCTCTTTAGTACCCTCTCTAGGTGGACTAGCTAGAGAAGCAACAGTTCTTAATACAACCTCTCTGAAGACTACTAGTGAAACCAATTAATCAGCAGTGCCTGTTACAAGGCTTTTAGCTAGGGCCAGCTTTTATCCTGTTTCACTCCTCTTTCCCTCACTCTCACTTTACTGAGATTGTACTCAGTATCAGCAGGTAAACTTCTGTCTTAGGCTCTGTTTTCTAGGGAACACAGGCTAAGGAAATTGTCTATGACTTATCTCTTGTATTTTCTATCTTGGTATCTTAAAAGTTATACATTTCAGGAGATATCTTTGACTCTATTTTCTGATCATTCTACTGAATATTTTCTTTTGACAATCTGGTTCTTAATCACTAATCCTTTTTGCATTCTCTAATGGTTTCCTATTACTTGTTTTATGAATGTACTATCCTTGAATCTCTGAGTATATTACTTAGAATGTTTCTTTAAAATTTTCTTCTGTTTCTTAGATTTTCTGTTTCCCCTAGGGTAAAGTTTGGGTTTGGTTTGTTTGTTTCTTTCTTATGGTTCCTTTCATACTGGAAATTCCCTTCCTATGTTTAATGATCCTCAGGCAGCAGTGATCCAAGCACAAGGACTTGGTTAGCAGGTGTGGGTTTCCTTTGCTATTGTATGAGTAAATCTGTTTTCTGATTCAGTCTCTCTCTGAAATTGAAATTCTAACTGAGAACTCAGAAAACTGTCAACTGGCAAGTCTCATTTTGGTATAAATTGCTAAGAAGGTGTGGAACCCCCTCCACCCACCCCATCCCCCTACAACTAACCCACAAATATCTGACTAAAGGGAGGGGTGCCAGAATCTAATACAAAAAGAATTAAATTTCCTCAAACAATCTGATCAATTTCTTTGAAGACCAACAATCAGCGTTTTTTGTTTGTTTCCTTTTTTTAATGCTGGAGAAAGAGGGCAGTACAGTAAATGCTGGCTGCTTCCATTAGGAAGGGGTTGGGAAAGGCTATGGCAGTGCCAAGTAGAAGAGTCATCCCTGTATAAAAATGGAATCCTCTGCTTTCTTTCCCTTCTTACTCTTGCTCTGAGTGCAGAGCCTTTTGAGGTTCCTGCTGGGCAGACTGGTTTCAAGACTACTAGGAGTTGCCTCACAGGAATGGCTAGACATTAGCTTCTCCTCCACTTTGTATGTTAATTAGTTCTCATTTGCTTTAACTTTTCCAGAAATCTGCTTAAATCTCTTATTTATTAGTAATATCACCACCTATTACTAGTTTATTTATTTTTGTACTTTTATATTGTGAGTCTTACGAGAAATGGGAGGCAAGTGAAAGTACCTAAATCTTACCCCAGAAGTCATGATTTATTAATGCCAGGTTCCTTTTTATTTTTATTTTTTTAAAGATTTTATTTATTTATTCATTTATCCCCCCCCTGCTGCCCATGCTCGCCGGGTCAGCCAACCACGCCGTGCAGGCGGGCCTTGCCTTCACCAGGAGGCCCCGGGAACCGAACCCGGGGCCTCCCATATGGCAAACGGGAGCCCCACTGATTGAGCCACAGCCGCTTCCCCAGGTTCCTTTTTAAATCTGAGAAAGGACCCGGGTACACAAAGACAAGTGGGTCAATGAACTCCAAAATTTCTCTTTCTTTAACAACACAAATTTATTAAGAGCAAATTAGAGAAGGTTAAAGGGAAAATAGAAAATGTTTACTTAAATCCTTGAAACAGCCTTTGTACTTATGCTTCAATAATTTAGACTCATTTAAATTGCAGGAAGCAAAGCACCTCAGAGGAGTACCTGAACTGAATGTGTGCTGCAAGGCAGAGTCCCAGCGCCATTTACAAGTGCCCCCAGCACTAATGTGCTAAACGTTATCCTAAACCTTGACCAACACAAAAGACTTGGCAAAGGTCTATAACCCTCAGAAAACAAAACAAGACAAAATAAAGTATTTACTACTGGTTAAATGCCTAACTCTTCAGCCAAGATGAGAAGGCAGTCTAAAGGGAGGACAACATTTCCCGTTATCCCATTGATGTGTAACACATGGATCAATGAGGCATGCTGTGGACTCTGATCCTTCAGTCAGGAAGAGACTGAAATAGAAACCAGTGATTGCAATATGTAATCCTTTATCAGAAGGAGACAAATAAGCCTAGAGAATAAATTATTAGAATCCTATGATGGAAGAAGTCATGATAATAACTGTCATAAATAAGCTGTTATTAGTGAACAGGAAAAGCTGTTGTGGAGTGTGGGAAGATATGCACTTTAAGAAAGGTGGCTTGCAAAAAACTGAGATACAGAGATTTAAAACCAGCTACTAAGCAAACAAAGAAGAAGCTATCTATTTAAAAAAGGAAAACATCCCCAGATTTTACTCTACATTTCCTATCTTTCCATTTCAGGTCAATGGCCAACAAACAAAAACAGTATACTTTGGGTTTACTTAAAAAAATAAAAATAAAAAAATGAAACAAAGGATACATCTATTTCTTCTCCCCACTTATAATCTTCCTTACCTAGAACTTCTTTATCATTCATATCATTCTATCTAGCTTCATTCAAGAAAATTTTCTAGCAAAGGATGGCAGCTCAATATACTTCATTTTATGACTAGAAAAGGGGAAAGCACATCACAGTGTTTGTAATTTGCAGTGTTAATATGGGGATGACAATGATTGAAAGTGAAAGTCTAAGGTCATGTATATTACTAGAAGGAAAGCTTAAAAATGTAACATGGGACTGCACAGCATAGTGAAACCTCATGTGAAATATGAATATGGATATTTGCATATATAAGACTGTTTTTCTTTGAAACTGAACAAATTCACATTAATGTTACAAGTTAACATCAGGCAAAAACAAAAAAAACAAAAAAAAAACAAAAAATATTATGCTAAGTGAAAGAAATCAGACACAAAGTACTACATATTGTATGATTCCATTTATATAAAATGTAAATATAAATCAATTTATAAAGATGGAATTAGATTAGTGGTTGTGTAGGGCTTGGGAAAGATAGAGGGATTGAGAAGTGACTGCTAAGGAATGTGGAGTTTTTCTTTTTGGAGTAATGAAATTGTTCTAAAATTTTCTGTGGTGATGAATGCACAACACTTGGGTTTATACTAAAAGCCACTGATTGTACACTTTGGATGGAATGTATGGTATGTTTATATATCTCAATAAAACTGCTTTAAACGTTAAAAAAAGTAAATTATCTCATTAGTCATTTTTATATTGGTTATATATTGTAAGGATAATACTTTAGCTATATTTTGTTAAATAAAATTTACTATGAAAAATTTTTTTAAATATCAAATTTACTTCATTTTAACTTTTTACTTGTTTTAAGATTTTCCCCCTCATGGGCTTAAGCGATTGGGCTCCTGTCTACAATATAGGAGGTCCAGGGTTTGATTCCGGGGCCTCCTAGTGAAGGCAAGCTGGTCTGCGTGGTGAGCTGGCCCAAGGGGGAGAGCTGGCCCAAGCGAAGAGCTAGCTCATGCAGAGTGCTGGCCCATGCAGAGTGCTGGCCGGAGCGTAGAGCTGGAGCAGCAAGATGATGCAACAAAAAGAGACACAGAGAAGAGACAATAAGAGACACAGCAGATCAGGGAGTTGAGGTGGTGCAAGAGATTGAGCCCCTCTCTCCCACTCTGGAAGGTCCCAGGATCGGTTTCTGGTGCCGCCTAAAGAGAAGACAAGCAGACACAGAAGAACACACAGCGAGTGGACACAGAGCAGACAGCCAGTGCAAAAAAATAACAGGGGTGGGGGATAGGGGAGAAATAAATAAATAAAAATCTTTAAAATCTTAAAAAAAAAAAAAAAGAAAAAGAAAAAAAAAAGAGTTTCCCATCAGGAATGAAGGCTTGATGTTTTAGCCTTTAAGATCTGAACTTTTTGTTAAAGATCTGAACTTCCCAGGAGGCTGTTCTGACAATAGAAGAAACCACAGACAGAGACTACAGAAACATGAGTTCTGCCTCCAGTTCTGTCATTACCTTGCCATATGACCTTGGACAAGTCACTTCCTCTCTAGATCTATATCCTTAATTTGTAAAATAAAGTTCTCTCTAGTACTAAGAATCTATGATTCTGTAGTAAATAAGCCTTACCAAGGGACAGAATATAGTTGTTGTTGTTGTTGTTTTTTGAAAGAAGAAATACTAGGTAGATTACCATGTGGAACTAATATTTTCTTCTATAGCAGAGTCAACAAAATGCAATTATTGGCTCCCCTACCCAAAGTGGCTAAGAGTTACTCTAGAAAGCCAATCCTTTGACTTCTCTCTTACTCTGTCTGCACAGATGCTCCATATGAAATACTGAGCCATCGAACTGTAAAACTTTTTTGCTGAGATAAAATATCATGAAACTAAATCTATATATAGAATGGTCAAACTGATCAATTCTTGCACATATCCTAGAGGAACCTAAGGCTCCAGGAAAATTAGCAGAAAGATTTCTTAATGTTTTGGCCAAAGGTGGTTTATAGAAATTTGGTGGGGGAAGGAAGAGTTTATGTAATGAAAAAGTTAATGGGAAACGGATGTGGCTCAAGAGGTTCGGCGTCCGTCTACCATATGGAGAGACCGGGGTTTGATCCCCGGTACCTCCTGGTAAAAAAAAAAAAAAAAAAAAGTTAAATATTAAAGATCATATTCTTAATATTACACTTAATGTAATGCTAATCAACACAGAAAGGCAGAAATAACAAATTTTGGAATCAGATGAACATGGTTTCAAATATAGGCTCTGGCGTGTACTAGTTGTGTGACCCTGGATAAATCACATAACCTTTCAATCCTTCAATTTTTTTCATCTGTAAAATGAAAGAAGGATCATTACCTAGTAGGGTACCTGGTATCACTGAGAACTAACTGAAATCCCATAAACAAAATGCTTTGCTTCTGGCTAAAAAGCAGGAAAAATGGTAGTAGAAACAATAATCACCATTATTGTAAATGAAGGGGGGGGCGGGGAGCATATAACCCAACCATAAGAGCCAATAGCTGAGTTATAACCTTAAAGTTCTCCATGTCCTTTTTTACATTAACAGTCACATCAATACAAACACGGGTGGGGGTGGGAGATCACATTCCTATTGACTAAAGACTTGATATAATACATAGGCTAAGTGAAATTAAACAAAATAAAACACATGCATTCCCAGTTTCTCAAAATTGTTACTTGATAGCTCAAGACAAAAATTTAAAGCAAATTTAGATGAGTTTTTGTCATAGTTGCTGTAGCAGTTTGATATTGTTTATGAATTCCAAAAATAGATATTGGATAATGTTTGTAAACTAGTCTGTCAGAGGTTTCACTTTTCCTTGATTAAATTTTGATTAGGGCTTTGATTGGGCCATGTCAGTAGGGCATTGAATCCCCACCCTTTGGTGGGTGGGGACTCACAGATAAAAGATATGGCAGAACAGTGAGTTGGAGTTTCGATGCTGAGTTTTGAGCTAGAGCCGGGAAGTGAACGCACAGGAGAAGAACACAGAGGAATAGAGACAGCTCCTTAGACATGGCAGAAGCCCTGGGGAGAGAGACACAGCTATTAGCCTGATAGTCTACAGCTGGCCTTGTGGAGAGAGCACAGCAGCTAAGCCTGGAGAGAAACGGAGCCTCAGGAAGAGAGGACCCCAAGAAGCCTGAACTCTTGGCAGATGTCGGCAGCCATCCTGCCCCAACACGTGGCAGTAGACTTTCGTGAGGGAAGTAACTTATGCTTTACTGCCTGGCAACTGTAAGCTTCTACCCCAAATAAATACCCTTTATAAAAGCCAACAGATTTCTGGTATATTGCATCAGCACCCCTTTGGCTGACTAATACAGTTGCTAAGCATATAAATGATAGGCAGCCATTTTAATTGAAGAAAGCTCTAAAGAGTACCATCCTCATTCTTTAATATGCGTAACTTATTTACTTTCATAGCTTTCACCCCTCAAATCTGTGAATGACCTGGTTACCATTTAAATAATTATGAGTGCAAGAATCTAAATAGTGTCTACTAAGGCTTACTAAGGTTCCATAAAAGTTGGGAGCAACGATCATCATTGTTAAAGCCCAAAGTGTCCCTATCTTCAACACTGTTTAAGTGAACAAATGGTACTTTGAATTTTCTCCCTACCTATTCTGCTTGAATGGGAATGACAGGTAATCCATAGGAGAAAAGGATCCTTCTTTTCCACAACAGACTATAGATCATGTTGGGATTATAAAAGCATAGAAACCCTGTTTTTCCTATGATCCTGTCCATGTATTTCTGCCAAGAACTATTTTTACCTTTGATCAGATCAGTCCTAGATTCTCCCTCAAACTAGTCTATCACTAAACCTAATTCAATATTAAGAATTTGGTTCCATAGCTCATAGAAACACGAACACATGCATGCATACATGCACACACACTAATATACGAGCCATAACGTTTCCTCTCTCCTTTTCCATCTCCACCAAACTTCCCAAACTAATTATTTCCTCATTTGAACTTCTAATGGCACTTTCCTGATATCATATTCATGTAATTTCTCATTCCACTTTGTATAGTAATTACTTATGTTTTACACGTTCTTCCCTACTAGATACTACTTAAAATTACTGTTCAACTGATTTTCACTCATTTTTTGAGTCTGTATTAAAAGAAACACTACTTAGTTTTCACTTAAAAGTAAGTGTTCTCACTCCTGCTTCCAATCAAATGGAGTAACAAGGACTGGATTTATCCTCCCACCTAAAACAACTAAATATATGAAATAACAATACACAAGACATTGAATATCAGGCAAATAAGGACAATGATCTCTGAGGTGGGAAATAACCAAGGGGAGTTCTATGATTGCCCCAGTTTACTGGGGCTCATGGAGGGATAACCCAGTCAGAGCTGATGGTCTCCATGATTTAAAGAGATAGAGCTGAAGTCTGGGGAAGCCAAGAGGTTGAAGTTCACAAGGCAGAGTATAGGAGAGGAAAAAGCTGCAGAGAGAGAAAACTCTGAAGATCTGTACAGTGTCTCTAGAGTTGAGTAATGATCACTGCAGGTATGTAAGGAAATTACCTGAGGCTTGGGAAAGAGCTATGTAAAAGAGATAGAGGAATGTTTCTAGGAGCTAACACAATGCCAGAAATAAAGCCTGTTTCCAATAGCCAGAGTGGAAAACCTATTAATTTAGGGAGTATTTGCTAAGTACTAAGAAGAGCCTTGCCCAAGTACAGGGAAAAATTTTATCAGAGACTAAACATAGTTCTGATCCTGTCTAATAAAGCTTAAAAACAAGACCCAAAAGGACCAAACTATTTCTAAGAAACTTAGCCATGTTGCAGATAAAGTTCAAATATTTATAGAAAGAAGTATCTAGCATCCAACAAGGTAAAATTCACAATGTCTGGCATCCAACCAAAAATTACCAGGCATTCAAAGAAGCAGAAAATGGCCCAGAACAAATATAGAGGTTAGAATTAGCACAGCAGGTAAGGACATAAACACATTTAATATGTCTGTATCCCATATGTTTGAGAAGCTAGAAGAAGATTTAAGTATGCTAAGAAGAGAGATGAAAGGTATTAGAAAGACCCATACCAAAATTCTAGAGATATTACCTATAATGTCTGACATCAACACACTAGAAGGGATTAATGGCCAATTAGACATTGCAGAAGAAAAGATCAACTTGATGACACCACAAAAGAAACTATCCAAAAGGAAATACACAGAGATTTTTTAAAAGAAAAAAAAAAAAAAAAAAAAAAAAAGAACAGAGCATCAGTGAATTGTGGGATAATTTCAAGCAGTCAAATATATGTGTAATGGGAGAACCCAAAGGAAGGAGGGTTTTAAAAAAATATTTGAAGAAATAATGGCTGAAATTCTTTCAAATTCGATGAAAACAATAAACCTGAGGTCTAAGAAATTCAATGAACCCTAAGCACAAGACATGAAGAAAACTATACAAATCATAATCAAATTCTTAAAATCAATGATAAAGAAAAGAAATTTTAAAGCAGCCAGGGAAAAGAAGGCACATTACAAAGGAACAAAGATTTTTAAATGTCAAGCAGATTTCTTGTCAGAAACAATGCAATCTAGAAAATAGCAGCATATCATCTTTAGAGTATATAAAGAAAAAAAGCCACCAACCTAGAATGCTTTACCTAAGTGAAAATATCTTTCAAAAATCAAAGGTGAAATAAAGATGCTGTCAGATAAATAAAAGCTGAAAGAATTAACTGCCAACAGACTCTGACTACCAGAATGTTAAAGGAAGCCTTTTAAGCATAGGGATTATAATATCAGGTAAAAACCTGGATCTACACAAAAGAATAAGAGTACAGGAAATGAGGAAATGAGGGTGGACCATAGGAGTAAATACAATTTTTTTTCTTACTATATTTAAATTTCTTTAAAGGATTACTCTTGTGTTAGAGTCAGTTATAATAATGTATGTAGTGGGGTTTTATAACATATGCAGAAGTAAAATTTATGACAACAATAACACAAAGGCTGGGAGGGGAGAAATGGAAGTACATTGTTGAAGGGCTGTAAGAGCCCTATGTGAGGTAGTATAAGGTCACTTGAAAGCAGACTATGATATGTTAAAGATGTATACTATGAACCCTAAACTACTAAAATACTAAACTAAATAAATGAAAGAATAAACTAAATTAAGGAACTACGAAAATAAAACTAATTTGTTGGTTAATAAGCCAACAAAGGAGATCAAATAGAATTAAAAAATACTCAATTCAAAAGAAGACCGGGGGGGGGCGGGCGGATAGAGAGAGAGAGGGAAAAAGAGGGAGAGAGAAAATGAAACAGAGATAGAATGCACTGAGAACAGCATCCCTATTCTTAAATAGGAAACACCAATTATAGTAAACTCTTGTTTTTTATATCCTTTCAATTTTTTGTATTTTTCACTATCTTTTTCCTTTCCATTAACTTATTTATTTCTTTATTTAAGTGGGTTCCTTATAAACAGCATATGGTTGTATTTTGCTTTTTAGCCAGTCTAATAATTTCTGTCATTTATTTGATGTATTTAGAACATGCGTAGCAATCTATGGATTGAGTGGAAAATGTAGTTTCCCATCTGTTTTTTTTTTTTTTTTTACCGGGAGGTCCGGAGGAATGAACCCAGGTCCCTCTATATGGGAGACGGACGCCCAACCATTTGAGCCATATCCGTCCCCCTCCCATCTGTTTTGCACAGTCTTTGAGCTAAGAATGTTTTTGCATTTTTAAATGGTTGAAAAAAATTAAAATAGGGACAATATTTCATGAAATGTGAAAATCACATGATATTCGAATTTCTATGTCCATAAATAAGGTTTCATTACAACACAGTCACAATCATTCAACACATTGTCTTTGGTGTTTCTGCCCTAAATGGTAGAGTTGAGTAGCTGTCATAAGGTTCTGTTTAGTATCATAGTCTTGCAGCCTGAAAGCCTAAACTTCCTTTAACATCTCTTTTGGATACATCTGTTGTATGTGTCTGTATGTGTCTGAGTGTGACTACATGTCTGTCTGTCTATATATATATATGTGTGTGTATATATATATGTGTGTGTGTATGTATATATGTACTTATATTTATATATACATTTTTATGTGTATATACACACATGGGGATTGAATCATGTCCACCACAAAAAGCATGTTCATGTATGAAACCCAGGTCCTGTGGGTGTGAACATATTTGTAACTAGACCCTTTGAAGATGTTGTCAGTTAAGGTGTTGCCAAACTGAATGAGGGTGGACCTAATCCAATATGGCTGGGGTCTTTATACACAGAAGCTATTTGGATGCCATTAGTCCAATACCCTGTTTTCTGAATATCTTTACTATTTGTAGTTCCCCAAGGTTCAAGCTCCTGCCCATTTCCCTCCCACTCTACATGCTCTGAGTGACCACACCTAAACCCATGGCTTCAACTCAATCCACCTGCCAGTGAGCCCAATCCTTCACATCTAGTCCAGAATGCTCTCCTGAGCCCCACATCTGAATTTCCAAATGTACTCTCATGGGTACTCAAACTAAAGATCTTCCTATCCCCATCTCAGGCCGTTCCAGGCTCTGGCTTCTGAGTTGTGACTCCCCAAGTGTTTTTTTTTTAATTTGCTATTTTTATGTTATTTTTCTCAGAATATGGTCTTGTTTTGGCGTGAAAAATAAATATGAGATAAAGAAATGTTTAAAAAAAGAATGCACTGAGAACAGCATCCCTATTCTTAAATAGGAAACACCAATTATAGTAAACTCTTGTTTTTCTTACCCCTGCATATGGAGACCTTGGAAAAATTAATCAACCTTTCTCTTCCCCAGCTTAGTACTTCGAAGAAATACAATGTAAATTCAAAATGTTATTTAACTGTAGCCTCATCTTACTATAAATTTCTTACGATTATGTCTAAATGTATTCTATACATAAGTCCTGACAAAACAAAAAGTATTTAATGAAATCAGAGTTCAAGGATTGAGAGTTCAAACAGACACTCCCACTGACATTTGTTCTTCCTCCATCTATTATAACCCTTATTTAAAATGTCTAATTCCAAGTAAAACTGAGGGAATAGCCCAATTCCGTATACTAAATGCACACTACAAATATACATTCTTCATCTACAACAAAACAAATTATACTGTCTGCTTCTCTAATAATTAACAAAGGGACTGATTGATTCTTTTAGGAGTACTGTCTTTTTTTTTTTTTTTTTTTATAGAAACCGATGTTTATTTTCGACACCCTCATTTCCACTTCCTGTTGGAGCCTGTGGAGCAGCTCAGGACCACTCCGTGGTGGTTCCCACCCACTCGGTGGCCTGAGTAGTGGGGGCTGCAGACCAGTCTTCAGTTGCAGGCTGAGCACTCCAGTCTTCAGTAGGGAACTGCTGAATTGGCACGGAGGGCACCTGCACGCCTTCAGACCAGTCTGTGACCTCGGGCTGAGTAGCAGTGAATTCAGGAGCAGGAGCCGTCCATTCACCCTGAAACTCCTCCTTGGTCACAGCCTTCTCGGCAGCGGCCTGCTCTTCCTTTTCAATCTCCTCAGGATCCCTGTATAAGTAGAGGTCAGGCATGACCTCCCACGGGTGCTCACGGGAGATAGTGCCACGCATGCGCAGGACTTCCCGGGCCATCATCCACCACATCAGACCCACCGAGTGCGCTCCTGGTCATTTTTCAAACATTTCCATCTTTCCCCAAGGCTCTCTTATACATTCAAATCAAACTTGTGGCAAGGATTACTATGAAACCCACTCATTGGGTCAGAGACCCTTGTGGTGTCAGTGAAAAGCTTGCCCATCATGTAGCACACTACCTACACTTGAGAGCTCACCGGCCAGCCAGTGGCCTCAGCCCCAAGCTCTAACAATGTGCACAGGAGTACTGTCTTTAATCAAGAAAAAGCTCAACGATCAAGACTTACAAGGCCATAACATAGGAGATTTTTTAGAATGCTTAGAGTTGAACCACATAGAACATACTGGATGTAAAGAAAATACATAGAGACAAATAAAGAATGAAAGATGAAAGCAAAGCAGATTGACAGTGAACCTTAAAAATGACATGGAATGGTTATGGTCTGATAGAATTCTGGGGTTGACAGCTTTTCAAAAGTAGTATGCAAGGAATCTAACTCTTGGTCATCTTGAGTGGAAGGAAAGGAAGAGAGGGAGATGGCTGTATTCAATATACCACCTTTGGTATACTTACTACAGGCTGGCCATCACTAAAATTTCAGTCACCTTTCTACTTCTCTTTCTTTGCACCATGTCCTTTCCCTACTAATTGAAGTCATGCCCTTCTTTCCTCTTTCCTGACCCACAAGAGGCTAAAACTCATATGCCACTTACCCTCATGCAATCTTCTGGAAAAACACAGCCTTCCCTTAGAAGACCTATAAGAGATTTAGGTGTCCCCAAACAAAGCTGTATATTACAAAGGCTCCTCTCTTTTAGGGAAATAAAGCTTTCATTTCCAAAACTGTTACATTTTAAATATTGACTGATTTAAGTAATAAGCACTATAATATGAGTGATTATCCAATTTAACTCCTCCATTTTGCATTTCAAAGAGGATCTTGTCAATGCATTAAACAAGTTAAATTCATGAATTCATTCAGGAAATATTCACTGGATACTAAACTGAACTAGAAAAAGTAATATATACCGGCAATACAGTTCCAATCTAGAAAGAAACCACAATCTAAGGGAAGAAACAAATATACTCTGCAATCACAGTACTGCTTAATATGGACTAAGAGAGCAACTTGTACAGAATGCTAATGAAGCACAAGGGAGGTACAACTCAATATGAGATAGAAGGGTAAGCTCTCTGAAAGTACTGCAAGTCTAAACTGAATCTTTAAGGAAAAGAAACTAATCACATGGGAGAAAAGATATTTTGGAAATTAGGGAGTAATATATGAAAAATGATACATGAAAAAAATATATGAAAAGCAAAATGTGGTATATTTGAGAAATTTCAAGTACAGAATTGGGGGCTGGGTGAAGGGAGAAAGGAGGTGAGGAAAGAAGAATCTTCATATTTTCTTTCCTCCCCACCCAGGGTCTAATATGACCTGTCAAAACTGCAAGAAACTGCTTCCCTGTCACCAAGCTATACAAGAAAACCTTCCCAAAGCTAAGAAAATAGGAAGGAGCGGTATCCCTCTAAGCCAGGTCTGGCCTGTGGGTCAAATCCAGCCTGCTGTTTTTTTTTTTGTTTTTTTTTTTTTTACAATCTGCAAACTAAGCATGGTTTTCACATTCTGAAGTGGTTGAAAAAAATCAAAGGAAGAATATGTTGTGACAACTGAAAATTACATGAAATTTAAATTTCAGTGTCCACATATATAGTTTTACTGGAACACATCCATACCTATTTATGTATTATCCATGGCTGTTTCTCCCTACAAATGCAGAGTTGAATAGTTGTGACAGAGACACCATGACCCCACAAAGCCATAAATATTTACAATCTAGCCCTTTACAGAAAAAGTTTGTGGGTCCCTGCTCTAAGTTAAGAGTCAAATTTCCTTCATTTAAGTCTCAGTTTGTCTCTTCAAAACTTCTTACAACGGAAGGCGGATGTGGCTCAATCAGTGGGGCTCCCATTTACCATGTGGGAGGCCCCGGGTTCGGTTCCCGGGGCCTCCTGGTGGGGGCGGGCCGGCCCACTCGGCGCCGTGAGCTGACGCAGCAGGATGACCCAGCAAGGGGAGACAAGCAGACACAGAAAAACGCACAGCAAATGGACACAGCGAGCACGGGCAGCAAGGGGGGGATAAATGAATAAATAAATAAAATCTTTAGAAAAAACAAACAAACAAAACTTCTTACAGGGAGCGGATGTGGCTCAAGTGACTGAGCGCCTGCTTCCCATATGGGAGGTCCCAGTGCCTCCTAAAAACAAAACAAAACAAAAAACTATAAGGAGACAAACGAAAAAACCAACTCAGGGGAGCTGAGATGGCTCACTCGTTGAGCGCCAGCTTCCCACATATGAGGCCCTGATTCCAATCTCTAGCCCCAGGACCTAAAAAAACAAACAAACAAAAAAACAAAAAACGTCTTACAAGGAACCTCATAATCAACATTAGATAAAAGAATATAGCTATGTAACTTGTGAATATAAAAGTATTCATTTATAATTTCATAAAATAATCACTGGTCCATTACCATATGTTCTGCTGAAATATTCCTTTACAAATGAAATAATATTATCAAATCTTGGTTGCAGAATTTTAACCTGTAATTCTGAATGAAATTTAATATCTCCATTTACATGATTTTAACTTGCAATTTAAAAAAAACAAACAAACTATTTCCCTGTGTTAACAACAGTTTAGGGGGACGGAGGTGGCTCAAACGGTTGGGCGTCCGTCTCCCATATGGAGGAACCTGGGTTTGATCCCCAGGACCTCCCGGTTAAAAGAAAAAAAAAAGAAAAAAAAAAAAAAAAAAAACAGTTTAGGTATATGTATATTTAATTCCTGAGTCATGAAATATTATCATTCTAATATTCTTAACCTGATAGCCTTTGAAAAAATTTCAAGGAGCATGATGAAAATAACATGCTGAAATAAACTAATCTAAGAATCTCTCCATTATATTTGATTTATTACTAAATATTATTAAATCAGAATTTTTTTCAAGGGTTTACTTTTTTCATTATGTTTTACTTCTATTTTTTTCAGTAGAAAGCTCATGTTTTTCTGTTGCCACTAATCTGAAAGGTCCTATAATTCCCAGTTTTGGTTTTTACTACTATTTTTTGGTACAATTTCAACATCTCCAGGGAAATGATCAAATTTACTTTTACTGATTTTTCAATGCCATATGTTGATTCAACTGGCATTTTAAAAACAGTATTTCTAATAAATAAGTTTAAAAACTGAAAAATTCAATGATAGTAACCTTTGAGGGATCAGGGCAAGACCCAGAGGTTAGAGGAGAGAGAGTCTTGCCAATCAGCTGACATCAACAATTTCCTGACAAATTGAGGGTTATACACATTTATTTTTTAAGATATAAATTGCTGATAACTCTATATGATCTATATGCTATGAAACTGAATAAAATCAAATGTGTTGTCATAAAATAAAATGTATAAAGATATGACATTTAATATTATACAGAGTTGATATTTTTACTTAGTAATTAGACATAAATGATAAAGCATTCATTTAAATTAATGTATCAGTCCAGGACATTAAAGACTCTGGAAACCATGTTTCCATATCTATGAGGAATAATTCAAGAAGTAGAAATGATAGGCAAAGGGAACAGAAGCTAACACTTAGCAGTATCTTCAAATAATTGGTTTTAAGAGATTAAACTACCCTATTATAGATGACAGAAGTAAAAAAAAAAAAAAAAACAAAAAAACAAAACAGTGAGAAGATAATGAAAACCGGTTTTAGCTCACCATAAGGAAACTCTTTCTACTTTTTAATGGCCAACAATGGAACTATTTAGCTTTTGAGGTTAGTGGTATAATGGAAAAGCATGGAAATGTGAAGTTTAAATAGATCTCAGGTTTAAAATATCTCCAGGTTGTTGGACCTCTCAAATCATAAGTCTCATGTTAAAAAAAGAAGAAAAGGGGGGGAGGGGTGAGTAAACACTACTTGCCTCAACAGGTGATTGACAAGTGATATATGATATGAACATAATGTGTTACATATGTAAATATGATATGTATGTAATATAAACTGTACAAAGTAGGTATGCAAAAAAAGTTATTTAAAAAATAACAGCAAGGTGGTGGTGGTGGGGAGACAGATGGGAGCCTTGGATGATGATATGCATATTTGTTTTGTAAATTCACAAATTTTACTATACAATTATTGTTTATGTATGTTCATGTATGGATGATATACTTCAATAAAATTTTATTTTAAAAAGGGAGGAAAAAAAAATAACAGTCAATAGTGGTGGTGGTTAAGAGCTGGGATTCTGAAGCCAAACTCCTTGGGTTTAAATCCTGGCTTTGCCATCTATACCCATTTCCTAATTTCTACAACATGGACATTAATAGTACTTACAAGGTTGAAAGGAATAAATCAATGTATGTATGGTATTAAGGCAGTGTCTATTGTATAGGATAAACCCTGTAATGTTACCTTTTATTATTATTATGTAGTTTTATAATCATGAATTCATTTTATTTAACAGTGAATTCCCTATTATTATAAGTGTTATATCAAAGCCTTGAACAAATCAGACATGGAAATTCTGGAAATGAATCAGAGTCTCAACTAAATTAATTCATTCACACATTCAACAAATGCTTAGTGAATATCTAATAGCTACAAGGGACATTATAGAGTACAGTGGTTCAGAGTATGGATTCCAAAGCCATCTGTCTAGCTATGACTCCCCATAACATCTCTTAGTAGCTGTATGAACTTAGGCAAGTTACCTAACCATTATATGCCTCAGTGTAGAGTATACATTCTTGTGTACAATGGGGATAATTATGATGTTGTTGAGAGGATTCAATGAATTAATGTAAGTAAAGTGCTTAGAACAGAACCTGGTATTAATAAATCTAAGCATATAAAAGGATCAGCTATTATTATTATGACTATGGGCCAGTCTGGATGCTGGGAATGCCAGACTACTGACAAGGTCCCTACCCTCACATACACATATAACAGAGTATCAAGCAGTAAAAAGTGAAGAAACAGGCTAATAGGACAGGAAGTGATGGGAGAGTGCTAGTATAAAAGGATGGTCAAGGAAGAGCTCTCCCCTAAGAAGTAACATTTGAGTAAGCAAGCCACATGACTGTATGAGGTAAGAGCCTTTCAGGAAGAGAGAAATGCAGAAGGGAAGACCCTGAGCAGGAGGATGCAGGCTGTGTGTGGTCTTATGGGAATAGAAAAGAAGACAATGCCACTGGAGCAAAATACGGGAAAAGAAGGACAGCAGGAGATGAGGTTGGAGAGACAGGTTCCTAATGGAGTGGGGTCTTACAGACCATGGTAAGGACACTGGATTTTATTCTGAATCTGAAGAGAAACAACTGGAAGATTTTAAGGACAACAAAATCTGATGTATGTTTTAAATGGTTCACCCTGGCAATGACTTCTATAATGAAATATCTGACTCCAAGGTTTCATGAATTTAACTATTCTAATAATAACAGAGGAACACTTGAGTCTGGAAAATGGCAACAATACACCGTGATGGCAGACTGCAGCATTTCTGACTGCCTGAAAGAGGCTGAGCAGAGGAGCCCAATAATAAAGTTGCTACAATCAAAACAGCAAAGAAGGGAAGCGGCTGTGGCTCAATCAGAAGGGCTCCCGTTTACCATATGGGAGGCCCCGAGTTCGGTTCCCAAGGCCTCCTGGTGAAGGCAAGCCCGCCCGCACGGCGTGGTTAGCTGACCCAGCGAGCACAAGCAGCAAGGGGGGGATAAATGAATAAATAAATAAAAAAATCTTTAAAAAAAAAAACAGCAAAGGATTTACTGTAGAAGAGCATTCCATTTGTGTATGTTAAACTTCATAGATGAAGTGTTATAAAGAAATGTTCAAGAAAGATTTGACAGCTCTTTTGGAATGGTGAGAGAAAAGAGTGAGGCATGAAGAGTGACTCCAGGAGGGAAGACTTGAGACTGGGCATGTTTGGGATACCAGAGAGGGATGGGATGTGAGGAGAATGGGGTGGGCCTAGGGGGCCATATCATCAGTATGACTGGTTTATCATGGAGGTGTCCGAGAAACGACCCAAGGCAAGGTACTACATAAACAGAAGTTAAATTTCAGTACCCCATGAACCAGAAGTCAAGAAAGATAAAATTGTTTCCATAAGGCAATCTGTATAAATGTGAGCTTGGAATTTTGGGGGAAGAACAGAAAATAGGAAGAACAAGATTAGGGATTTCAGTTTATGCTCTATCATTGAGAGGGATGAATGTCAATCACCTTGTAACATAGAGATGTCCTAAAGAGTACATACAATACAAACTTGAACAGCAGAGAGTCAAATACTAAGTTTACCTAGTCTTAATTGCAAAACTAAGGAGAAAGATAAAGAAAAAAATAAGAGGAAAGGTATGTGGTTAGGGGCTGATTGGGAAGAAGAACCACTTAATGAGTCAAAACTGCTCAGATTTAATCACATCTCCATTTATGGAATTCTGGCTATCTTTTCAAGAAAGCTAAGTAATTTTTAGACTGGCAATACTTTTTAAGAGTCAGTCTTTGCCTTGGCAAGGAAATGGTTATAACTGAAGATATGGAGCAGTGTAGAAGAATTCAGAAAGAAACCAAATCTCTGGAAAAAATGAGGTTGTTTTTGGTTCACTGTAAAAGAACATAAATTAGTCTCCAACCCACATTCTCCGCCTACCCCCCAACTTCCCAAGTCCAGCACAGCCATAGAAAGTGGAAAGTGTGCCAAAACAAACAGCCTGGGCTGGAGCTCCGTAGATGAGGGGTGGGATGAGGTTAGGGTGGAAAGAGAGGATGACTGGCAGGCAATAGTATGGAATCACTTTAAAGTGATGTCACAAAATGGAAATTAAATAATCACTGAGGACCTCCAGAATTCACAGAAAATGGGACATATTTATGGAAATCAGAGAATAGAGACCCTACTCCAATTCATTAAAAACAAATCAAAATCAGACAGAAAAATTAAAGCAAAACATACCTACTACTCTCTTACCTGTCTTTAATTAAAGCATAAAATGCCCCCACCCAACCACCCACCCAGGAACAGAATAGCCAGTTGGCAGCAGCTCAGGTGAAAAGACTTCAGTCTTCAAGCTACAAAGAGGGGAGACAGCAGACAATGGAACTGGTGATTCATTACAAAAGAATACACTCCAGAGCAGCCTGCTGCCACATGGGCTCACTACACTCTTTAAAGGAATAGCAACCCCCTTTCCAACCTCCCTTATTCTTAACACCTTCCCTTCTCTAGGTCCTGATGGAAAACAGATTTTGATGAAAATGCCAGCAAAGCACTGAGCTGTCCAAGAAAGGGAGGGCTTTGTGTTCCATAGAACTGGCAGTCTTACTCTAAAGCAGAGTACAAAAATTTTCTTTTGCATCCATACTGTTTCATCTTTTCCTCTCTGCCACCAGTATACTTTCAATAACAAATAGCATAACTGAGTCCAAGTCTTAGCAATACATTTTTTTTTTTTTTACTAATTAGAGATGAAGTCATTTACAATTTTGATTTCCTAATTTTACACAAATTACGAGAATGATTTCTCCTCTTTTCCTTCTTTTTATTCCACATTGTTGTTTTCACAAACGTGATAAAACACTATGTGGTTCACAAGCTCAGAAATAAGAGGCACATCAGGGAAATACTCGTGCAGCATATATATGAACAACAGATAAACCAAACCTGAAATTACTTTTTTTTAAAAGTCACATGAGATGTCTGTCAATTATAATATAATTTTGTGATTCAAAAACAACAAAGGACTGATTTTACATTGTAAATGACAGAGAAGTTTACTAGTTAAAAGGAAAAACAAGGCCTTATAAAACTCAAGTATATATAATAACAGAGCACACACTGTGCAAATACTGATGTGGATCTAATATCGTGCAATGAAAATGTCATCCACTGAAAGCCTTTCTGATGCAAAGAACTTAGGTGGCAATTAGGTTTATCCATACAAACCTTTCTTGACCAAGATACTAAATCAACAATAAAGCATCTAACTTTGAAAACCCAAACCTAACCAGTGCAGACATTTTATTTTTAGATAGCTTATGTGACAGGTCATTATCAAATATTGGGATTGCATGCCTGGCTTAAAAGAAAAAGAAAAAAATTTCACCCATCTGGTAATTAACAACTAAGTGTGTTACATAAACATAGAAAAGTGTCTACACCAAAACAAATTATGCTTGAATGCAGGAGATTCATAAATTTTACATTCTATACTTTCCAGTTGTATAAATTCAGAATGGACAAAAACTAGTTACTTCTTTCCTTCAGCATTTCAGTACATTCTGAGAAAAATCAAAATAAAATCATCTTATCTATTAGAATTCCTAACCATCAAAAAAAAACCCTTTTTCCAGTTTCCATTCATCTCTTTTGCTTCATTCCCCAATTTAGAGTTTTCTTAAATATTCTTGAAAGCACACTATATTAAGTATACACAAACATGTGCGTTCTCAGTTATACTTACAGACTAACCAGCTACTCTAGAAATTAAAAGGAAATGTTTCAAGAAGCCACGGAAAACCTCTGAGTATAAAAATTCCTAGTTTAGATAAATCTTTCACCGATTTAAAAGTATATATAATGAAAATTCAAGTAGTTGAAAAGCCTTCAGTAATAGCTGAGAAAGAAGAGAGCTGTTACCTCTCACACTGCCAGTTAATGAAAATTGAATGAGGGCTCCAAGGTTAAGCAAGTATCATCACCCAAGCAACAAAGAGAATCCAGAAATAGGTTTTCTCTTTTATGGAATTAAAAAAAAAAAAAAAATCTCAAAAAAGATTTATAGTCTGATGGTGAGGGGATAAGAAGTAGAAAATATTTCAAGGGTCTCTCCACTTTTCAAAAGGGGGTGGGGTTTCTTGATAATCTCCAAACTCAGATTAGACTTACTTTGGAAAGACATGTTCTATGAAACTTCCCTTTCCTCTTGGTCACATTGGGAAAATCTCCCTAAAGGTTTCCCTCCTTCCAAACAGCACTGCGGGGTATTATATAACCTTTAATGAAACAGGATTCCAGCTCCTAAAATGATGCCACTATCCTGGTAGCTAGCTCGATCTCTCGCCCTCCGGTGGTGACTTGGAGAGGAAAAAGAAAAGAATACAAAAAAAGAGCAACCTCCTTAAAAGGAAAGAAAGCACTGTCCAGTGATGAAATTTCACTATAGAACACAAAAGCCTGGAGTGAAACTGATCCTGAGCCTAGCACTAAAGGACGTGAATGTTCTATGATACAAATGATTTCTCATTGATAAATCACAGCCTCATCATTCCCTCCCAACCCATATATAAAGAAAAAAGAGTGAAGAAGGGTGCCAACAGGAAAAATAGCATTGCCAGGAGAAATCAGGAAAGTGTACTCACCTTAATGTTTGTCAGGAATGACTTGCTAAAATGCAGATTAGACATTGCCTGGCAAAACCAAAGAGAGGCACAGAGAAAGAGGAGCGTTCTTCCATTTCCTACTCCCTCTCCTTCAAATGCCTTTTAATGCCTGCCTGGTAGTCATTTATACATTCAGACTTGCTCTCCTGTCAGGGAGGGCTCTACCTCACTCTGCTACACCTGGGTGATCCTCTGATTCCTACTAAAAACATTTACCAGTAACAAAGCCATCAAAATGAAACACTTAATAAGCCCTCGAGAACCAAGGCAGCAAAACTGCAATCCCATAGCCAATTCTGAGAAACCAAAGTGAATCAGGAATCATATTTCCCCGTAACACAAATTCTTCTGCAATTCTTAAAAACAAGTCCTTTTTGGCAGTCTACAAGAATCTCTTCCTACCTCTGCAGTCTCTCTCTCCCTCCCTCTTCTCAGAATCAAGACAAAGAGGTAGACAAATCCCCACAGGGTCTTTCCTGAGCTACAGCTGCACAGTACAGGAAATAGGAATCTGTTATGGAACTGCAGGCGGGGGGCAGAAAAAAGGATAGGGAGAAAAATCCCACACACACGGACTCACAACAGACACTAACACTTTTCAGCTGATAATAAATCTGGTCTTTCCTGAGAAGAAAACAATAATTGAAACTCTACTTACTACAGCCATTATCCAAACCTTTATTTGGATCCCGAGAGGAGAAAATAAATACACTGAGGAAACGCAAATCTTACCTGAGTTACCATTTTCTTTTTCTCCATAAACCAAACAGAATAGATGGTAAACCCTTCAAAGCAGTCCGTGCTGAGGTACACCTCCACAGCTTTCTTTTCCACCCCCCTCCCCCCCCCGTCGAATTATTTAAGGGTGCGTAGTTAATCTCCCTTTATCCCGTTTTCCTTCCTTTTTCTTTCTAGTGTTTCTTCCTTTCTTTCCTCTTCCTCTCTGGCAGTCTCTCCCCCTCCTTCTCTCTCCAGCTCCCTCCCATATCTCAGGCAGATGGCTGAAGGAAGCCCCACCCCTGAATGCCTAAGGTAATTAATCAGAGCAGAGCCCCACCCCTTCCTCCTCCCCCCATCTGACATCTAGCAACTCCAGAAACAGGCCTGCTGGAGAATGGCAGCTTGGTGTGCTCTGTGCGCAAGCGTCTGCATGTGCATGTGTGTGCGCGCGCGCGTGTGTGCGCGCGCGGGGGTGGGAGGGAAGGAGGGGGAGAGGAGGGAGGGGCAGGCGCCATGTGCAGGCATATTTTAAGGAGTGAATAGCTGCGGTGGTGGCATTATTATATAGCACTGGAAGCATTCATAGCAGCGAATCACAGTTATACCGATTTTACGGTATAAAAATTGATATTACGATTCCAGCGTAAATATGATAATAAATAAGAAACGAAACAAAAATTATTTTTTAAAAAGCACATTTTCACAGATGTACAGTTTACAGATTTAGTGAATTTAATGAAAGATGTGAGGAAGAGAAAAGCTGCTGAATGACCACTAACTAAAAGGTTTGTTCAAGGAGTGGGAATATGCAAGAACTTGCTTGTCTTGGAAGACCAAAGCAGTCTAAAGACGGCAAAGGATCAAAAGAAAGGAGTTGAAAAAACTTAAGGGTTATTTTTTTTCTACTGTAAAAAACCTGGGGATTTTGAAAAAGGTGTATACAAAAATGACCGCTTAGGAAACAAGCTTCCAGCTTCATTAGAAATTCCAGTGAACTGAGAAGTGGCCCTTGTATTCCTTGGCCTTCTGAGTTTTGGTCTTTACTGGGGCGAAATCCTTTCTTATATATACACTCGACATCTGTGTCATTATTGTAAATATACTTCTTACTGCACTATAGAGTGCTATTGATATAGAAGATTTAGGAAAATGTTTATTGAACATAAAAGTTTCTTTAAAGTTCTCTTATTAAAAAGGCATAATGAAAAAAAAAAAGCATTGAAGATGTGGTTCAATCAAGAAGTACTGTTCTCTTAATTCTGACCTATACTACTGATGTTGGAAAATTCTTTAACCTCTAAATATAAATTTCATGATCTTCCTACTTTATATGATTATGAAATATCTAAATAAAATAATCTATATGAATGGTTGATGAGATTTTAGTGTTTATAATGTCTCAAAAGAGATTTTTCTAATCTTTTTAAAAAAATATTCTAGTAAAGAGGACCCTATTCTAAAGAATATTATTATATATATTTTAGATATATATATTTTAGATACCTTTATTATGATTTAATCTCTAATGGATTAAACAATTCCAAAAAGAACACAGGAACTACAAAACAAGGTACATGGGGAGTGGGGCATATGGAATCCCTTATAATTTTTATATAACATTTTTATGTAATCTAAGTATCTTTTAAAAATAAAAAATATATATATTAAAAAAAAAAAGGTACAATCATAAGCACAATAATAGCTATTTACTGAGTACCTACAAGATGTCTAGGCCTTTTACAGCTATCTGCATACATTTAGTACAATTTATAATTTATAAAGAATGGGATCTTTAAATATTAGAAAAAATATTATGAAAAAAGGAATACATCAATGCTAGGACTGTTCTTATTTAACATTTTTAGAAATGATCTGGAAGACAGAATATATAGAGCTTGGTGAATTTACAACTGAAAAGCCAATCAAGAGGAGGAAAACTGCAGTCAAATTTTTAAAAGACAAAGTGAGCAAGCAGAAAAGCAGTAGGTGAATTTCACTAGAAGCAAGGGCAACCCTGTGTATTTATGGGAAAAAATCTCAATCATATTTATGGGAAAATTATTTATATTTTCAATTATAACATATGACATAAACCTGAGAATCACCATATACCATTATCTGAACCCACTAGTTTATTATACTACTATGGGGGAGAAAAAAATCAACATACCAGACATCAAGAAGGATATTAGACTTTCCCACTTCCCACCACACACACATGCTACCCTTATAAAGCTGCAACTACCTTGAAGCTTGTGTGTAAGCACAACCTCCACACATCCTGAAAAGAGACAAGGCCTGAAGGAAAGTTTTCTGTTTTGTTTTAACTTTGGCAGTGGATGGGGATGATGGTGGTGCAGTGATGTGAGTGGGGTCGATGATGCTGGAGTGTGAGGGTGAGCGGGGGAGAGGGGGGTTGGACTATCCATGGAACTCAGAGGAGGGCTAGAGATAGGAACAAGTGAACTCTGGGGAGGTGGAGGTCTGTAGTTGAAAATACAATTGTGGGAATGTTCTTTTGGCAAATATGGCAGGAGAGTTACTGGTGCAGGGTGTCAGTGGTGGGGGGATGTGTGGGAAAGGGTGCACCCAGAGCATGCCTCTATGGAATATGAATGTGTTCTTCTTGTCATAGGGTATTATCTCAGTGGGTGGAGACCCAAACAATAAACAAGAAAATATTAAACTCCCATCCTGGGGAATCCTGCTGCATTCTCAAATAGAGGGGCAAGAATCTCTCAAGTACATAGGCAGTGCCTAATAAAAGCAGACAGACCAGTATGTCAAGCCCTCACTATTAATACATCCAACTATGAACCGTACTCTTGTAAAATTGAAACCTAGCCTAATATATCTATTGCCTAAGAGTTACCTCTCGAAAACCTCCTTGTTACTCAAATGTGGCCTCTCTCTAAGCCAAACTCAACATATAAATTCATTACCTTCCTCCCAGCATGGGTCATGACTCCTGGGGATAAGCCGCCCTGGCACCAAGGGATTATTACCAAGCACCAATCAGAGATAAATTTAGAAAAAGACTTTGACCAAAAGGGGGAAATATTAAATACACAAGAGTTTTTATGTCTAAAAGATTTCAAAATGAGTTGGGAGGTCATTCTAGGGATTACACTGATGCATGTCTCAGGCAGATCTCATTGACTTCCACAGTAAACAAAGCCTCAAATAGAGGTGGCCCCAAGGGCTCTAGAGACAGCTGAACACTATAGGCAAAGCACACAACTCCATGAATTTAGCACCCCATCGATGAGCCTTACCTTGGAATATATGTACCCCCTTTTATTTGAACCTATAATTAGCACTATACCCGTTAAATACATATCCCAGAGACTTAAATCTTCAGTCTGTTCATATGCCGGTTGAGCCCCGAATCTCAGCAGAGTTGCAGCCAACACCTACTCTCCGGTTCATCAGACTTGCCCAGGACAACTAACAAAATGATGATGATGGACAACACCCATACCAGAAAACAGAGTGTATCTACAACTGCAAGCAAGACAGTTCCATCTATCCAATAAGATCTAAGCCCCCTCCCAAATGGAAGCAGAGGGGGCATCACAATCCCAAAGTCATCAAGATTGAGGAATGAACAAACCTAAGGGGGGAATGCAACTATGGACCAAAGTAGACTTATTGTTGTAGTAATGGAAGAACTTGTAACATTTGATATAAAGATAGTGGTTACCACAGATTCTGAGGGGATGGGGAGAGAAGAATAGGTGGAACACAGGGCATTTTTGGGGCACTGGAATTGTTCTGCATGATACTACAATGACAGATACAGGCCAGGATACATTTTATCAAAACCTGTAAGATTGTACAGTGCAAAGTATAAACCATAATGTAAACTATAGACCATGGTTAGTAGCAATGCTTCAATATTTGTTCATCAATTGTAGCAAATAATTATTACACACTGCTATAAGATGTTATTAATAGGGGAAAATAGGAGGAGAGGGGAGGAGTAGAGTATATGTGAGTCCCCTATATTTTCAATGTAACATTTTCTGTAGTCTAAAACTTCTCTGAAAATAAAGTTTGAAAAAAAGTTTTTAAAAGGTGGAGGCAAATGAAGGATCCTCACATGCAAATAGGCTAGGATTAGGACGAAGGTTTCCTGAGGCCCAGTATCCACACTGCTTGTCTACATTTAGGATTAATATTTTATATTGCAAGAAACAGGCTTATAAAAATTCATTATGACAAGAAAGAGCTAAAATAAAAATAAATATTAAAATGATTTTTAAAAACTCATTAAATGACAGGATCACTTTGAACACTGGATAAACACAAGGATATTTTGAAGTGTGTTCCTGACTTTAAAGGCTGTCATTATAAAGGACAATGACAGTGGTCCTCTGGTACCAAGAGGCAGCACTGAACAGGGTCTGGCCCAGCAGAACAACAGGTGTCCCCTGGTTGCTGAATGTGCCCAATAATGTACTAAGGAGAAACCTATTTCCGGGTATTTTCAGGGTGGGGGTGAGAGTAGGGGTGAGGGTGGGATGGGGAACTTGGGGAGAAGGTGAGGCAAATAATAAGATTTTCAGCTAAGGGAAGAGGCCATGTCTACCTTCATAGTTCAATCCCCAGCTTCCAGCACTGGTCCATGACAAGAATTCAATAAATATTTGTTCAATAAACAGACGAAGGAAAGCGGGAGCTGTTCTCCTAGTAGTCTAAATTCTTTGGTCATTTCTTCAATGTTTTATGCAATCCCTAGAACTCCAGCTTCTTTTCCCCCATACTACTCAACTGAAATTTATCTTATTGAAGTTAACAAATATCTCATGGGATGGTCAAATTCAATGAACATTTTACATCTTCTTTGACTTACTGTGGCAACTTGCATTCCCTTCTTTAGAAAACTGTAACTCTTAGCTTCAAATGATACACCTTTCCTGATTTTCTTCTTTCCCTGACTACTCCGTTCCCCATCTTACTGTTCTTCTTCTGCCCACTTTCTAAATGTTGGTGTTACTTGTGGTGCCATCCTCAGACCTCTTTTTATTCCATACCAGAGATTCTGAACCCAAGGTGCATAGTTTCTCACACAGGCACCCCAACAAAATCTGTTTTTTATGGACGTTTCTGTGTGAAAAAGGATCCATAAGCATTCTACAGATTATCAAAAGAGTCCACAACCTCAAAAAACTTAAACAATGGTACACATACTTTCTCTAGGTAATCTAATCCATTTCCATTGTTTCACTTATCACCCATTTACCCTGATGATCTCCAAATTTCTATCTCCAGCCCAGATCTTTCTCCGGAATTCCAGATCCAAATATCCAACTGACAAATAATGATCAACTCCCTTTAGATGTTCTAAAAATTTCTCTAATTTAAAAAGTCCAAAACTAAATTAAATTTCTCAAAACCTACTAATGAATTCATTCAATAAATATCTGAGTGCCTACCACGAGCCAGGTACTGTTCTGGGCATTGGGGGCGGGGGAAACAGTAATGGACAAAAGAGACAAAAATCCCTTTATGAGTGAAGCTTAGATTCTAGTACTCAGTCTACCATGTTTGTTTTCTTGCTGAGTAGTTAAATTTCATGGCAGGTAAAACAGCTACCCATTCTTGAACTTATTCCGTGGTAGCTTCTTACCAGGCAATTAAATCCCCAGTGATGAGCTATTTTAATGTCCTTTTTAGTGATGAAGTATCTAAGGCTAGGTGAAGCTAAGTAACTTGCTCAAAGTCACTCAAACCAGCAAATGCAGAGCCCAGACTCAAACCCAAATCTGAGAGAAAGTATGGCTCCAAAAGAATGACTCCTCACTGAACACCACTCCAAAGCAGAAGAAAGTCTTTTGATTTCTCTGGTATCTGCCCCTTCCTACCCATCCTTATCACCACAAATTCAATTCTGACCCTTATTATTTTGTACCTACCTTCTTACTTGTCTCTCCGCCTTGCCTCCAGCCTATAAACCCTATAAAAACTCTTTCCATCCAAGCTTTCATTTCTGCTAGAATGGTCTTTGTCTTGCTAAATGCAAATCTCATCATGCTGCTTCCCTAATTAAAATCCTCAATTATTCCCCACAGCCTACAGGGAAAAGAAAAATCCTAACTCTTAAGGACAGCATGCTTTGGTTCTTTTCTGTTCTTACTTCCTTGAATATGGTCTTCTGTCTTGGTAATTCATGTTTTAAGGCTCACTTCAAGAATTCCCTGCTCCAGAAAGCCTTTCCTGAACGTACCAACTCTCAAATCTGGGATGGGTATCCCTTATCCCTGTACATTTTTTCCTTAGCACTTAATCCATGGTTCTTAACAGGTGGTGTTTCTCCCTAACTATGACTAGACTGTGAAAATCTGAGGGTAGGAATTACGTGTTTCAGATCATATCCCCAGTTCCCAAATCAGTCCCTGAATATACAGTAGATATTCAATAAATGTTGCTTGAAACTAAACAATAATAACCTTGATTGCTATTCTCTAGCCAAGCATTTATCCATACACGGTTTGTAAAAAAGAGGAGGAATATTTATATGGTTATCAAAATATTACAAAAGTACTCTTTATTTTCCAAATTTAGAAACAGATACCTTCAAATCTCCAAATTTGTAAATTTACTTCCGTATCTTTAAAATTTTTAAAAATTGAAGCTGAATGGAAGAAGTGCAAAAAAAGAGTAGGAGAAAGGCTTCAAACTTTATTAGAATAGTTCAGATTCTAGATCAAATAACCCAATGATTTAAAAAGAAAGTAAAATTAAACCTCACAACTTTAGGAGGTCTTCACATAGATGTAACTCAACTTCCCCACCTTTCACCCACATACCAGCAATGTTATAAAAACAAATCCAGGAGTCTCTGACTAAAAGGCATGGCCTGCTTATACTTCCCAAACTGCCTCTGATACCCAAGTGAAAATCAAGATTAAAGAGATAGCATTTCCTGCAATAATGAAAACTTGTTAGTATAAAAGCTCTTCATAAAATGCCCCCATACAGTAACCCTACATATAAATAAAAATTTATATCTAATAGATATTTAAAACCTTCCCAGAAGCATCTCTAACACAGTAAGACTAATACTTTGCCCCAAAATTACCTTTAATATAAATGAAGTCAAATTAGTTAACTCATTATTTCCCTAGCTTCTTTTCTCTAGTTTAAGCAGAGTTCAGTTATATAGAATCCATTCTAGGAAAAAAAAAAAGGTGAGCATATAAAGTGCTTCAGACTTTATGAGCTTATAAAACAAAAATAAAAATATTTAATTTTTGTTCTCCCAAATCAAACCTTTTAAACAAGACCACAACTAACATATACTAAACACAGATGAGGACATAGAAATTACTTCATAAATTAGTAACTGGCTTTGAGTAACTTACTCTATTTTTTTTTAATTTACTGAAGTATATCACTCATACAAACATACATAAACAATAAGTGTATAGTAATAGTTGTGAACTTACAAAACAAACATACAAAACATCATACAGGGCTCTCATACCTCACCCTATCACCAATACTTTGCATTGTTATGAAACATTTTTTTTTTTTAATTATGAAACATTTTTAACTAATGATTAAAGAACATCTTCAAAATATTACTACTAACCAAAGTATCTTACATTTGGCATATTTTCCCCCCAACCCAACCTTATTATTATTTTTTATATCATTTATACATGAACATACATAAACAATAAGTGTATTGTAAAAGTTATGAAAATACAAAGCAAACATGCATAACATCATACAGGAGTCCCATACATCAACCCACCACCAAGACTATGCATTGTTGTGAAACATTTGTTACGAATTATGAAAGAATATCATCCAAATCTTACTACTAACTATAGTCCTTATATTACATTTGATGTATTTTCCCCCACCCTACCCTATTATTATTTTTTAAATATATTTTTTATGACAAAGTTGTAAACCTACAGAACAATCATGCATGTGTGCAGAATTCCCACACAATACTCCTCTGTTAATACACCACACCGTGGTGGAACATTTGTTACAGATTATGAGATAATATCATCCGATTATTACCAGGTCCATGGCGTACATTTGGCACACTTTTTCCATACTGCCCCATTATCAACACAGTTCATCTTTAGCATAGATGCATGAATATTACATTATTACTGTTAACCACAGTCAATAGGCTATTCCAGTTGTATTTTTCCCATGCTTCTCCACATTCCCACCACCTGCAATAGTGATGTACATCTGCTCTACCATTTTTCTACCAAATTTTCTACCATTATTTCTTCAAACATTCCTTCTGCTCCTTTTCCCTTTTCTTCTCCTTCTGGGACACCCATGACACGTATGTTTGCACATCTCTTGCTGTTGTTTAGTTCCCTGAGACTTTGTTCCATTTTTTCCATTCTTTTTTTCATCTGTTCTTTTGTATGTTCACTTTCAGGGGTCATTTCTTCAAGCTCACCAATCCCTTCTTCTGCCTTCTCAAATCTATAATATGATTTCAGTGTATTTTAAATTTTATTTATTGAGCTTTTCATTTCCATAAGATCTGCTATTTTTCTATGTATGCTTTCAAATTCTTCTTAATGCCCATCCAATATCTTTTTTTTTTTATCCCCCCCTTGCTGCTTGTGCTCGCTGTGTCCATTTGCTTTGCATTTTTCTCTGTCTGCTTGTCTCCCTTTGTTGCATCATCTTGCTGCGCCAGCTCACCGTACTGTGCAGGCCAGCTTGCCTTCACCAGGAGGCCCCGGAAATCGAACCCCAGGCCTCCCATATGGTAAACGGGAGCCCAACCAATTGAGCCACAGTTACTTCCCTCCAATGCCTTCTTAATATGCTTAATCCTTTTAGCCATCTCATTGAATTAAGATTTGTTTGAACATCTATGCGTAGTCATCTCAACTTGTTTATGTCATCTAGAAGCTTATCTTGTTACTTTAACTCGGCCATATCTTCCTGTTTCTTGGTGTGGATTGTAATTTTTTGTTGGTGTCTTGGCATCTGACTTACTAGATGTATTTATTCTGCGTGCAGTTTTTCTCTTTACTTTAGGGCTTCCTGCCCTTCCTGCCTTGCTGGTTGTGTAGTAGGAGCCAAGGATGTAGTTGGTGCTGTAAGCTGGGAGCCTCAAGCTGCCCTCATTGCCCCAGGGACCAATGAAGCTTCTCCCAACTTTCTTCTTTGCCAGGGGTAGGGACAGAGCCACAGCCGTGTGTAATAATCCAATTCGTGCAGGCCTAGACTGCAGCTGCCCAGATAGACTGATGAAGCTTCAAGCCCCTTTCTTTCCTGCCTGGGGCAGGGATAGAGCTGCAGGTGTGGGCAGCAATCTATGCTGTGCGGGTCCACAGTTGCCCTGGGTAGACTTCCAACTATTCAGCCTGTGCCAGCTGAATGTACCTGAAGTTACCCAGAGACGCTGGTACGGGGCTCGCCAGCTTCCTCCCTGCTAAAGATGGGGCTGAAGCCTAGGTTAGGGCTGCAGGCCGATCTGTGAAACTGGTCCCTTACAGTCACTGATTTTCTGTCAGCCCAGCTTCCCCTCATGCTGGGGGCGGAGTCAAAGTGGCAGCTACCGGACTCTTTCGGACTTGGACAGGTTCAAACTTTAATAACTGTTCTCAGAGTTATACTTTAGCCAGCCAAATTTACTAATCAGTGGCTGTAGTTGGGGCCCAACCATCTCTTCCTCCCCTGTTTTTGGGAAGTGGAGCTTCCAATTCCACCCGCAGGCAGCTTGTGCCTCCAGTGGAGGATGGGCACCAACCTCCGGGGTGTGGAGTGCCTCTACTTCCAAATCTTCTCTGCAGAGGGGCAGTCTCCTTCTTCCATTCCTTCAAGGATGTTGCAGGATGCACTTCTGGTCTCCTGGAGGCCCCAACCAGGTTCTTTAGATAGCTTTGGGTGATTACTAACTGCCCTGTAGCACGAGCTGACTCTAGGAGCTCCTTACTCTGCTGCCATCTTTCTGGTTGTCCTTACTCTTTTATTTTTAAAACATCTCAAACTCTAGATAACTAGGATAGTATATATATGCAATTGAAATTATGGATAAATTCTCTGAATTCTGTAAGAGACTAAGGAAAAGGCTGTCAATAAAATATTAAGGTGGGAGGGATATAAAAATTTTTGACGATAAATCAATAAAATAATAAATGATTAATCTGTGAAAACTGAAGTGTGCTGTTTCTCCAGTACTAAAATATGTCACGCCTCTATTATTAAATTACTGGAGACTTTGTTGTCTTGTTCACCATTATATTCCTGTGTTTGGCATAGTATCTGGCACACAGTAGGGACTCAAAAATCTTTTGGTGAGGAATTAACTAATTCATCATGTACATCATGTATATCTTCCCACAAAGAAATGGGTGGCCCTATGGCTGTCCTAACCCTCCTATGAGGACATTTAGCTATACTCCCAGTAATATAACATTCTGCTTTCTCTTCCTCTAACTGCTCCATTTGCCATCTGTAGCAGTTTGACATTATTTATGAATTCCAGAAATAGATATTGGATTATGTTTGTGAACTGGTCTTTTCCTCTGGGAGTATTAGATTATATTGGATTCAGAGGTTTCACTTTTACTTGATTAAATAATGATTAAGGCTTTGATTAGGCCATGTCAGTAGGAAATTGAGTCCCCACCCCCATGGTGGGCGGGGACTCACAGAGAAACCATACCACAGAGAAGGGAGGTTGGAGTTTTTGAGCTGGAGCCCCTGGGAAGTAAGCACACAAAGGAGCTTGGTCGTGAGGAAGGAGAGAAGGCCCTAGGAAAAAGAGACAAGATCTCTGCCTGAAAGTTTGCAGCTAGCCTTGTGAAGAGAAAAAAGCAGCTGAGCCCAGAGGGAATCGAGCCCTGGGGAAGAGACAAACCTAGAGAGCCTGACCATGGAGCCTTAAGAGGAAGAGGAATGCTGAATGTCGGCAGCCATCTTGCTCCAACACGTGGCAACAGACTTTGGTGAGGGAAGTAACTTAAGCTTTATGGCCTGGTAACTATAAGTTTCTTTTTTTTTTTGTTTTTTTGTTTGTTTGTTTGTTTTTACCGGGAGGTACCAGGGAACGAACCCCGGTCTCTCCATATGGTAGACGGACGCCGAACCTCTTGAGCCACATCCGTTTCCCATGGTAACTTTAAGTTTCTACCCCAAATAAATACCCTTGATAAAACCCAACAGAAATCTGGTATTTTGCATCAGCACCCCTTTGGCTGACTCATGCACCACTGCAATGATAATCAGTGCCAATATGTTCAATGAGTGACAAGTCATATAAAATTGCCTAACGAAAAACTGGGCAAACGGGCAATAACCCTAAATTGGAACAGTCACATTTTAACCTTTCAGTCAGAGATGGCCAATGTTTAATCCAAAAGTGTGTCTATAAGGATAATTTCAGGAACAATTTCTCAAATAGATTTTTCAGGGCAGGGAGATTATACTCATTGTCCCTTTAATCATATCTGGTGAGCCCCTATCCACTTACTCTGCCTGTATTTTAAATGAATCTGGCCCAGATTTGGTTTGAACATTATTAAGACAAGCATGGTTTTATTAACAATAAGAACACTGAAAGGGAAGTGGAGGTGGCTCAAGTAATTGGGCTCCTGTCTACCATACAGGAGGTCCAGGGTTCGATTCCCGGGGCCTCCTGGTGAAAAACAAGCTGGCCTGAGTGGAGAGCTGGCCCATGCAGGAGTGCTGGCCCATGCAGAGGTGCTGGCCCACACAAAGTGTTGGTCCGTGTGGAGAGCTGGTGCAGCAAGATGATTCAACAGAAGAGAGACAATGAGGAACGCAGCAAAATTAGGGAGCTGAGGTGGCGCAAGAGATTGAGCAGCCTCTCTCCACTCCAGAAGGTCCCAGGATCAGTCCCTGGTGCCAACTAAAGAGAAGACAAGCAGACACAGAAGAACACACAGAGAGCAGACAGCGAGCACAAAACAGCTGGAGGTGGGGGGGTGGGGGATAAATAAATCTTTAAAAATAAAACAAAACAAAAAAGAACACTGAAAGGTCAAATACCCAAAATACTTCATTGCTTTCATTGTTGAAGAGCATTCACTTTGTTTCATTATCTCAATACTAGCAATTCTAGAAATAATTTTTAAAGTGTAACACCTTTAATTTTTAAAAAATACTATTCAATCATGTCCTAATAATTTCCAATTGCATAATGCACTGGTACACAACCAAAGTATTACGCAATCTGGACCTTTGATTAACTAAGTATAAGAATATAACAAAAGCTAAAAAGAACATTTTATAATCATAGTTGAGGTAAGAGTTTGGGTATCAAATAACCACCTACTACTCATTTATAAATGCCTTCAAAGAAAATTGTTATCTTAACAGAATTAATAAATACGACTGTAAAACAGTTTTGGATTCCTCAATTTAAAATTGTTTATCAATCTCATGAATTTTCCTGATGTGGTGGAATAGAGAGTATGCACCCTTAAATTTTAACATTCTATACTTTTAAAACTATCTAATTTCAGATAGAATAAACCTATTAAATGAAGCAATGCCAAAAAAAAGTACAGTTACAAATAATGGGTGTTCCATTTACCAGTACTAAATCTTGGGTGGCAAATTCAATCTTATTTAGAATGAACAAAATTTCACTGCAAATGACTTTATCAAACCATGTCATAATCCCTCAACAGGGACTTTTTGATCCAGTCACAATTTGGGGGGTGGGGAGGGCAATTTTGTACCTCAAAAAAATTCACTTACATATTATAATTAATTTTCATATATCTCCAATACCCCAGTCTTCTTTGGAAACACCTTCACTTTTATAACAGTTATTACAAGCCCCCTTATTTTACTAGTTGAGTCTCAAAACTTTACTGTTCAAAGATGTTTCTCTTGAAAAAGCATATCAATATTTACTTGTAAGAAGATTTACTTATAATCTAGTCTCAAGACACTTTCAATCTTAAGCAGTTATATTGACCAATCTATTGCTTTATGCCAGTAGAAAAGTAGTTCAGAGATAAATGAAATCTACAGATACAGCAAAATCTCATTATGATAAGTATAATACATTCAATTTGAATAATCCAAAATAATGGAATCAGTTATGCATATAATATAAAACATACAATATTATAAACCAATGTATGAGAATATAGATAAGTAAAGAGAAACATAACTACATCCATTCTCATATGATTCTAATACTAGTGGCTTGAGAATTTGTTTCCTCTGGATAGCCTACACTGCAGGCTCAACTGAAAATAACTTGGTTTAGTCTTTAGGCCCTATATTCCTAGTTAGTTCTTCACTTCCTTTAACCTTATATATTCTTGTCTAACTTCCAACTTAGGTGCTAATTACTAGAGAAATGACCCTTTGAAAGAAATTAAGGGCCATGTAAAAACAAACTGAGAAACCAACCAAAATCTATAATCCAAAACCAATTTTATTAACCACACTTATTTTTCTATTCCAGGTTTTCAGCACAATCAATTAATATTTTAAAAATCATGGCATTTGAGGGATCATCTGGTCCAATCCTTTCGTTTTATATGCAAGGAAACTGAAGTCAAAAATGAAGCTATTTGAGTATGAACACGTAAGTGATTAACAATATAAATATAGCTGGAATTAGAATCAGATTCCTAACTTCAACTTCACTCGCTATACTGCTATTAATTTAAATACAAATAAATATTAAGAAATAAGTTTGATAATGGTCTAGCATTTTCTGATTCTAGATTACACATTAATAACTAAAATACACTAATCCCATCAAAAAATAGTTTAACATATTATGTTAAATAAGGAGAGTGGCCACTATTGTATATTACCTTTCCAAAAAAACTACAGCAACATTTGGAAACTGCCATCTGTGCCTCTCAACTACCCAAAACAAAGCCTAAAGTTTACTCTAGTATGGTAGTTTTGTTACATTTATATTGCCCAGCCTCACTGTTTTAAACAATTAACTCTCTCTTTCTCTTTCTCACACTCACTCCTGCTCACTCTTTCCCTCTCCCCCCTACCCCGCTCTCTCGCGCGTGCTCGCTCGCTCGCTCTCTCTCTCTCTCACCACACACACACACACACACACACACTCACACACGAATCTCTCTGAAGTTTTAGAACTTCTAGAGTTGAAAGCCAACCAACCCTGCCAAGCCCTAATACTGTCAAACTCAAACCTTTTGCTACAGCAAATTAGCAAAAAAACCTTGGGAAATCTAGGCCCTGAATGGTACCAGATCAAGAAAGCAAGCATTTCTTCCCATCAAAAAAACTTTCACATCAATCTAATAGTATCTAGAAAACAAGCTGTAACCCTTAGCTTACCTGGACAATGGGATATTGATAATCCATACAATATACACCATACATAGCAAACAGGAAAAGAAAACTTGAGGTAAAGACAGTACAAAAAGTGTCAAGGTTTTGCCTCGTTAATCTGGCTGTCCTGTCCAAAGTAGGGATGAAAAGGTAGCAATGAAAAATCCGTGGCTCAGACTTCCAGTCTATGTAGAAAGGTACGCTGGCTCAGCTGATGGATGAAGTTGGGGTTTGGTTCAGACCAGGCTTCCACCCCAATAGGAAACAGCACTACAGAGAAGAGATGTTCAGGGAAAAGCAAAAAGCTCCAACTGAGTTATAACTTAGGGGCTGAAAATGACACTGCTGTTACTGTTGGTTTTAAACTGACAACTCCACCAGAAACTCAAGAGGCAGAGAATGACAGCCAGGAAGGGAACGCAGGCTCCTTAAAGTAGCACACAAAAACAGTAGGAAGCATGCAGTATCCAGGAGCCAAAATGATATATATGTTCCAGGCCTTAAGTGCGTCAGAGGGAACACTCCCAATCCAGGACATGGAAAGGCAGATGGGCCTGGGATTATTTCTCTATTCCTCCTTGGGCATGAGTACGTGTGCGCACATGTGCGCACACAACACACACTTATCCTTCTCACTGTCTCCGGCAGAAACAGGTGTTAGGATTAACAGTATAAAACTTTTCTGCTGTGAAAAGGAATGGGAAAAAAGAGAAGCCACACTGATACATGCAGTAAAGGATCCCTTTCATGACACTGTATGTGTTCGTATCATTTAACACCTCTCTCACTGTGCTCTAACAGAGGCTAAGACAGCTGGCAGGATCAGCACTAGAAAAGAGGAAGGTGGCCCCAACTCTGAGGCAACATGAGTCCACTGGAGGCCTTCAGCTATGCAGGGTATACTCTCTCAGCTGTTCCAATCAAACTTGGTAGGATTAACTCCGGCTGCCTGTAAAAAGGTGGGGGTGGAAAAGTCTTTTCAGCAAAGCCAGTTGCTCTTCCCTTTTTAGGAAGCTGCTATAACCACTCTACCACTATATACAAACACACATGTGGACACATATTTCTTTAATAGATATTAAAAGCAGTAACAAACATGGACAGGTGTTAAGACAGTCTGACAAAGCCCAGCAGGTTGAAGAGTTGGAAAACTCTTGGAAAATTATAGAAAGAGCCTAAATGGCCTTTCTATAACCAGAGCACTTCTAAGTAATTCTTAGAAATAGGACATAGAGTGAACAGTAAATGAAAATAAACACTTAGTAAGAGACACACCAGTTATAACTATGGCCCCTAAAAAAGTCCCTCCTTAGGGCAGGCATACAAGAGTTCAAAATGATAAATGATTCTAAATTGGTTTCAGGGGATATGACCTCTCTAATCTTGGAGAGCCAGTAATATTATAACATGCTTTAGTAAGATTAAACTGTGAGGATTAGATGCAACTGTGAGGGCATTTGTGAGAGTTTACATATTACTGCCCCACCCTTCCCATGCCGCTGCCCCAAAGTGCAATTTTTCTCCTTTTATAGCCATTGCAGTTTATTTTAGGATTGTCCAGAAGAACTTTTTTTTAAAAAGTCAAATTGGCCTTAGTATGTCTTAATGACAGTCCTCTCAGTTAAACATTTACCTTTTATCAATTCTAAGTTCTAGGAAGACCACTACAATATATTAGATTATTTTCAGATTTCTGGTACTGAAGCTAAGTGTATTATACATGAGGGACAATACTAAATCAATTCAGTATAATTTTAAAAATAATTTTATGAACATCTATTACACACAAGGTACTGTGCTAAAAAGTGAACAGATGACGAAGACACAGTCTTGTTTGTTGTTAAGGACTGTATAGTTTTTAGATAAACAGATAAGTACACAGGTAAAACCTAAAGGCAAAACAATGCTACAGCACAAAACTAAACATTGTAAGCAACTGCCCATACATTGAATAACATTTTAAAAGCTGCTCTCAATGATCACTTCTATAGTGCCACTTTCCGACCACTAAAACAATGAGAGAAAAACAACAACAACAAAAAACAATGAGGATCTTACGTTGACATTTCTTAATAGAGAATGTCAGAGCCTTAATATTTTATAGATGATTCCCCATACCGTAAGGGCCTATAACAGACATTCTAACTGTCCTCTACATGGCTATTATAATGAGAAATAAGAAATAACAAAAGGAATGTTTCTGTAATAAAACTGTACATTAAATTTCCTCTTCTCCAGTTAATCAAATAATTCTCTAATCTTCTTCCTTACTGAACACTGTGCCGTTCCCTCTCACTCTACTTTATTTCATCTATGGCAAAGCAGCAGTACCTGTTACATGTAGACTTGTGAACAATGATCTTAAATCACTATTAAATCTTCTAAGATCCCTCCTTAATATGAAGACTGGGAAATGATGATACTTAAACTTCAATAGCTAGTGAATTAATTTTTTAAGGCAGTACCAGGGATTGAACCCAGGACCTTGTGGGTGGGAAGCAGGTGCTCAAACCACTAAGCTACATCCACCCCCAATAGCTAGTGAATTTATCATGGAAGATGAAATTCCCAGATGGGACTGTATAAATACATAATATTGAGTGCCTGTTCAATTCCTGGAGATTTAAATTCTTCTTGAAGATAGATCTATACATACAAGTTGAAAAAATACGACTGAGGGGAGCGGATACGGCTCAAGCGGTTGAGTGCATGCTTCCCACATGGGAGGTCCAGGGTTTGGTTCCCAGTGCCTCCTAAAAAACACACAAAAAACCAAACAACAAGCAAACAAATGAAAAAACCAACTCAGGGGAGCCAATGTGGCTCAGTGGTCGAGCGCTGGCTTCCCACATACAAGGTCCTGGGTTCAATCCCTGGTCCTGGTACCTCAAAAAAAAAAAAAAAGGATTGATATTTGTTAAGTAAAAACATTTAAATTGTTGAATAACTTGTAGAGTATAATTCCTTCCATATTTGTAAATGAAATTATCTGGTGCATGTATGCATATATTACATATGCAAATTACATATATAGTTTGTAAGTTTTATAGACTTTAAAAATACATATGATATACAGATATTATAGGTATAAGACAAAATCAACACCCTTACAAGGAGGAATGAGAGGTGGTTTAGTTTCATTTATTACTTTAGAGATAAACTTCTATTTTGTCCAAATAGGTTTAAATTACATTTACTGCTCCTATAATTCTCTCTTAAATAGTTTAAAGGAACCAAAATAAATTTTACTTTCAGTACAGTACTTCAGAAAGTAGTAAAATTCTCTCAGTCTCTAGATGATACGGTCACGTTTGCTTTTTCTAACATGACTGTATATAACTATAAACTTTCATTTAAGACTGGACTATATATACATATATATATATATATATAAGATAAGCAATCTTAGTAATATGCCTACTTAAGATTCTACTGAAACTGTACCCAGGCCTAGGTTAAGTAAAAGGCTTTTCAGAAAAATGGCAAAATAATTCAATATTTGAACTATAACTCCCTATACTTCATTTACCTTTTTACCCACCTCTTTATAAAATATCTTAAATTATTATAATTTAAAGACCAATAATTTAATCAAACTAAAATTCTAAGAAATTCTTATGCAAAGAAAGGCAAACCTTTTGCCTGGAAGACAAAACATACTACAAAAGATCAAATTACAAATGCTAGGGTTGAAAGGCCACTCTTGTTCTTGACATGGTCTTTCTGCAGAAATAACGGAGCCTTAGCTATTATCAGAGATTCCATGCCTGGGATCAGAAACTCAATATCATTATTTCAGTATTTTTCCCATTATCAAAGTAATTTTAAAAATAGAAATAAAAAACGAAAATATTTTCAACTCAGAAATTACTACTAAAGAATTCCCTCCCTCAGAACAGACTAAGTATCTCCTTTAAATTTCAAAGACTATTGTGTATTCAGATAAAAATTCCAGAAATAAAGACTGCTTTTCCACAATAAGCTCAGAGGTATTTGCTAACAATGTCAATTTACACCATTTTAAAAAGCATATATTCTGTAATATTATGAAGGTTTTTATAATTTTTAAAGTTCTGTGTATCAATCAATTAGAAACATGGATACAGAAAATTGCCTTTTAGGCATATTTCTATACATCTTATTAGCAGAGACATGCATACCAACTCATTTTTCAACATAAGCTTAAACATTCGCCACATCTAGAACAGTCAGAATGTATGGATATCAGAGAGAAATAGACCTAATAATATTAAAAGTGAGATACCTAGAAATCATCATGAGATTTATATAATTTAAGTTTTGCTAAGGATAAAAACAGACTATCTACCATATATCAGTCCTGTCCCAGAGAACATGGTTGGTGACATGTGGGATCTCAAGGCTTATAAAGCAGTGGATAAGTTCAGTCTACCAAATTTGCCAGAAAATATTTTGAGATTCCTCTTTTTCTCCAAACTCTCCCATTCCTATTTTCTTCTCTCCTTTTCTTTCCCTTCTGCCTATGTCATAATCCTACCAAAAGTGTTCAAGAATGCTGTTTAAGGTTGCAGAGACTTCTGTTCTTAGGTATAAATTTGTCATTAGTAGCAATATTTTTAGATGGTTCCAAAGATTGCTGTGTGCTGGAGTAATACAGAACTTCAAAAAGAGATAGGGCTTGAGCTAAACAGATGAGGGTGGAAGAAATGGGGAGAAGGAGCTATATAGGTACGCCAGCAAACCTGATTTAGGAATCAATCAGCATGACCAGTCTACTTGACTATGGGTGAATATAGGCAAATGACAGACACATAGGTTGGAATCACTGTGAAGGACCTAAAACATTGAGTCATGCACTTCAGACCTTATCTTCAAAGGTTTTTCAAGTGGGAAAGAGAACTACAAAAATTGTTTTGTGAAAATGGCTCTGGTGGGAAGCGGCTGTGGCTCAATCAGTGGGGCTCCCGTTTACCATATGGGAGGCCCCAGGTTCGGTTCCCGGGGCCTCCTGGTGAGGGCAGGCCCGCCCGCGCGGCGTGGTTGGCTGACCCAGCGAGCACAAGCAGCAAGGGGGGGATAAATGAATAAATAAATAAATAAAGAAAGAAAAGGAAAAAAAAGAAGAAAAAAAAAAAAAAGAAAATGGCTCTGGTGATTGCTGGTAGGAACAAAGGCAAAGGGAATAACCTGAAGGCAGGGTGGTCAATTAGAGGCTATCATTACAACAGTCTACAGACTATTAATGCATAAACCACATATTCGCAATAGGAATAAAGAAAGTATAGATGTAGGAGACATTACAAAGACAGTATCCACAGGAACTGGACATCTGTTACTTTTCTTCCATCCTGTATCACTTACCCTAAGGAAAGTATTCAATAAATTGATACCAGAGATGAATATAGAACAATGTCAAGTAGGAATGTAGAAGGGGTAAAGAGAATAAGAAATTAGAAAAGATGGACTGAATTTAACAACAGGAGATCAAAAGAAGTTTTGGCAGAGCTGTTTTAGTAATATGATAGGATGACAGCAAAATTAATAAACTCATGGTCACAATGAAAAATAGGCATAATGCCTGCTAATGATTTTAACAAAGCTTCCTATCTTGGGATACACTTCTTTGTCTTCCAAATGGCAATAAAGTACAAAAACAATTACTGATACATTCAACTACACACTGTTGCCTTTATCAAGGTGGATTTTAATTTTGTTTTATTGTTTCCTTACTCATTTCAAATTGTCCAAATAAAGTCTCACCTTAAATGCCATCTACACCACGAAGCACTTCCTGATTACTTACAGCTAGAAGTAATTTCTTTCCTCTGAATTTACATGTATTTATCTCCAGCTGACTTACAGCACATGCCACTTTATACTTGTTTTTATGCATACTTACTTTAATTATTAGATGATTTCTTTAAGGGTAGGACCTGCCCACTCATCTCTGTACTTCTCTTCAAGAATTAAGCCGATATCTTTTTTTTTTTTTTTGACCACGGGACCTCATATGTGGGAAACTGGTGCTCAACCACAGAGCCACATCAGCTTCCCTGACTTGGTTTTTCATTTGTTTTGCTTGTTGTTTGTTTTTGTTTTTTTCACGAGGCACTGGGAACCAAACCCAGGACCTCCCATGTGGGTGACGGGAGCTCAACCACTTGAGCCTCATCAGCTCCCAAGCCAATACTTTTTTACACAATATACAGCTATCACTATATGAAATGGAAGGGTCTGCAAATGCTTGAAACTAAAAATCAGGAGCAAATGAATTAATCACCACATGCACAAACCATCCCTGATGTATTCTTTCAGTCAACACTCATTCACTCAGCCAAGAAATCTTGAACATTGTGTGAGGTCCTAGGAATAGAAAAAACCTCAAAGAACACACAATATAAGGGAGATAAAGTAGAAAATAATAAATCCCAAAATACCATTTGATAAATGTCACACATACTATAATGTGGCTTGGAAGAAAATAAATAAAGCAACAACTGCTGCTGCAGACATCACTGCACAGCTATCACTGCCGCCATAGAATTTCCTAGGGTGAACAAAGCAGGTAGTATTTCACAAGCAACTAATGCTTAAAATGAATTATGAAGAATTAGAGTTTAACAGACAGGTTGAGGTGGGTGATGGAATGGGAACTTAGAGGCAGTGGAACAGCATTCCACATGCACAAAAAAACATGGCAAAAAAAGCCACTGATTAGAGACTTCCGGGAATAGATTTGAGTGACACAGGACTCTTTTCTCCTCCAGAAAAACAGCTAGAGGACTGGCTGAAACAGCCTAGAAAAAGATCTTCAGGGGTTTAGGACACCAGGCAAAGACTGGACACCATCTAGAGGAGAGAGGGACAAAGGAGGGAAATCTCGACTACAGAACTGTGAGTTGAAACCAGCTGCTGCTGCTGCTGCTGGCACCATCCCCCACACTAAAGACACTTTAGAATTCTCGGGAATCTGGAAATGTGGCAACAGACTAAGAGTGTTCCCGGAATCTACCATCCCAGAAAAGGGGAGTGAGAGGGACATAGCCTAAGGCTGACTCAACTTCTGACCCAAAAATTTGGTCTGCTGGGTCCCACCAACCCTTCCAGGCTGGAGGGGACCACACCAGAGAAATCCAACTCTCCCAATATCCCTCCTTTCAAGGCTGGGACTGATTGTTGAGGACGCACCTCCCCATGACAAGGGAGAGTGGGACACAGCCTAAGACTGACTCAGCCCTTGACTCACAAATTTGGTCTGCTGTGTTCCAGGAGCCCTTCCAGGCCAAGTGGGCGCAATTGGATGCTTTGGGAGCTGGCAAGGGGCTAAAGATATCCAACCCTCCCAATCTCCTTCTCTACTAAATGGGACTAATTGTTGAGGACTCAGAGGGGAGTGGAAATATTTCCTACCCCGGAAAAGGGGGGGGGGGGCTGACAGAGAAAACTGGAGAACTGTCTCAGAGAGAGTTTGAATTACAAGGCTCCTAGCCTTCAGACTGGAAGCTCTATCACATTGATCTGGTCTGTGTCGCAATAAATACACTCCCACCAGGCCACCAGGCATTGAACTGAGAGCTGCCAAGGAACGCCACCTGCTGGCAGACCAAGGAAGTGCATGAAAGAAAATTAAGAAAGAGGCTTCTTCCTACCTCTATAGCCTCCCTTCCCAAGGCCCTAGGAAGCGATTCTACAACCAATTACTGGGTCCAGTGCCCAGTGTTGAGCAACCACCAGGGACAATCCTAACAACCAGGTCAAGCCAAGAATCAAAGAGCAGTGGTAACACACAGCTTCCTGACACTAAATCCGTACAAAAGAGAAAGAAATTGGGCATGTGAGTAAACTACATCCTAATCAGATGCCTAGATATCAGCCAAAAATTATGAGTAATACTGAGAAAATAGAAGCCATGGCCCAAGAAAAGGAATATATCAAAGCCCCAGAAGAGACACAGGATTTGAGAAAACTAATCAGCAAGATGTGCACAAATTTCCAAAATCAAATTAATGAGTTGAAAGACAATATGGTTAACGAGATAAATGACATCAAGAAGACATTGAGTGAGCACAAAGAAGAATTTGAAATCCTGAAAAGAAAAGTAACAGAGCTTATGGGAATGAAAGACATAATAGGTGAGATCAAAAACACATGAGAGGCATATAACAGCAGATTCGAAATGACAGAAGAAAGAATAAGTGATACAGAAGACAGAACAGCTGAAATTGAAGAGAGAAAAGAATGGGAAAAAATTGAGCAGGAAGTCAGAGAATTGAATGACAACATGAAATGCAACAACATATGTGTCATGAGAGTTCCAGAAGGAAAAGAGAAAAGGGGCAGAAAGAGTATTTGAGGAAATAATAGCTGAAAAATTTCCAACACTCACAAAAGAAATGAACTTACATGTCCAAGAAGCTCACATACCCCAATCAGAATAAATCCAAATAGACCCACTCCAAGACACATACTACTCAGAATGTCAAAGATTAAGAGAAAATTCTCAGGGCAGCAAGGGAGAAGCAAACCATCACATACAAGGGACACCCAGTGAGACCTAGCGCAGGTTTCTCTTCAGAAACTATGGAGGCGAGAAGACAGTATACAATACAATGAGGATACTGAAAGAGAAAAACTGCCAGCCAAGAATTCTTTATCCAGCAAAATTGTCCTTCAAATATGAAGGTGAGTATAAAATATTCACAAACAGAAACTACACAAACAGAAACTAAGAGAGTTTTCAAAAAACAATCCACCTTTACAGGAAATATTAAAGGAAGCCTTAGAACCTGAAATTTAAAAAAAGGAGTTAGAGGGGCTTGGAGAAGAGTATAGAAGAAAGAATAGCAGAAAGGATAACCAAAAGAGAAATACAAGAACTTAACAAACCAATCACATTTAAAGAGATTGAATCCATCATCAAAAATCTTCCAGCAAACCCGGTGGTGCCATTGCTAGGTATATACACAAAAGAACTGAGGACAGACACAAATAGATATCTGCACACCGATAGTCACAGCAGAATTATTCACAATAGCCAAAAGATGGAAAAACCCAGGTGTCCATCAACTGATGAATGGATAAAAAATTATGGAGTATTCACATGATGGAATATTATGCAGCAGTAAGAAGAAATGAAGTCGTGAAGCATGTGACAACATGGATGAACCTGGAGGGCATTATGTTAAGTAAAGCAAGCCAGACACAAAAGGAAAAATACTATATGATTGCCCTATTATGAATTAAATATATTATGTGAAATATGAATATGGGTAGACCATTTTTCCTTGAAGCAGAACAAATATAAGTTAATACTACAGAAGAAATGAAGTCATAAAGCATATGACAACATGAATGAATCTGGATGGCATTATGTTGAGGACATTATGTTGATTTCATTATTATGAGCCAAATATATTGTGTAACATATTGTATGATTCAAAAAAAAAAAATTATGTGTCCAGTACATTTAATTAAGAAATGGATGTTTTCATTCAACTGTGGTTGCTGTTTTTTTTTTAATTGTTTATATTTTTCATTATTAAATGTACAAAATAAAGTTTAAAAAAATTTTTTAAGCCATTGATTATACAGTTTGGATAGATCATATGGTATGTGAATATATCAATAAAACTGCTTAACAAAAATAACAACAACAACAAAAAAAACATGGCATAAGCAAAGTCATACTTAGGGTGCTTATAGAGAGGTAGGCAGAGGAATATATCCCCAAAAACAAGTCTACTACAACATATTCATAGAAAAGCTCTATTGGTTCTAAAATACCATGAGAATTACTGAATTTTCTACATTTTCTACAATGCTTTTAATCATACCTACCAGAGAAAAGCAAATATTGTGGTTAAGTACAGAAACACTCCTTTCCAAGACACACGGAAAAAAATGAATTACAGGTACTAAGAGGGTAAGCCACGGTGTGGTTGTAAAATGCATTTATTCTATTTTGGAGTGAGAAACATGGCATGCAAACTGTGAAGCAAGGAATTAGCATTTTTGTTGTAGGTATCTTTTGTTACTCTTTCATTCTAAATCAGTTACTACAAAAAAGTGAAATGTAACCATAAATAATAGGACAATAGACATTCACTTTAAATCCAGAAAAAAAGGCTAATAAGTAAAGGGTAAGAGTAAACATGTAACTTTTAAAACAGAAAATAATTGTAAATATTCTAAAGTGGTTAGGGAAATATGTTTATAAATTATTTCACAGGGAAGCGGCTGTGGCTCAATCAGTGGGGCTCCCGTTTACCATATGGGAGGCCCCGGGTTCGGTTCCCAGGGCCTCCTGGTGAAGGCAAGCCCGCCTGCAAGGCGCGGTTAGCTGACCCAGCGAGCACAAGCAGCAAGGGGGGATAAATAAATAAATAAATAAAATCTTTAAAAAAAAAAAAAAGAATTATTTCACATATATTGTCTTATATAATAGAGCCTTTTCCCCTCTACAGAAACTTTTATCTCAACTCATAATATCTCTGTGTAAACTACAAAGATGCCCACAATATTTCACAACAAGAAGTGGAATTTTTTCCTCCACCCCTTGAATTTACGCTTGGCTTTGTGACTTGCATTAGCCACTGGGCCCTTAGCAATGTGAAGCAAGCAGAGGCTTTGAGGGTGTTTGTCTGTGGGAGCTTGCCCTCCCTTGCTACTCTTTGGAACCCTGAGGCTACTGTGCAAAGAAACCTGAAGGATAAGAGAGGGAGGGAAAAAGAGGTAAACTATCCCAGCTGAGCCCCCAGACCAGCCAGCTTGCCAACTGCCAGGCAGAGAGTGAGGTCATCCTAGACCACCCCCGGCCTAGCCAACCAGACCCAGGATAGAAGAACAAACTCTTGACCCAAAGAACTGTGAGCAAATAAAACATTAACACTGTTTTAGTCCATTAAGTTTTTGTTTGTTTGTTTGTTTGTTTTAAGAATTTATTTATTTTTTTTTTTACTGGGGGGTCCCGGGGATCGAACCCAGGTCCCTCCATATGGGAGACGGACGCCCAACCATTTGAGCCACATCCGTCCCCCTAATCCATTAAATTTTGGAGAGGTTTGTTACTCAGCAAAACCCAAATGATACAATCTCACTGCATAACAATAAGATGGTACACCTCAGTATTGACACCAATACCACGTTGTCTTCATCAATGTAGCTTGAAATCGGGAAGCGTTAGTCCTCAAACTTTGTGCTTCTTTTTCAAAGCCTTTTGGCTATTCCAGGTCCTTGGCAATTCCATATGAACTTTAGAATCAGCTTATCAATTTCTATAAAATAACTGCTGGGATTCTCAATGAGATTTCACACTGAATCTAAAGATCAGCTTGGGGAGAACTGACATCCTAAGAATACTGAGTCTTCTGACCCATGGACACAGCATATCACTCCACTTCATTCCACTATTAAGATTAAGGTTTTTAAAGATTATGACTATCATTTCTCTAGGCATGTACTGAAATCAAATGCAATTACCTGAGGTTTGTGATATCTCACATCACTTTTCCAAAATCCACTAGATCTCATAATCCTCATCCCTTATAAGACAGTGTGGCATGACAGACAAATAGATCAATGGAACAGAAAAGTCCAGAAATAGACCCACACATATATGGACAACTGATTTTCAACAAAGCAACTTGAGGGAGAGAAAATAATTTTTTCAACAAATGGTACAGGAAAAGCCAGATATCCATATGCAAAAAAAAAAAAAAAAAAAAGAACTTAGATCCACATCTCATATCGTTTACAAAATTTAACTCAAAATGAACTACAGACCTAAAAAGGTAAAATATGAAACTAGAAAACTTGTAGGAGAAAACTTCTGTGACCCTGGGTTAGGCAAAGATTTCTAAGGTACAATACCAAAAGCACAATTCATAAAAGAACAAATGAATAAACTGGGCTTTATTAAAATTTAAAACTTCTCCTCTTCAAAAGACATTGGTAGGAGAATAAAAAGGCAAGCCATAACTGAGAGAAAATACATGAAAAGTATATATCTGATAAAGAAGTAATTCAGAATATATAAAGAATTCTCAAAACTCAATAAAAAAAATTTTTTTAATTTAATGTGCAAAAAATTTGAACAGAATCTTTACCAAAGAAGATATAGGGATGGTAAATAAGCACATGAAAATATGCTCAACATCATTAATCATTATGGAAGTGAAAATTAAAACCATAATGATACCACTACATACCTATCAGAATGACTAAAATTAAAAAGACTGACAATGCCAAGCATTGGCAAGGCTATAAAGGAACTGAGAGTCAAATATTGCTGGTGGGGATGTAAAATGGTACAACCACTGTGGAAACAGTTTGGCAATTTCTTTAAAAGTTAAACATATACCTACCATATTACCCAGCCATTCCAGTTCTAAATATTTACCCAAGAGAAATAAAAACATATATCCATATAAAGACCTGAACACAAATATTCACAGCAGCTCTATTTGTCAGAGCCTAAAACTGGAAATAATCCAAATGTCCACCAACAAATGACTGGATGAAAAAACTGTGGTATACCCATAATGGAATACTACTTAGCAATAAAAAGGAATGAACTATTGACATCTACAATAAAACGGATGAATCTCAATATAATTATGCTGGGTGAAATGAGCCACACAAGTATATTAACTCTATCATTCCATATTTTAATTTAAAAAAAAATACTAGAAAATGCAAACTAATCAAAGAGACAGAAAGCAGAACAGTTGTTGCTGGGAGCTGTACAGGCAGAGGGTTCTTAGGAAGTATTACAGAGGCCATGGGGAAACTTTTGGAGATTATTAATATATTTATTATCTTCGTGATGGTGGTGGTGGTGATGGTTTCATGCATGTAAATACCTGTCAAAACCCATCAATTATAACCTTTAAATATGTATAGTTTATTGTGCACCAATTATATCTCAATAGAGCTATTAAAAATTTAAAATAATAAATTCCTGCCCCTCTTTATATGAGTTTACGGAAGTTTTTTGTACTTCTTGGCAGGGGATGGACTGGTAAAGGGAGATAGGAGAAAGATACCAGTCTGCCCTAAGTAAAACACTACAGGGAAAGTCTTATGAAAAGGAAAATCATGGGTATAGCAGCAAACTAGGTGTGAGAATTAAGGAGAAGTAAAAGGTAAGATATTTTGAAAATTAATCCTAATTAGTCTAGTTTAGATTCCTGCTACATTTAGCAATTTAATATATCCTTTTAAACTTGTCATACACATAATATCTTTCTCTTCCCCTCCAGGAAAGCAGGAACTAAAGAGTCTATCTTATTCCTTAAAGCATCCCTAATACCAGCAGAATACCTGGATGGTGTACATAAACAACAGAGCCATGTGGTTAAGAGTCTAGGGCTCTGAAGTCAGACTAACTTGCATTCAAATCTTAGCTCCATCACTTCCTAACAGTTAAACTCGGAAGAGTTATTTAACATCTTGCTGCTTTAGATTCTTCATCTGGAAAAAAAAGATAATAGTACCTGCCCCTCATAAGGTTGTTGTATGATTAAATGGGTCAATATATGAATAGGCCTGGCATATAGTGAATATTATAGTTGCTATTATTATTATCACTGTCAGAGTCATCTTCAACATCATTATCATCTCCAGTAATTTAAGAAGGGCAATTAAAGGAGATTCAGAATTATCTGAATTATGTCTGAATTATAAAGTCAGATCTAAATCTGGGAAATAAGTGGTCTCAATAACAGAAAGCATGTTTTAGAAAGAGAAAAGGGGGGGGACGGATGTGGCTCAAATGATTGAGCATCCATCTCCCATATGGAGGGACCTGGGTTCAATCCCTGGAACCTACCAGGAAAAAAAAAAAAAAGAGAAAAGGTAGCAGGGAGGGTTTGAAAAAAAAAAGGGGGAAGAGGAAACTCCTACACATACCTAGTGCAGGGCAACAGATTTCTGTTGAATGACTTGCTCAAGGGAGAAGACCATGCTTGACCAGAAAGAAAACATTAGAATTTAAAGGAACAGAGAAAGTATAAGTGGTTTTTATACCCTAGCAAATCTCCTGAAGGGCAAAACAGGTAAGGTGTTCTCTCTTTTTATTTAATAGACCCAAAACACAATGAGAAACCATTCCTTTGTGTTTAAAATAAAGAGCCAACCAAAATCTAAGACCATGGTGTCTTTGAACATGAACTGTCTCTCTTCTTGGAACATGTTCACCATGTTCATGCTTTACAGATGAAATGCTGGGTATCTTAACAGCTTCACTGACTCCCATCCCTACTGGGGATACGAACAGAGCTCTGATAGCAGCAATGCAGCAGTGTGGGAATCCTTAGGTTGGTACCAGCCCCTTGGTCAATTCAGACCTGTAATCTTTTCTGACTTTGATTTAATGCAGCAATTACTGGTAATGTGGTTTGAAGGAGATAAATACCCAGTGCTAGCTGGCTATCACTTACTCTGCAGACTATGCAAGAACATTTTTTAATTAAAATTCCCTTTCTGATAAAGAAGCTGCTTTACTGAATATTTCTGTGCAGCCCTGATATGGAGCTTCCCCCAAAACAGATTAGAAATCAAAATTGCCCCTCTTCACTTCTGGCACAGTATGCACATACACAACCACTCTATCACCTAAAATGAGTTCCATAACCCTAAGTTTTTCCTATTTATATGATTAGATCTGGTAACAACTTCTTTCTACTTCTCATAGTCACAGTGTCAGCAATACAGGATTTTCAGTAATGAAAACTCATCTCTTCTTTATGTGAAGGAGCTCCCTTAATTTGCTTTTAAATAACAAATATGCAAAACAAACATTCATAAACATACATGCATAGAAAGACCCCCTGTACCCATTTCATTTGGAAAATTGAAGGATAATATAAAATATCAATAGACCTAAAAGCCAATTTTATTTTAATTTATAATAAAATGGTGTGCAATATATCCAGAAATCCTTGAAAAATTAAGTCATATGTTGAAATAAACTTAGAGGGCTTAATATGGCATCTACCAGGGTTTCCCCAACAACATAAAACCATCATGTTCTATCCATTTAAGGAAGTTACATTAGGTACTAAAAAGTGGAGAATGTTGGGAAACTACTTTACAACAACAGCAACAACTACCCAACAACTAGAGCAGGGCTTCTTAACCCTTTTTGTTCCATAGACCCCTCTGCCAGTCAGGTGAAAACCACAGACCCTTTACTAAGCCCACACTATACTGTGTATAATTTAATAAATATATCACTCCCACACCAACACGTCCCCACAAGAATATTTTTTTGAATTTCAACTCAAGCTCACGGACCCCTTGTTAAGAACCCCTGACTAGGGGGAGAATAGTAATTACATAGGCCTCAAGAGAGAGCAAAGGACATATAGTACAGCTTAGTGGTTCCTGAATCAATCAGTAAAACTTCTGATCCAATTGCAAAAATTCCCCATCTCTAAAAATAGAAATAAGAAAAAAATAACAATTTATGGTTAACTGGGATCTATTGTTTTGGTTGCTGGGAGAAGAGAACCATTATCCTTATTTTAAAAAAGAAAGGAAAGGGGAAGGGGAAGGGGAAGGGGAATGGGAAGGAAAGGAAGAAAAAAAGAAACAGAGAGCACAAGGTCCAAATTAGTTATATTCTGCAATGTGGAAGCAAATGTGTATAACAAATGTGTATTTTCTCTTCCCCATAAGTTTCCTAAGGCATATTACACAATTTCAAAGTGAAGGTCAAAAGTTAACAACTGATTTTCTGTTCCATTATAGGACAATGGTATCTCAATTACAATAAATTCAACTAATATTTTTTGACCAAGAGCCTCTAAACTCAAATAACAGTCCACCTTCAGAAGAATGCCATATGCCTTCTCAGGAAATCCATGACTAAGAATGGATTCCTTCTCAGGAGGCCTTGTAAGAATGAAGACCTGGTATTACCTTTGCAATACCAAAACTACTCTGGAGAAAGATGTGTGGCTCTACAGTTTTTGGTGAGAAAATTGATTTTTCTCTTTCAATGAGAGCTAGAGTGAGAGAGATATCTTTAGAAAAATAACGATATGAATATACATAATATAGATACACTAGCCTTTGGGAAAATGGTCTGGCATAATTAATAAGATTAAAGAGGGATTTAGGATAAAGAAGATGAAAGTAACAGGCTCGTCTGATCCTTAACAGATTAAACTCAAAATCCTAATTTGAGTCCAATGATTTTAAGATCAAACCCTATAACAGATTTAAATCAATTGCTGCTTTTGTTTACAGATTAGAAACATCCACAGCTAGAAAATCCAGGCCTTTAATACCACCTCTGCAGTTAAACAGTAGAGTGCAGGGCTAAAAATAAGGCCCTTAACTCTGCTTTACCTGCAGAGGTCCAGGATCACCTATTTACAAAGTCCAAAAAACTCAGAAAACTCAGTTTCTTTCTTTCTTTCTTTCATTTTTATTTATTTATTGGGGGGGGAGTGCAGGGACTTATTTAGTGACAAAATATGATCTAAACTGATGTGGATGCAAGGCTATTACAATGTGAATATTAAAAAACATTTAGCTCCCTTCTATTCAAACTTACATGTGATGCTGGAGTTTCTTAGGTATACTTCCAGAGACTGGAGCCTCCCGCCTACCTATGTGCCAGGTGTGCATGAAATCTAGGTGGAGCTGCAACTCCTACCCTACAGCTCAATGGACTCATCCAAGTCACCTCGTGAGGAGACAACGATGGGAAATGGCTATCCCAGGGAATGGAGAGGGCCTGCATCTGCAGGCAGGATCATCCCACCCACCATATCCATGGGATATAAGCCCTCTCTCACTTGGAGTTGGAGTGGACATCACCATCCCAGTCGCCTCTGGATTGGGGGAAGAACTATGGACTAAAGTGGACTTGATGGTATTCTCTTGCTCACATATGGTGATTCTTGCAATGCAAGAAATTATAACAATGAGGTGGAGCCAGTGGCCACTTGACAGTTTTTGGGTAGGGAGGGGATGAGCAGTTGAAATACAGGGGCTTCTTTGGGAGTTGGAGGTTGTCCTGAGTACTGTTGTGGCAATGGATGTAGGCCATTTTAAATCAGCACACACCACTCATAACTGAGTGGGAGAGAGTGTGGTCTACAGTGTGAACTGTGGTCTATGGTTGGTGGCAAGGCTCCAGGATGTGTAAGTTCATTGAGGTTGGTGGGCCACACTGTGGGAGATGTTTGTGTGGGATGGGGTGGGAGGTGGGCAACATGGGAATCTCAGTGGGTTCCGTGTAATATTTTAGGTAATCTAAGCACCTCTTAAAATATATGTGTATATATATATATAAATAACATTTTTGTAAGCAAATACACATATATGCATATATATTTATATATCATTTTGCAAATGTTTGTATGTATTGTGAGAATTTTGATTTTTACCCATAATAATAAAAAAAAAAAAAAAAGAAAAGCACACAGCTAACATTATAAAAAAATAAATAAATAAAAAATAAAAAACATTTAGCTGCAAATATATAATGAATATGATTACAAGGTATTGTACCTTCCCTTCCCTAACAAGGGGTGTGAGGTAATATAGAGCATATGCACTGCATTTTCTTTCCAAATTATAACACATATCTAGTCCCAGGGATTTCAGACAAAGGACTGTGGACCTGTATTAACTTTCCCAATTTGTAGTTCTTTAGCTTACAAAAGGTAGCCATGACACGAATAACAGCAAATCAGAAGAACAGGTGAAAAATTGCTGACACAATAAGCAACAACATGTTAAATAATGGCTTTAGGACATCCACTGGAAATAAATCAGATGAGACAGAAATACAGCTGGAACCATTTATACTGTAGTTAGATAAATACATTTAATAATGGCCAAAAAAGCAATATATTTTAAGGAAAATTTCTCAAATGTCTTTAAAAACTCTTTTACTTGCAATCAATAAAAAAAATTACTTTTGGGAGGGGAGGTGAGGGGGGTACCAGACAAGATACCATAAAGGTTCTAACTCAAATGGCATAATTAGATAAATATCTATATCCTAAAATCCTTCATAGCCCTGTGAGTCTCAGAATTTTAATTTCTACTATAAATATTTAACACAGAAAAGCAATTTGGAAGACAGTACATGTACTATTTATTTCTCTTGGAACATTTATATTTAAACATTAATTTACACACACATTTCCCTTTGATAAACAAACTACTCAATTAACACAAAGCAAAACTACTGCCTGCTGCTTCCAGGAAGATGGAGCACATGTACTTTTCCCTATTTCTCCCACTTAGTACAATTTAAAACCCTAAACAAACATAACACTCTTAAAGATGGAGAGAAGGCAGAACAGCTAGAATCTAAGGATCCAAGGAATACAATGGTGGCGAGTTCCCTGGATTTTCTTTTTGCCTCATAGAGTCCAGTTTTGGAATTGAAGGATCTGGCAATCCAGAAATGCCAATGGGCACAGACAGAAAGTCCCAACAAGTATGCTCCCCACAGCCAGAGGACAAATAAGGGGGCAGCCAAATAAGACAGAACACTTTTAGAACACTCCAATCCAGCCAAACACAACAGAAAAAACTGTGGCCTTACCCCAATGTGTGCCAGCAAAGACTGAATAGGGTGCCTAAATGTTCACCCTTGCCAGGCTATAATACTTGCCCCAACACTCAAGCCCAGATCATGTTAGAGAAGCAGAGTATACATCATCCCTTCCCCTCCACACCCCCCATGATATCAGGAGAGACAAAGTGAGGGAGTACGGACTTCCATCCCCACCCAGCATAACGGAGAGCAGGACTTTCACCACAGCCCAGAAGAAATGAGGCCACCCCTACCCCTGTGATATCAGTGAAGATGACACAGGGAGCAGTAATGAGGCACCCCTACACCTCCCATCCAAGAAGGTATCAGTGAAGGTCCAGTAGGGAGCCAGAAATCCCACCAGCACTCAGCAGTAATGAGGAGGATGGCTGTCAACAGAAGCTGATTGGGAATACTGAAGTTCTAACCCCAAATGGCAGTTATGAGGCAGCCAGCACCTCCTCCCTTCCCTTGGGGAAAAAACTGGCAGAGAAACCCAGCTAGAACAGAAAATTTTTAAATAAGATCCTCAAAATCCTAATAACATAATCCTCAAAATGTCCAGGTTTTGATCAGAAATCACTCATCATATGAAGAACCAGGAAGATCTCAAAACTAAATAAAAACAATAAATGACAACTCTGAGACAAAAGAGATACTGTAAATACGTAACAAATATTTGAAAGCAGCCATCATAAAAATACTTCTAGTAAGTATGAACATGCTTAAACAAATAAAAAAAATAAATTTCAGCAAAGAAATAGAAGATATGAAAGAGAATCAAATGGAAATTTTAGAACTGAAAAATACTACAACCAAAATAATTCAATGGATGGGTTTGACTGAAGAATGGAAGAAAGAGAGGAAAGAAACCGAACTGGAACATGAAACAATAGGAATTACCCAAAATCTGAAAAACAAAGAGGAAATAAGATGGGAGAGAGAAAAAAACAGAAAACAAAACTGAGCTTTGAGAACTTGTGGTACTAAGACAAAAGATCCAATGTTTGTGTCTTCAGAATCAAAGGAGGAGAGGATAAAGAGGGTGGGGCTAAGAAAGTATGGGGTGGAGGGCAGGGGGAGAGACTGAAAACTTCCCAAACTTGGCAAAAGACATAAACCTACAAGAAGATCACAAAGCTGAGCTAACCCCATACAGGTTAAATTCAAAAGAAATCCACACCAGAACATATCATAAACAAACTTCCAAGAACTAAAGACTAACTGAAAATCTTGAAAGCAGTGAAAAAGAAGTCACACCTTACAGTGGGAAAAAAAAACTTGAATAACAAGAAGATTTCTCTTCTGAAACCCTAAAAGCCAAAATAACATGGCACAACATTTTTCAAGTTCTGAAAGAAAAGAACTGTCAATCCAACTTCTATATCGACCAAAAATAACCTTCAAGAATGAAGGAAAAATCAAGACATTCTCAAAAGAAGGAAAACTAAGAATTTATCACCAGCCCATGTACCCTAAAAGAATGGGTAAAAGAGTTCTTTAAACAGAAAGGAAATGATAAAAGAAGGCAGCTTGGAACATCAGGAAGGAAGAAAGAACACTGTATACAAAAATACGGGCAAATACAAGAGACTTTCTTTTCTTAAGTTTTCTAAAGTATGTTTGATGGTTGAAGCAGAAATTACAACACGATATGGTTCTAAATGTATAGAGAGGAAATGGTTAAAACTATTATAAGTGGGGGTGGGCAGGTGGGAAGGACTTAAAGGGAGGTAAGGTTTCTACACTTAAACTGGCAAGATGACACCACCAGTAGACTATGTTATTTATATATAATACAATACTTAGAGCAACCATTTTAAAAAGCTACATAAAGAGACACACTCAAAAACATGACAGATAAATTTAAAAAAATGGAATTCCAAAAGATGTTTAAGTAGTTTACAGGAAGGCAAGTGAAAAAAAAAGAGAGAGAAGTAAAAAACAGAAAGAACAAATAGAAAGCAAAAACAAAACTGGCAGACTGAACAAATTGACAATTACATTAAATATAAATGGTCTAATTACATCAATCAAAAGAGATTGGCAGGGAAACGGCTGTGGCTCAATCGGTGGGGCTCCCGTTTACCATATGGGAGGCCCCGGGTTCGGTTCCCGGGACCTCCTGGTGAGGGCAGGCCTGTCCGCATGGCGTGGTTGGCTGACCCAGCGAGCACAAGCAGCAAGGGGGGGATAAATGAATAAATAAATAAAATCTTAAAAATATATATATATATATATTAAAAAAAAAAAAAAAGAGATTGGCAAAGTGAATTTAAAAACTTGACACAAACATATGCTGTCTACCAGAACTTTACTTCAAATATAATGATATAGTCTGGTTGAAAGTAAAAGGCTATAAAAAGATATATCATGCAAACATTAATCATATTGGATTCAAGATCCATTTTTAATCCAGTATGACTTCATCTTAACTTGATTATGTATGCAAAGACCATATTTCCAAACAAGGACAGATATAGGGTAGATATGAATTTCGAGGATGACACTATTCTATCCAGTACAACCAAATGTATACATTAGAAAAGAGGAAAAGTCTCAAATCAATAATCTAAGCACCCATCTCAAGAATTTAGAAAAAGATGAATAAAATAAACCCAAACCAAACAGAAACAGAAAATAATAAAGATAGCAGAAATCAATGAAATTGAAAACAGAATAAAGGAAAATCAATGAAACAGCGCTGATCTTTTAAAAGACCTATAAAACTGACAAACTCCTAGTAAGACTGACCAAAAAAAAAAAAAAAAAAAAAGAGAGAGAGAGACAGAAGACAAAAATTACCAATATCAGGAATGAAACAAGGGGCTATCACTACAGACCAAATATATCACCTGGATCCAGACTGCAAATTCCACCTTAACCACAAGCTCCTGTATACAGAAACATCCAATCTCTCATTAGTATCTGTATTCTGGGTTTTCTGTCTTGTAGTTCTATACTATTTGCGGTTTTAGTGCAGATATTATATGACTTGGAGTAATTTTGTGTTTGTTTCTTTTTCACAATCCTACAATTCAGTTTGCCAGTAATATCCTTTTATACTGTACTCTTATACTAAGGGATAAATGGCTTGTCCACAGTCACAGTGAATGACAAAACCTGGATTACAGCTGATTTTCCAAGATCTTCTGTTCAGCCTATTAAATAACATATCTCACACCTCAGCTATATCAATTATCTTCAGTTTTCAAAAAAAGTATTGAATAAAGATACCTGGAAAGAAATTAAGTTTTTTAAAATCCAGATTCTATTATCATCTGGCATGAGAGAACAGCTCCATGCACATATATATTTTTACTTAGAGGTTCAAGACCCAAAAGAAGGATTAAGAACCCTCTAATAGGTTAGAAAATTAACAAGGTTATGAGATAATTCCTTTTTAAAAAATAGCATAACTCCTTTTTCCTTTGGCAAACAACTAATATTTCTTTATATATGCTGGATATTGGGCTCCAAACAACTAATATTTCTATTTTATTTTCCCCAAGCCCAATTCTTACACTTACCTCTTCTGATTTTTTTCCTTTTATTAGAGGGCCTTTACCTTCATTTCTAACCCTCATCATCTTTCACAAAAACCCCAATCCCCCCTCCTCTGCTAAGGGCTAAATCAGAGACCCAAATCCTAGCCCCACCCCCACTGAGTTGCTTTCAAGTCAGGGACCAACTGACATGAAACATTCCAGCTCTAACATTCCAACTGTCTTACTAAGGAGCTAGTCCATTAAAAGAGAGCTTAATATTTTTTTTCTTTTAGTTGTTTAAGCAATTTGGTTTCAAATATTCAAGGGAAAATCTGAGGTCCCTTTATAATAGTGCCTAAATTTTCCTCAAGTCATCTTCCATCTTTTAGTCTGGACAACTTCTAATGCCATACTTCTACTGCAGACCTATCAAAGTGGAAATTCTATAGTCACACTGAGAAAATCACAAGCACTACAGCAGTGTTTCTTAACCTTTTTTTTTTTTTTTTTAGGCAAGGGAGTAAAGTGTTCATTAAGAAACAAGAAAAGAAAAGTACAGGGTCCAAGGCACGGACCATGGGTGTACTGCAGGGCGAGTTGCGCCCTAACCATTTTTAAAACCCTTGTTCTACAATACTTGCTCACTTTTATCTTGATTTAAATCACTTCAGATAAGGGTCTTTGATTAGATTATGGGATCCGGGGTGGATTGATTTGTATACTTTCACAGCCTCAGAACTTTAAGCTTTTAACCTAATAAATCTCTATTGTATGTTTTTGTAGCAAAAGAAAAGTTGGTACTGTATTAATGCTAAAGATGGAAAAAATTATATGGGGTTTGGTTTTGTGAGCTATGAATATGATTAAGCATTTATATTTCTCTTCTTCATTTTTTCATTAATATGGAGGCCTTGACTATGTCATTTAAAAAAAAAACAAAAAAAAAACTCTATTGTAAAAGCCTACCCATTTCTGGTATATTGCTCCCAGTAGCTTTTAGCAAACTAAAACACACCTTCCTCTTATTCCTGACTTGAGTTTATAGCTCTAAAATATTGATTTGTAAATATACACTTCTGAATCAGTAGACCATATGCAAAAGTATATGGATAACAGAAGAGGGGTTTTCTGCCACTGGTGTGTCATAAGAGAAATGATAAAATTCAATAAAAAAAAGAGGATTGTCATATGTGAGACTAAAATACATAGAACTGTACTGAAAATATATGGATCACATTATAAACACCAACTATATTGCAGGGTAAATGTGAACAGTGCAAGAGGCTTGGCTAGATTTACATAGAACACATGCTTTTTTGGGTAGATGGCTAGTAAAAGCAGATCTCAATTTCCTTTGAAAATAGTAGGGTATAGAATATTTTTAGAATTTGACTTCCAGTTATTTGAACTTTCAGGATTTGTTTGTAAGCAACAAACAGGAGTTTAATAAATTGTATTCTTTTAATCTTTTATTCAAAGCTGAGTAAAGAAACATGATCTTGTCTACTTAACAATGCATTGAGAGGTACAGCAATAGAGAATTTGAGATTTAAAGAAAACAACTCACTGGGGCTCTAACTGTATTCTGGAATGCCTTTCTTATTCTTCTCCCTACGTTAGAGTGAGCACCACTTCCCTGACCCCCTTTGTTTTTCTTGTTTTCATTTAGTTCTACATTTTTGAAACTGCTCCTTTTAAAGGTTTACTCTTCTTGCTCTTACTTCTTTATGTCAGTTGGCTTCTATTCAACAGTATTCTGGGGAAGTTGGTATTTTGGCTACCTCCCTTGAAAGCTAGTCTAAAAGGCCACTATTTTCACTTGTGCTTAAGTACCTTGGGAGAGAGGAAGGACGGGAAACCGAACTTGGCAGTACATAAACATGTTTCTAAGAGCATGCTCTGATATCTAACTGGGTTTTCCCAAGTAATGTGTTACTGTAAGGTTTGAGGAGAGTAGGAAAAAAAAAAAGAGAAATATGCAGGTAAGAGGAAGGAATAAAGAAAAGTAGGAAATTGTGAAGAAGGTGCAGTGCAGAAGGAAAGGCATCCTGAACAACAGTTCAAAGGAGCTTCAGATTGAGTGTAATATCAGTATGTGACAACCAAAATAAAGAAAAATGGTGAAGTCCTGGGAACAAGGAATTATTAAATTGAAGTAACAATCCAAAGTAGAAACTGGAAAAAGACTGATCTCCTAGGGAAAGAGATCAAGATCCAAATTACCAACTCTTCAGGATACATCAAACTAACCTGTGCTTATTCAAGGGATTCAAGGCAAGGTCTCACTTTTCCTAGTCACACAGGAAGGAATGTAATCAAACTCAAAGCAAGAGAAAAGGAATCAGGATTTAACAAACTCAAAAAAATGGCACTAACAAGAAGTGGCTGAGAGAGCCACTTTTGGCTCATTTGTTAACTGAACTGGGGCTCATATTTGGGCTCTGGTCCCAACAGAAACCAGAGTGCCACCATGCACGCTGGTGCATGGGTAATGAGTCATCAAATTATTTAAAGACCGTGCTGACTAGTGGGAAAGGAGCTCCTAACATAAAGCCAGGCTAAACTCTCAAAATCAGAGTAGAAAGAGTTGAACTTGTAAATCTTCTGGATCCACAGCTAGATAGGACAAAGGCAGGCAGGTATTGACCATTCTAAGCAAGACAGTGAGCTAGAGTTCCAATCAGCTCAACATCTACTGAGCACATGATATGTGTCCAGCACTGTGCAAGGTGCTGGCACATAAAAAATTCATTCCTGCCTTTGTAGAGTTTACAGGAGAAGCTAGCATTGCCTGTCCACGACCACTTACCATGGGGTTGCTGTTAGGATTCAATGTATTAATGAATATAAAATGTTTAGTATAATGCCTGGTAAATGGTAGGAACTCAAAAATTAGTAGCTGCTAATCAGCATCTTTATAATTATCACCACTATTACCATAATACCTATCATAGCATTTGGGGAATGCTTTAAATCGTGCGCATTTTATTCCTAATTGTCTCTAAAGATTGTGACCATCTTACCAAGGATTTACTTTTTTTTTTTTTTTTTTTTTTCCTTTTTAAGATTTTATTTATTTATTCATTTATCCCCCCCTTGCTGCTTGCGCTCGCTGGGTCAGCTAACCACGCCGTGCGGGTGGGCCCGCCCCCACCAGGAGGCCCCAGGAACCAAACCCGGGGCCTCCCATATGGTAAACCGGAGCCCCACCGACTGAGCCACAGCCGCCTCCCAGGATTTACTTTAAAACTAGGGCAAGACCTTGCCCCACTCGATCGAGTTCCTACAATAGTCCTAGTGATACTGCTATTAGCAAACTTTCTCAATCAGTCATGAAAATGTTAGCACCACCAGTCTTACACCCCATATTACCTCTTTTTTTTTTTTTATATCCTATGAAGTTGACTTTTTATTCTTTTTTAAAATTATATTTATTTATTTATCCCCCACCCCCGCTCCCGCCCTTGCCGCTTGTGCTCACTATCTGCTCTCTGTGTCCATTCGCTGCATGTTTTTCTGTGTCTGCTTGTCTCCTTTTGTTGCATCATCTTGCTGCGCTACCTCTCCGCAGGCGCCGGCCAGCACGCCTTTACCAGGAGGCCCCGGGAATCGAACCCGGGGCCTCCCATATGGTAGATGGGAGCCCAATCGCTTGAGCCACATCCGCTTCCCTAGTTTATTCTTGATATTCAAAAATGGAGAAAAGCCAATGGGACTGCAGCACAATTGTTTCAAATGAAACAGAGCCAAAGGGAGAAATCAGAAGGAATAGCACAAGGTCTTTCCTTCTCTCAAGTGTGAAAAACATCAAGTTCTTCATCATAAATTCATACTTACTGATCTCCCGAATGAATTAGATGTTTTACTAAAAGCATACTTGAAAAACAACATTCCTAGTTACCTTGGGCTAAATTCTAAAAAATAATGCTGTAAGGAAACTTTGCTAGCAAAGGGTAGCTGACTAAAGGAAAGCAAACCAAAAGTGTTATAAACTGACTAAGAAGCAATTTAATTTAGAGTAAGTTTAGTTTAAAGTTCCCACTATGCTTAACAGAAATTTACATAAAACATACCATCCACTTCCTAAACTGTTAAAGAGCTAATAAATATAATAAACTTGTAAGTTTTTAGGAAATATATCCAATTCAAGGAGGAGGTAGATTGGAGAGGGTAAAAGCAGAGAGGAAATGATACAAACAATGTTAAATATTTTAGGAAAAAAGGAAGATAAGGGAGAGAAATGAAAATGGAATAAATATTTATTGAGCTAGAATGAACATAGCTATCAACCAGCTCAACACTTTTATTTTACTGATAAAGAAATTTTGGCCTATTCAGGTTGAGTAACTTCTTTGAGTTTACACAGCTAGGAGTGGAAGGACTGTGGAGGTGGTTATTAGCATATAGTAAACACTTAGATTTTTGATGAATTAAAAAAAGACAAGATTGAAGTCTTTTGGCAAAGCATTCAAAAGTAAAAGTTTTAACTTACTTGTTAAACCTAAAATATGAACATATACCTTACATCCTTCCTTCTCTTTTCCTTTCCTTGAATGATAATGGAGCCACAGGGCCACTGGCTAGGTTTAGTTTAAACAAAATTCCAGATAACACTCCTAAAGGCAAAGCTTTCCTACAAGGTGCCTGTACACAACAGAAACGCATAATAGAAACTTTCATTCAGTCAGTCAAAAACTGATTTTAGGGGGACGGATGTGGCTCAAATGGTTAGGCATCCATCTTCCATATGCAGGGACCCGGGTTTGATCCCTGGGACCTCCCGATAAAAAACAAAACAAACAAACAAATAAAAAACAGATTTTATACTTACTAAAGTATAACATATTCTTACCTAGTCCCCAAACTATTGACCACCAACTGCAAATAAATACTCAAAAGTGTATGTGCAATAAAAATAAAAAAATAAAAAGTGTATGTGCATGTGTGCATGTGGTATGTGTGTGCACATGTGTGTTTTAGAGCACATGCCATAAAGAAGTAGAATGCCATTTTAAGAATCTGGCCATGTCTCCATTTATGTTCTACTGTGTTTATACCCTGTCACTGCACAACTAAAACTAATCTAAACACTCTTTTTCAACTTACCTACTCCTTAATCCTGCCTTACCCACTTAGGAGTTTATGCCTTGGTATCTTAAATTTCAACGTGATACAAAGATGAATATCTCATTAAAACAATTAAGAAATTTGCCTAATATATATTTCTGTAAAATAGTAAAAATAAAAATAAAGACCTTTATTGTCCAACTCTAACCGAAAACTTAAAAGTTATAGCTCTTAATGAAAGAGGATGTTACTGAAAAACCTGCAAATTACCAATATACAAAAGTAGAAATCTAGCACTTTTTAAAAAAACAATTTATTGAAGTCTATCATTCATACATGAATACATAACCCATAAGTGTTCAGTAAACATCGTGAACTTACAAAACAAACATGCTTAACATCACACAGGGCTCCCACACATCACCCCCCCTACAAACACCCCGCATTGTTATGAAATATCTATTAACAAATCATGAAAGAGCATCGTCAAAGTATTACTACTGGGGGCGGATGTGGCTCAAATGGTTGGGCATCCATCTGCCATATGGAGGGACCTGGGTTCGATCCCCGGGACCTCCCGGTAAAATTTAAAAAAATAATAAATAAATAACATATATATATAGAAGGCGCATGGGCTGCCAGGCTCTGTGTGCTGGTGAGCCGCCAAGGCCCCGGGAGCCATGCAGCAAGATGATGACGTAACAGGGGAGAGACAAGACGAGATGCTCCAAAAGCTCTGAAAACCAGGAACCGAGGTGGCGCAGGTGGCAGAACACCTCTCTCCTATATCAGAGGTCTCCAGGATTGAATCCTGGTGAATCCTGGTGAAGACTGGAAGAGAAGGATGAGACGCGATGGCAGGAAACAGATACAGAGAATTGCCCAGCGAATGGACACAAAAACAGCAAATGGGGAAGGGGGGGTTTAAAATGGATAAAGTACATAAATAAATCTTTAAAAAAAAAAAAAAAGGTATTACTACTAACTATAGTCCATATCTTTCCCCCTATATATTTTTTTAAGAATTTATTTATTTATTTACTTTTATCCACATTTTTATACCCCCACCCCGTTTTTGCTGTTTCTGTGTCCATTCGCTGGGCAACTCTCTGTGTCCATTTCCTGCCCTTCTCATCCTTCTCCTCCTGTCTTCACTGGGATTTGATCCTCGGAACCTCCAATGTGGGAGAAAGGCATCCTACTGCCTGCGCCACCTTAGTTCCTGGTTTTTCAGTGTGTCTCGTCTTGACTCTCCCTTGTGTCACTCTCCTGTTACGTCATCATCTTGCTGCGTGGCTCACGGGGCCTGACGGCTCACCCGGGTCCTGATGGCATAAACGCACATGGGGCCCAGCAGCTCGCACCGGGCCTGGCGGCTCACCAGCACACAGGGGCCTGGTGGCCCACGCGCATTATATATTTTTCTTTTTTTATTTTTACCGGGAGGTCCCAGGGATCAAACTCAGGTCCCTCCAAAAGGGAGACAACGCCCAACCACCCGAGCCACATCCGTCCCCCTGCTATATCTCTTAAGGTTGACCAAAGATACCCCAAAGTTACAGTCTTTCCCCATACAGGATGGTCATATAATAAATCAGGCTTAGTTTATCACCAGCATTCTAAAAACCAGACCTAGGGAGAAAAACTAGGTCTGGGGACACATGCATGGTTTCTAATAGAGTGAATGTTTAGCCTACCCTGATTATCACAAAATCAGGACAGCGAGAATATTCGCATCCTAGCACTTTTTTTTTTTAACTTTATTTTGTATATTTAATAATTGAAAACATAAGCAATAAAAAACTAAAAAGTAAACAGATGAATAAATATATACATTTCTCAATTAAATGTAATGGATACATGTAAATTTTTTTGTTGTTTTGTTTTTTGTTTGGTTTTTTGTGTGTGTGAATCAAACAATATATTACACAATATATTTGGTTCACAGTAATGCATTCATATAATATTTGTCCTTTGTGTCTGGCTTGCTTCATTCAACATAATGTCCTCCAGATTCATCCATGTTGCCATATGCTTTATGACTTCATTTCATCTTACACCTGCATAATATTCCATCCTATGAATAGACCACAATTTGTTTATCCATTCATCTGTTGATGGACACCTAGGTTGTTTCCAACTTTTGGCAATGATGAATAATGTGGCTATGAACATTGGTGTGCAGATGTCTGTTCGTGTCACTGCTCTCAGTTCTTCTGGGTATATACCCAGTAGTGGTATTGCAGGGTCACGTGGCAAGCCTATATTCAACTTCTTTAGGAACTGCCAAACAGTCCTCCATAGTGGTTGTACCATCCTGCATTCCCACCAACAGTGAAGAAGTGTTCCTAACTCTCCACATCCTCTCCAACACTTGTAGTTCTCTGTCTTTTTCATAGTGGCCATTCTGATAGGTGTGAAATGATATCTCATTGTAGTTTTGATTTGCATTTCCCTAATCATGAGTGATGTTGAGCATTTCTTCATGTGTTTTTTTGCCATTTGTATTTCTTCTTCGGAGAAATGTCTATTCAAGTCTTTGGCTCATTTTTTAATTGGGTCATTTGTCTTTTTATTGTTGAGCTGTAACATCTCTTTATATATCCTGGATATTAAACCCTTATCAGATGTGATGTCCAAATATTTTTTCCCATTGAGTCGGCTGCCTTTTCACCCTTCTGACAAAATCCTGTGAGGTGCAAAAGTGTTTAATTTTGAGGAGGTCCCATTTACCTACTTTTTCTTTTGTTGCATGTGCTTTGGGTGTGAAGTCCAAGAAACCACCACGTACTACAAGGTCTTGAAGATGTTTCCCTACATTTTCTTCTAGTAGTTTTATGGTCCTGGCTTTTATATTTAGATCTTTGATCCATTTTGAGTTGATTCTTGTATAGGGGGTGAGATAGGGGTCCTCTTTCATTCTTTTGGCTATAGATATCCAGTTCTCCCAACACCATTTGTTGAAGAGACTGTTTTTTCCCATCAGCGTGGGCTTGGTAGGTTTGTCAAAAACCAATTGACTGTATAGGTGAGGGTTTATTTCTGGATTCTCAATTCTATTCCACTTATCGATATGTCTATCTTTATGCCAGTACCATGCTGTTTTGACCACTGTAGCTTTGTAATATGGTTCAAGGTCAGGCAGTGAAATTCCTCCCACATTGCGCTTCTTTTTTAGAATGCTTTTGGCTATTCGGGTGCACTTACCCTTCCAGATGAATTTGGTAATTGCCTTCTCTAATTCTGTAAAATAAGCTGTTGGGATTTTGATTGGTATTGCATTGAATCTATAAATCAGTTTGGGCAAGATTGACATCTTCACGATATTTATTCTTCCAATCCATGAACACGGAATGTCTTTTCATTTGTTTAGGTCTTTTTAAATTTCTTTTAGCATTGTTTTGTAGTTTTCTGCATATAGGTCCTGTACTTCCTTGGTTAAATTAACTCCTAGGTATTTGAGTCTTTTTGTTGCTATTGAAAATGGAATTTTCTTCCTGATTTCCTCCTCAGATTGTTCAGTACTAGTGTACAAAAACATTACTGATTTTTGCGTGTTGATCTTATATCCTGCCACTTTGCTGAACTCATTTATTAGTTCCAGTAGCTTTGTTGTGGATACTTCAGGATTTTCTAAATACAGGATCATGTCATCCACAAACAGTGAGAGTTTTACTTCCTCTTTTCCTATTTGGACGCCTTTAATTTTTTTGTCTTGTCTAATTGCCCTAGCTAGAACTTCTAGTACAATGTTGAATAACAATGGTGACAGTGGGCATCCTTGTCTTGTTCCTGATCTTAGGGGGAAAGCTTTCAACCTTTCCCCATTGAGTATGATGTTGGCTGTGGGTTTTTCATATATGCCTTTTATCATATTGAGGAATTTTCCTTTTATTCCTATCTTCTTAAGCATTTTTATCAAAAAAGGATGTTGGATTTTGTCGAATGCCTTTTCTGTATCTATTGAGATGATCATGTGGTTTTTTTCCTTCAACTTGTTAATGTGGTGTATTACATTGATTGATTTTCTTATGTTGAACCAGCCTTGCATACCAGGAATAAATCCCACTCGGTCGTGATGTATAAGTCTTTTGATATGCTATTGGATTCGATTTGCAAGTATTTTGTTGAGAATTTTTGCATCTATGTTCATGAGAGAGATTGGTCTGTAATTTTCTTTTCTTGTGGAATCTTTATCTGGCTTTGGTATTAGGGTGATGTTGGCTTCATAAAATGTGTTGGGTAATTTTCCCTCCTCTTCAATTTTTTGGAAGAGTTTAAACAGGATTGGTGTTAATTCTTTTAGAAATGCTTGGTAGAATTCACCTGTGAAGCCATCTGGTCCTGGACTTTTCTTTGCTGGGAGATTTTTGATGACAGATTCAATCTCCTTAATTGTGATTGGATTGTTAAGTTCTTGTATTTCTTGTTGTGTCAGTGTAGGTTGGTTATGAGTTTCTAGAAATTTGTCCATTTCATCCAGGTTGTCTAGTTTGTTGGCATATAGTTTCTCATAATATCCTCTTATGATTCTTTTTATTTCTGTGAGGTCATTTATAATTTCCCCCCTTTCATTTCTTATTGTATTTAATTGCATCTTCTCTCTTTTTTTCTTTGTTAGTCTAGGGAGGGTTTGTCAATTTTATTGATCTTCTCAAAGAACCACCTTTTGGTTTTGTTGATTTTCTCTATTGCTTTTTTGTTCTCATTTTCATTTATTTCCGCTCTAATCTTTATTATTTCTTTCCTTCTTTTTGCTTTGGGATTGGTTTGCTGTTCTTTCTCTAGTTTCTCAAGTTGTTCAGTTAAATCTTTGAGTTTAGCTCTTTCTTGTTTCTTAATATAGGCATTTAGGGCTATAAATTTCCCTCTTAAGACTGCCTTTGCTGTATCCCATAAGTTTTGATATGTTGTGTTCTCATTTTCATTTGTCTCGATATATTTACTGATTTCACTTGCAATTTCTTCTTTGACCCACTGAATATTTAGGAGTGTGTTGTTCAGTCTCCACACATTTGCAAATTTCCTTTTTTCCTATCTGTTATTGATTCCTAGTTTCATTCCATTATGATCTGAGAAGGTGCTTTGTATAATTTCAATCTTTTTATATTTATTGAGAGCTGTATTGTGACCTAACATGTGGTCTATCCTGGAGAAAGATCCATGGGCACTTGAGAAGAATGTATAATCCGCTGAGTTTGGATGCAGTGTTCTGTATATGTCTGTTAGGTCTAATTCGTTTATCATATTGTTCAAGTTCTCTGTTTCCTTGTCGATCTTCTGTCTAGTTGTTCTATCTAATGATGTGAGAGGGGTGTTGAAGTCGCCGACGATTATTGTAGAAATGTCTATTTCTCCCTTCAGTTTTGCCAGAGTTTGTCTCATATATTTTGGGGCACCCTGGTTAGGTGCGTAGATATTTATGACTGTTATATCTTCCTGGAGGATCGTCCCTTTTATTAATATATAATGGCCTTCCGCATCTCTTATCACTTTTTTGCATTTGAAGTCTGTTTTGTCTGATATTAGTATAGCTACCCCTGCTCTTTTCTGTTTACTATTCGCATGGAGTATCCTTTTCCAACCTTTTACTTTCAGCCGGCTTGTATCCTTGTGTCTGAGATGAGTTTCTTGTAAGCAGCATATGGATGGCTCATGTTTTTTTATCCATTCTGTCAGCCTGTATCTTTTGATTGGGGAATTTAATCCATTCATATTCAATGATATTACTGAAAATGCACTATTTATTTCCTCCATTTTATTCTTTGGTTTTCATATGTCATCTTATTTTTGTCTTTCTTCTTACTCTTTTGGTATCCTTTCTGCTTTTCTTTCTTCTATACTCTCCTCCAAGCCTCTCTCTCTCCTGTCTTTTTCTTTCAGGTTCTAAGGCTTCCTTTAGTATTTCCTGCAAAGGTGGATTCTTTTTTGCAAACTCTCTTAGTTTCTGTTTGTTTGTGAATACTTTATATTCACCTTCATATTTGAAGGACAGTTTTGCTGGGTTAAGCATTCTCGGCTGGCAGTTTTTCTCTTTCAGTTTCCTAATTGTATCATACCACTGTCTTCTCACCTCCATGGTTTCTGAAGAGAAATCTGCACAAAGTCTTACTGGACGTCCTTTGTACGTGATCGTTTGCTTCTCTCTTGCTGCTCTGAGCATTTTCTCTTTATCTTTTACATTTGACATTCTGAATAATATGTGTCTTGGCATAGGTCTATTTGGATTTATTCTTATTGGGGTACGGTGTGCTTCTTGGACATGAAAGTTCATTTCTTTCGTGAGAGTTGGGAAATTTTCAGCTATTATTTCCTCAAATACTCTTTCTGCCCCTTTTCCTTTCTCTTCTCCTCCTGGAACTCCAATGACACGTATGTTCTTGCGTTTAGTGTTGTCATTCAACTCTCTGAGCCCCTGCTCAAGTTTTTCCATTCTTTTCTCTCTCTGTTCTTTCATCGCTTCAATTTTAGCTGTTCTCTCTTCGGTATCACTTATTCTTTCTTCTGTCATTTCAAGTCTGCTGTTGTATGCTTCAAATGTATTTTTTACTTCACCTATTGTATCTTTCATTCCCATGAACTCCGTTACTTTTCTGTTCATGATTTCAAATTCTTCTTTACGTTCGCGCAATGACTTCTTGATGTCATAGATCTCTTTAACTATATTCTCTTTCATCTCATTAATTTGATTTTGGAAATGTGTGCTCATCTCAATGATTAGTTCTCTCAAATTCTGCATCTCTTCTGGGACTTTGCTGTATTCCTTTTCTTTGGCCATGTCTTCTATTTTCTTAGTATGGCCCATAATTTTTTGTTGGTGCTTAGGCATCTGGTTAGTTTGTATTTTACTTAGATGCTCTATCTCTTTTTCTTTTATGGGGTTTTAGTGGCAAGCGGCTGTGAGTTACCACCACTCTTTGATTTTTGGCTCAACTTTGATTGTTAGGATTGTTCTGCTGGTTGCTCAAAACTGGGCACTGGACCCAGTAATTGGTTGTAGAGTCGTTTCCTAGGGCCTTGGGCAGGGAGGCTATAGAGGCCAGGAAAAGACTCTCTTACTTATTAATTTTCTTATGTGTACTTCCTTGGTCTGCCAAGAGATGGCGCTTGTTGGCTGCTCTCAATTCAATGCCTGGTTGGAGCGTATTTGTTGTGACACAGACCAGATCAACGTGACAGAGCTTCCCGTCCGGGGGCCAAGAGCCCTGCAATTCAAACTTTCTGAGACAGTCCTCCAGACCTCTCTCGCAGCACCCCCTCTTCCCTGCCAGGAAACACTTCCACTCCCTTCTGAATCCTCAACAATCAGTCCCTGTTAGTAGAGGAGGAGATTGGGAGGTTTGTATATCTTTAGCCCCTTGCAGGCTCCAAGGCAAACAATGGCGCAGCCCCACCTGGCCTGGAAGGGCTCTCGGGACAGGGCAGACCAAACCTGGGAGTCCAAAGCAGGGTCAGCCCCAGGCTCTCTCTCCCCTCTCCCGTGGCGTCCCCAACAATCAGTCCAGGCTAGAAGAGAGGGAGGATGCGAGGATCGGATTTCTCTCGTCCTTTCCGGGCTCCCAGGGCAAACCGCCGTGTGGAAGGGTTCTTTCCAGGCTCCCAGGGCAAACCTCCATGTGGAAGGGTCCGTGGGGCTCTGCAGCCCAAATTTCAGGTCCGAACCTGAGTCAGCCTAAGGCTGTGTCCCTCTCTCTCCCCTTTCAGGGAGTGGCAGATCCCTGAAGCCCCCTTTGTCTGTGGTGGCAGGCCCAGGGGCCCGAGAATTCTGAAGAGTGTGGGGGAGGGTGCCGGCAGCAGCAGAAGCTGCTACTTCCAACTCACAGTTCTGTAGTCGCGATTTCCCTCTTCTGTCCCTCTCTCTTCTGGGTGGTGTGCAGCCTTCACCTGGTGACCTAAACCTTAGAAGATCTTTTTCAGGGCTGTTTCAGCTTGTCCTCTAGCTATTTTTCTGGAGAAGAGATTCCCGTGTCTTACTAGTCCGCCATCTTCCCGGAAGTCCTAGCACTTTTAATTATGCATTATAGTACTGTCCATCCCCCAAAGTCACAGGTAACTCATGAGTCACATGGACTCAAAAAATGATGAATGAATGGGTTAAATATATGATAGAAAAAAGAATAATAAGAACCCAGAGTTTATAAATTCCAGATGTAGGGGGCACCTGTAATTAGCATTTAAGATGTATTAAATTTGTTAATGAAACGTGCCCAGAAAAAAGTATACCAAGAAACGGCAGTAAAAAGAATACTGTTCTTAAAACATATATTAGGTAACACATGGTAGGTAATGCACAGGCCCTACATGTTAACAGAGACCATGCCACAGCTCACCTTACAGATGGAAGCCCCTAGGAAGCCTAAAAATACAACCCCTGAAATGGGCACTCTGATGAATCCACCTACTTTTCTCTAAAAGGGATTTTATAGTTATTATGCAATCTGTCTGAAATTTATAAAACGGGTCATATTCTAAAAATCCATTTTTATTTCAGTCATTTGGACTCTGATCACATTTCCATTAAAAGAACGCAAAAGGACAAATACTGTATGAATGTGTTACTATGAACCAAATATATTGTGTAACATATTGTTTAATTCAAAAAAATTTTTATATGTATTCAGTACATTTAATTAAGAAATGTATATATTTATTCATCTGTGTTTACTTTTTAGTATTTAATTGTTTATATTTTCAATTATTAAATGTACAAAACAAAGTTAAAAAAAATACACACACACACTCACACACACATGCAGACTGTGGCTTGGATTCCAGACAACACCACAAAAGCCTGATGGGGCAGGAATGGGTAGGGGGTGGGACATTTGAATCCAGTGAACCTATAGTACAGCTAAATTATTATACATCTGCAATAAAAATAAACAGAAAACAAGATAGTTAAATAAAAGTAAATCACAAATAATGTCAAAGTAATAAAATAAGAGTTTTTTTAAAAATCATCATATATTGGCAGAAGACAAATTTAATTCACTGACTGAAAAAGTAGAGATTTCTGTGGAGATTTAGAGGAAAAAATCTTTCAAGGAGTATAGTGACTGATGCAATTTTCAGTTTTATTTCAACACTTACATTTCCATTTTCTCTGATACAAATTGTAATTCTAGTCAATCAATCATAAAGAAGTTCTTTTTAAATTTTGTAAACAGAACAAAGAGATAGAAACAAGGAAAAGGAAACATAGTGTTGGAGATGGAATCATATCTCCCACAAAAGACATGATTCAAGTCTTAATCAGTATTCCTGTGAGTGTGAATCCATTTGTAAATAGGATCTCTGAAGATGTTATTAGTTATGGTGTGGCCAAATTGAATCTGGGTGTGCCTTAATCCATATGACTAGAGTCGTTACAGTGCAAAGGAAAATCAGACACAGCAGTGAGAAGAAGCCAGAAGTCAGAGAAAGCCACAAGGGGAGAATCCAAGGAAACAGATCACCATGTGATGGAGGCAGAGATGCAAGCCAAGGAACCCCAAGGACTGCCAACAAGCCAGACACCAGAATGCTACCGGTTCTGGAAGAAAGCATGGCCTGTCAAAGACCTTGATTTTGGACTTCTAGCTTCCAAAACCCATGTTCTTTAGCAACCCATTGTGTGGTATTTGGCACAGCAGCCCTGGCAAACTAAGACACATAGCAAAATTTAGAACAGAATGGGGGAGGGAAAAGTAAGTGCTTAATAAATACTTGTTGAAAGGAGAGAAGGGAGAATGGAAGGGGGAGGAAAGGGAAGAATGTGAATATCTAAAAGAGAAGAGTGCTGGAAGTGGAATCACTAAAGTTTAAATAGTAAAAGATATGGAGAGGAGGGGTACAAAGAAGGGTCTAACATACCCATAATATTTTTAAAGGAGGGAGAAGAGGTGGTAAGGAGACCGTGAATTAGGAGTACAGCAGACTCAGAACAGCTAGGATGGGTCTAGAAAGGTAATAATTGTAATAACTAGCATATATTGAACATTTACTATGTATAAGAACTATAACTGTTCTGACAGCTCTACATGTCTCATAACAACCCACTCAGGTAGATACTATTTTTGTTCTCATTTTATAGCTACAAAAGCACAGTAATTTGCCCAAAGTCACTCAGAATGCAACAGAGCCAGGTTTGGGACCCAGGCAGTTTGGTTCCAAAGTCTGCACCATGAAGCACTCTGCCTCTATAGTAAAACCATCACTACATACACACACACACACACACACACACACACACACACACGAGAGCTGGTCCCTGGTAAATGAAAGGGAATGACTGATGACAGTTAGAAAGAAAGTTCCAACACTATAAAGTCCTATAACTACTAAGTATTCCCTTGTTAATGAAAAAATAACAAGTAGAAACCCCCTGGAATTTAGCACCCATTTGAAAAATATCTATTGAAATACATTTATTATTTAAGACACTGGGAATACAACTGTAAACAAACCAGACAAAAATCTCTATAGGAGAAGACAGGTAATGAAAAAGATAAACAAGCTTTTATATTAGAGAATGGTTCAAGTGCTATGGAAAATCTAAAATAGGATGGCTATAAAAAGGCCTTACTGACAAAGTAACATTTGAGCAAAAATTTAAAGAAGATGAAATAACATTCGAGGATATCTGGGAGAAGAAATTACAGGGAAAAGAGACAAGTACAAAGTGCCTGGCAAGTCTAAGGAACAGCAAGAAGGCCAGTGTAGCTGGAGAAAAGTGAGAAAAGAGAAGAATAGGAAGAGATGAAAGTCAGAGAGGCACCTAAGAGCCAGTTCAAACACAGCCTTGTAGGGACTCTAGTTTTTCTTCCATGTGAAACAATTTAGAGGAGTTTGAGCAGAGGAGTTACATAATCCAAACTATATTTTGAGGAGCATATTAGATGCTGTCTTCAGAACAAATTATTGGGGAAAAATGGTGGAAGCCAGGAGACCAGGGTAGGAGACCCTAGCAACAGAGGAATGTGTACTGGACAGGTGGAAGTAGTAGGGCAGTGAAAAGGTGTCAGATTTAGGTTACTTTTTAAAGACAGAGCTTAAAGGATTTGCTGATGAACAGAACTGGAGTGAAGGAGAAAGAAGAGTCCAGGATGACTCCAAGGTTTCTTTGACCCAAGCAACAAAAAGATACCATTATCTGAAAAAGGGAAAACTATGGATAGAGCAACTTAGAGAGGGAAGGCAAGTGAAGACCACAAGTTCAGTTTTGGACATGTTCAGTTTGAGGTAACTATTGCATATGGAACTGTCAAGTAAGCAGTTGGATAAAAGCTTCTAGGGAGAAGTCTGGCCTGCAGATACATATTTAAGACTCATCAGCATATAGACAGTATTTGACCCTCAATATACCATCAGAGTCTATTGGGCCCAATTCTTTTCATTTTTGCACAGTCCCATTTGTAAGTATTTACATTTTATGAATTTTATTTTTTCTTAGAGATTTTCCAAAAACAGAGAATGTTAACTATACACACACACACACATACATAAAATAACTCATTCTATCATGCAATTGGCATATTGATCCCTCAGATCCGTTTATAAATCTAAGATGCATTATAATATCTTAGGGATCTTATTTTTCCTATATCTTGAAACATTTTGAATTTTCATCAACTTTTACTTATCTATTATTCCTAACTGTGTTAGTCAGCCAAAAGGGGTGCTGATGCAAAATCCCACAAATCTGCTGGCTTTTATAAAGGGTATTTATTTGGGGTAGAAGCTTACAGTTACCAGGCCATAAAGTGTAAGTTACTTCCCTCACCAAAGTCTGTTGCTACATGTTGGAGCAAGATGGCTGCTGATGTCTGCAAGCGGTTAGGCTTCCTCTTCCTCTTTTTTTTTTTTTTTTTTTTTAAAGATTTTATTTATTTATTCATTTATCCCCCCTTGCTGCTTGTGCTCGCTGGGTCAGCTAACCACACCGTGCGGGCGGGCTTGCCTTCACCAGGAGGCCCCGGGAACCGAACCCGGGGCCTCCCATATGGTAAACGGGAGCCCTACTGATTGAGCCACAGCCGCTTCCCCCTCTTCCTCTTAAGGCTCCATGGTCCCAGGTTCTTCCAATATCAGCTGTAGGCTGGGATAAGTCTTGTCTCTCTCCTGGGGCTCATTCCTCTCCAAGCTCGGCTGCTCTGCTCTCTCCACAAGGTCAGCTGTAGACTATCAGGCCCTCTCTTTTCCCAGAGCCTCTGCTGTGTCTATGGAGCCATCTCTATCCTTCTGTGTTCTCCTGCGTGTTTACTTCCCGAGGCTCCAGCTCAAAAACTCCAACTTTATCCTCTGCCTTGTCGTTTTCTCTGTGAATCCCGGCCCACCATGGGGGCGGGGACTTAACATCCTACTGACGTGGCCCAATCAAAGCCTTAATCATAATTTAATCAAGTAAGAGTGAAACCTCTTAATCCAATCCAATCTAATATGCCCAGAGTGTTGAAATAGATCAGTTCACAAACATAATCCAATATCTATTTTTGGAACTCATAAACAATATCAAACTTTGACAATTTAGTTTTTCATATACCACCCATAATGGCAAGAGAAGAAAACAGAGGAAACATTTCACAAATATTAATCAGAAGATAGCAGTACTCTAAACTCTAATGATGATGGTGAAATCTGATCTGTTATATAAGTAAAATCTCAAGACTATGAGCCTTCAGTTGATGATATTCTAGCCTAGATGAATTTTCTGAAACTCAAGAATGAGTAAGTGAATATATTTCTGAGGACAAAAAGGAAATATGGTATTCTCATCGAGTTCAATAGACAGGATTTCTTCATGCTGTATATTGAAACAAGAGCTGCAACCATCCCATTTTGCTAACAGGGCATGTGAGAGCATTCTTTCTTTCATCTTTTATGACATTTATGAGCCAAAGTTTATGTGATACAATTCAAAAGAGGCCAAATATTGAAAGTAGGTGTACATACAATGGAGGAATGGAAGGAAACAAGATGCAGAAATGAAAAAAAAATTCTTTGTATTCATCATTCTAAATAGTGTTTATAAATCTAAAAATAAAAATGTTTTGCAATTATGTGGCAAAGATGTCCATCCTCTCTTCAACAAAATTACATACTATCAAAGGTTTCAAAAAATTCATCAAATATTGTGTTTAGATTATGAAAGTGCAAGAAGAACCAGAAGTAATGATAAGCTAGAATCTATTAAGAAATATATTTGAAATCTGGATGAAATAAGATGTCTAATTTGTTGGCATAAAGTTATCCATATATTTCCTTATAACCTTTTTTTTTTTTTTTAAGATTTATTTATTTATTCTCCCCCTTTCTCGTTTGCACTCACTGTCTGCTCTACGTGTCTGCTCGTCTTTTTAGGAGGCACTGGGAACCGAACTTGGGACCTCCCATGTGGGAAGAAGGTGCCCAATCACTTGAGCCACCTCTGCTCCCTGCTTGTTGTATCTCTCATTGTGTTTCTTTGTTGTGTCTCCTCATTGCATCATCTTGTTGCATCCGCTTGCCGCACCAGACCGTCACGTCAGTTCACTGTCTTGCTCATCTTCTTTATGAGGCAGAGGGAACCAAACCCGGGACCTCCCATGTCATAGGCAGGCACTCAACTGCTTGAGCCACATCCACTTCCCTCCCCTTATAACTTTTAATTTCTGTAGGATCTACAGGAGGGTCTCAATGTCAGCACTATTGTCATTTGGGGCCAGATAATTATTTGTTTTCTTGCAGAGGGCTATCCTCTGTATTATTGATGTTTAGCACCATCCCTGGCCTCTACCCATTAGATATCTTCCCCAGTTGAGACAACCAAAAAAGAATCCAGACATTGCCAAATGTCAGTCTGGGGTAGGGATGGGGGGATGGCAGGCAAAACCGCCCTAGGTTGAGTACCATGATCTATAGTCAGGTCTCCTCTTTCCTTGTTGATTTTGGTAATTTTCTTTACTCTTTTATTCTTGGTCAGTTTATAAAAAGATTAATCAATTTTATTTTTCTTTTCAATGAACAACACTTGGTTTCATTTACATTCTCTCTTGTTTTTCTGTCCTCTATTTTACTGATTTTCAGATCCTTATTATTTCCTTTCTTCTACTTAGGTTTATTTGCTTTTCTTTTTTCTAGTTTCTTGAGGTTGAAGCATAGATAATGGATTTTAGATCTTATTTTCTTTCCAATAAAATCATTTTAAGCTTTAAGTTTTGCTCTAAGCACTGCTTTAGCTGCATCCATGTGTTTTCATTTCCATTCAGTTCAAGGTATTTTCAAATTTCCCTTGTGATTTCTCCACTGACCCATGGGGTTATTTAGAAGTTGTTGTTTAATTTCCAGGTATTGGTCAAATGGAAAAACAGGGAAAGGGTATTTTAGGCAAAGGAAATGAAATAGGTAGCGGTAGATATTACCAAAGTAAATGGCATATTTGGAAAAGAGCCAGCAACTAGACAAAGCCAGAACACAGTAGGCAGCATGGAGAGAAAAGATGTGGCAAGAACTGAAGCAATATCCTAGAATGATTTTATTCGCCATGCTAAAGAAGCTTGAACTTTATCTTATAAGCAATGCTACATCGACATTCATGCTTTAAGACCAAGAATCTGTCACATAGTGTGTAAGAATAGTTAGAGAAAGCCAAACAGAAAAATCAGTAGGAATGTATTATTAAGAGTCCAGGGAAAATGCAGGGATGGAATTCAGATGTAGAATAAGAAGTATTTTGGGCTGAGTGAATATGAAGGAAAGGACAATGTGCCGAACAAAGTTTCTCATTTAAGCAAGTGGGTAGATAATTAGGCTACTAATGGAGATAAGGAATATAGAAAATCATAGCAGCTAAGTAGAAGGGCAGACAAGTTCCATAAAAATATGATCTTTCAAAAGCAAGTGACATGTCAACATCCTTTGAAACACAATTATTAACAATGCAATGGATATGCAATATGCACAATAAACACCACCAGAAAAGTCCTGTGTTTTGTCTACTCTATACTCACCTCCTCCTATGATTCCCCCAAAGACTCAACCCATTTGCAGCATTAGCTCAAAATTCAGAATTTCATCTCTAAATCACGACCAGGTATGAATGAGTCTCCTCAAGTACAGTTTTGTTTTGTTTTGTTTTGTTTTTAGTATGTTTTAAAATAAAGTTTAATTTTTAAAAAACTTTGGTTTGTCTTTTTACCTCTTTTCTACCAGAAATATAACACATTTAGAAAAATACATAAAAGCAAATATATAAATTAACAATTTATAAAGCAAACACTCATGTAACTGCCAAAGAGCCATTATGAGTGTCCTAGAAACCCTGTCTGCTTCCCTCCCCTAACATCTCTTCCCCTAAGAAGTAACCACTGACATGCTTATTACAATAAATATTCCTTTGCTTTTACTGTCTAAGGATACATCCCTAAATGCTCTGGTTTATTTTTCCTTGTTTTTGAACTCTACATAAATAGAATCATACAGTACATATTCTTTTGTGTCTGGCTTTTTTTTTCAGTCAACATTGGTTTTTAAGATTCAACCATATTATTGTATAGAGCTGTAGATCATTTATTTTTGATTTGTGAGTATATCATTTCATTCAATCTATTCCTAATGGACATTAGGGTTGTTTCCAGTTTGGGGCTATTATGAGGCCATTAGGAACATTCTTGAATATGAGCATATAATACATGAGTAATTCTAGTGTGTATATCTAAGAGTAGAAGTACTACGTTATACAATGTGCCTATTTTCAGCTTTTCTAGATATGACCAAACTGATTTTCCAAGTGGTTTACACCCCTATCAGCAGGTTATGAGGAGTCCTTTTGCTCAAGTTTTCTTCAAGAGTGTCTTGTCTATTTGGTAGCTTTTTTATTTTAACGGCCAAATTGTATTTTTTGGTGTTTTTTTGTTTTTTGTTTTTTTTTTCTATCCCCACCCCTTCATTGTTTTGTGCCCGCTGTCTGCTTTCTGTGTGTTCTTCTGAGTCTGCTTGTCTTCTCTTTAGTCGGCACCAGAAACCAATCCTCGGACCTTCCAGAGTAGAGAGAGGCTATTCAATTTCTTGTGCCACCTCAGCTCCCTGATTTGCTGAGTCTCTCATTGTCTCTCTTCTGTCTCTCCTTTTTGTTGCATCACCTTGCTGCGCCAGCACTCTGCATGGGCCTGCACTCCTTGCGGGCCAGCACTCCATGTGGGCCAGCTCTCCTCTAGGGTCAGCTTGCTGCACGGGCCAGCTTGCTTTTTCACCAGGAAGCCCCGGAAATCGAACCCTGGACCTCCTATATGGTAGAAGAGAGCCCAATACTTGAGCCACATCCGCTTCCCTTTTTATTTTAAAATAATTTCAAACTTACAGGGCAATTAATTGCAAGAATAATATAAAACCAATACAGAGAACTCAAAACCAATAGAGGGAGCGAATGTGGCTCAAGCAATGGAGCACCCACCTCCCACATGCAAGGTCCCAGGTTTGGTTCTCAGTGCCTCCTGAAAAAACAAAAACAAACGAAAAAACCAACTCAGGTAAGCTGATGTGGCTCAGTGGTTGAGCACCGGATTCCCACATGAGGTCCCAGGTTCAATCCCCGGTACCTCAAAACAAACCAAAACAGAACAAAAAAAAACAATAGAGAACCCTACCCAGATACCCAGATTTACCAACTTTTACCATTTTGCCACATTTGTTATATCTTTCTTTCCATCTAACTATCCTATCTATCCTATCTATTTCCTAAACATTTGAGAGTAGGCTGCATACAACAGGCTCCTTGAACACATAATACTTCCACGTATACTTCCTAAGAACAAGGACATCTTCTTATATAACTTCATTAAGTACAGTTATTAAATTCAAGAAATTTAACATTGATATATAAGCATATCAATATTTTTTCAATTCCATTTTTTTTTTCAATTGTCCCAATAATATTCTTTTGGGTATTTTCTCCTCTGTTATTAGATCCAGTCCAGGATCTAACTGCCATTGTCGCTTAAGTCTCTCTCTCTCTTTTTTATTGTGAAAACATATATACAACATAAAATTTCCCATCTCAACCATTCCCAGGCATACAACTCAGTCCTCTCACCAACTGGGCTCTTGGTTCCAACCTCCGAGTCATTCATTTCAATGAAAGGTGGTATGTGTTAGCGTCTCAGTAGTTTTGTCAGCCTGCTTCCTATCAGAAAAATTTTGGGGGTCCAACAGCGTTTTTTCATATTGAACAGTTTCTTTTCTCTCAGTGCTGCTGTAACAGGCCTCCTGTGAATTTCACTGAGAGTCACTGCATTAGACAAAAGCCATACCTACATATATCTTCAAAATAAGCCCTACTCTACTTTGGGCTCCTGCTAAAATGGCTAGAAGTCCTACTGTTTGATGAGAGCCATTTTGTGTGACTGGACAGTACTCTGAGGTACATACTACCTTTTGGTCTTGCTGAGATCTTAACAAAAGGTTTTGCAGTCATACCTTCAGCTTCACCACCATTCTGGCAGTGCCCTTGGATTGATCTTTGCTAGGAAGCCATGTCTTATTTTACCGTCATCATATGCCATCCACAGAGGCTGAGCATTCTCAAAACCACCAAGTCCTGGCTCCCTTTTTTTTAATAGTCCTTCCTTCAATTTATTTCCCTCCTCTCACATTTTACTGTAAGTATCAAAAAAAAATCAGAAGGCACCTTCAATGTTTTGTTTGGAAATATCCTTAGTTAGATCTTCCAATTCATTAGGCACATTTTCTGCTTTCTACATACCTACAAAATAATTGTGTTACTAAACTTTCTGCTACTACATAATAAAGATCCCCTTTTCTCCAGTTTCCTTGCCTATAAGCCCTCACAGTTATATCTTCAAAGTCCCAATTTTATAAAAAATGTGTTCAAGGTACTCTAATCTTTCACTAACACTCTCCCAAAAGTCTATTGCCCAGTTCCAAAGTTACTCCCACATTTTAGGTTTTAGTTATAGAAGCACAACACTTCTGGTACCAAAATCTGTAGTTTCCTATTTCTATGTACCAAATCACCTTCCAGCTTAACAACTTAAAACAACAAATATTCTTTATCTCACAGTTTCTGTGGGTCAACAATCCAGTTAGGCTTAGAGGGGTCCCTCTGGCTCAGGGTCTCTCACAAAGCTACAATGAGGTGTTGGCTAGGACTGCAATCATCTGGCTGGACAGGGGAAGAATCCCCTGTCCAGCTCACTCACCTGACTGTCGGCAAGTCCCGGGTCCTAACTGGCTGTTGGCCTTAGACATCAGTTCCTTGCCACATAGGCCTCTCCATAGGGTATGTATTCATGCTTTTATGTAATTCCTCCTCTTGCATTTAAGCTGGATCTAGCGACTGCTTCGAATGAATAGTATGCAACAAAAGTGATGGGATGTCATTTCTAAGATCAAGTTACAGAAAGACTGACTTTCATCTTGGGTACTTGCCCTCTCTAGTTCTCCATCTTGGAGTCCTCACACTGGGGAAAACAAACTGCTATGCTGTGAGTAGCCCTATAGAGAGGAAGCCAGATTCATACCCAATAGTCTTGCTTCAGAGTCAGTACTCTGAACTGAACTGAATTGAATTTGCTATAATGCTTTCAGTTTGTGATAGGCAGCCTCTATAATGGCCCCTACACTTGCTAGCTCTGTCACCTTGAGCAAATTATTTAGCCTCTATGTTTCTGTTTCATCACCTATAAAATGGGGACAGTAAAAGTACGTACCTCAAGGATTAAATGAGTTAAAGCATGTAAAGTGCTTAGAACAGGGCTTAGTGTTCATTAGCTGTTGGCTATTATTAGAAACTAGTGATAGAAAGGAGTCCTGATGCCCATGTTCCCTCTTCCTTATCCCATACTTCTCAAAGTGGGGTATACATAACAAAAGGGATACAAAAAGTCACAGGATGAAAATGGTGCATCTTTGAACATCTTTTTTCCTTCAAAATCTTCCAGGACAATTAAGTTAAAATTAGTAAATAGTAAAATAAACAGAGAATATAATGTAAAATTCTAACCAATATTTAAGACAAGCCTCCAGAATACAAAAGAAATGTTGACAGCACTTGTCTACAGTAGAGATACCTTAATTCTCCTTTGCTTTTCAGGTTACTTTAAGGAAAGGTTTTAAAAGGCCTGATTTAATGGCTTATAAATTATATACAATGAATCAGAAGATGATACGAAGATGCGCAAAGCTTTTAAGTGTTGGCTTTAGTGAATAAGAAGAGCAAAGATATAGGTATAGAAGGTTGTACTGCTTTGCTGTGTTTTTGGAAGAGATAGAGGCAAAAATTTGTTTGAGTAGGGAAAGAAGATGAATTTGAGACCAATTAGACCTTCTTTCCATTCTTTATTTTTCTTCTTTCTAGATGTTTCACCGGGTCAAAAATTTTAATATCACTATTTTAGTTTTCCTTGGCTGTTCAAGCAAATACCATGCAATGGGTTGGCTTAAACAATGGGAATTTAATGCCTCACAGCCTTGAGGCTAGGAAAAAGTCCAAATCAAGGTGTCATCAAGGCGATGCTTTCTTCTCCAAGACTAACATTCTGGGGTTGTTTGCCGATGGATCCTTGGTCCTGGTCTCTCTGTCATATGACAATGCATATTGTAGCCTCTCCTGGCCTCTCCCTTCTCTTCCAGGTTCCAATAACCTTCAGCTTCTTGTTCCCCATGGCTTTCTCTCTATCTGTCTGAATTTCATTCTGCTTTCAAAGAACTCCAGTAAAAGGATTAAGTGAATTCTAAACAAGAATGCAGTGCATTAACCTAGATCATAAGCTTTGAAGATAACACATATTTCAAGAACCAAAAAGAGAAAACGGGAGTTAATGAAGGAGAACTACAGTGTACTTGTTGATTACAGAAAAAGACTAAAGGACCTGAACAAATGTATCTTTCAAGTTGTAGTCTTTCTTACTTTCCTTCCCATCACTGGTATGTGTGCACTGACCACCCCTTCAAACATACAATTTAAAGTCTACGCGTTGGGAAGCAGCTGTGACTCAATCAGTAGGACTCCCGTTTACCATATGGGAGGCCCCGGGTTCGGTTCCCGGGGCCTCCTGGTGAAGGCAAGCCCGCCCACACGGCGTGGTTAGCTGACCCAGCAAGCACAAGCAGCAAGGGGGGGATAAATGAATAAATAAAAAAATAAAATAAAAATAAAGTCTACGTGTTTTCGCTTAATTGTTTCCAAACTTATTTCCTAGTTTATAAATTTTAAAATAACAAAATTCTACATCCTGGTTTGAAACATAACAAACAATACTGGTTTATGTATAAATGCCATATTAAAACAAACAGCAAAGGCAGCTTTCTTATCGTATACAACTAGAAGATTACTGTCTATTTTAGCATCATTCATTAAGGCTTTCATTTGTACTTAAAAATTTTATTCACTGCAAAACCCTGATTCCAAGGTCTTTTTACCTCATACTTAAACAGCTACAATAATAATTGATCTCCCTGACTCTAGTCCGTCCCTGAACTACCCTATGCATAGAACTCAATTACAAAACAGTATTTAAAGTTAAATATTGCTATACTCAAAATGTTTTCAAGAATTCCTTATTGTCTATAGAACAAAGTGATCTGGTATTCAATATCCTCTCATTTCTACCTCAAAACATCTCTTCCATTCTATCTCTTCTGGACAAAACTGATCTCTTCATTATTCCCCAAACTTTCCTTCCTCCTTTCTTTTTACTTCACAAATGTCAAATCAGTATCCTTTACTTTGGGTCAGGGACCTTTCTAGGCACAAAGGATACAGCAGTACCCTCAGGGAGCTTACATTCTAGTGAAGGTGAAGGGAGAAAGACAATAAATATACAGCATATCAGATGGTGGTAGGTATTTTAGGGGAAAAGATGGGGAACAGGAGATAGGATAAATGTTGGGCAAAGCAGTAGGGAACTGCCATTTATATAGGGTCAGTGTCAACGATAACATGACATTTGAGAAGAGATCTAATGGAAGCAAGAAAGGAAGTCATGCAGGGGGTCAGATGTGGCTCAACTGGTTGGGCGTCCGTCTCCCATATGGAGGGACCCAGGTTCAATCCCCGGGACCTCCCGGTAAAAAAGATAAAATAATAAAATAAAATAAAATAAAAAAAAAGAAAGGAAGTCATGCTGATATCTGGGGAAAGAACTGGGGGATCCAGACAAGTGCTAAGGCCCTAAGGCTAGGGTGTATTTGATATGTTCACATAATGACCAGAAGGCATGTATAACCCCAGTGGAATGAGCTGGGAAGAAAAGCAGAAGACAAGGAGGTCAAAGGCATAAGCAAAGAATAAATTACATAGGGCCTTACTGGCCAAGTAGTATACTTTACACTGGGTGAGATAGGTACAATATAATCTGACATTTAAAAAGATCACTCTAGCCACTGTGTTAAAGACAGACTTTGGGGGTGGGGGTGGGGGTGAAGGAGATGGCAGAAGCACAGAGGCCAGTTAGAATATTATATTAATAATACATGCAAGAGGCAATGGTGGCAAAGGCCAGGATAAAAGCAATGGGGCTCATAAGAAGTGGTCAGTTTCAAGTTTCATATTCATTCTTATAAACAAAACAAAACAAAAACAACAACAACAATCCTGCTATGAATATTAGTGTACAAGACTGTGTGAATATAGGTTTTCATTCTCTTGGGTAAATATCTAGGAGCAGAACATGCTTATTCTTGACACCATGCCTTTGCTTATGCCATTTTTCCACCTGGCTTGTCTCCATTCAGTTCTGCCAGAATTTAGCTTACATCATACCTCCTCGAAAAAACTCCTTCTGCAACCAACCTCTCCTTCAGTGATTACCCATTTCTCTGAACTCCTGCTGACAAAGCCCAAACCATTGATTCACTGGCATGAGGACTTTGTTATAATGCATGATTATTTCTCTCTTTAACTTCTATGTCCTTTCATCCCATTGTCCTGGAGGAAGAAAATACTGCACAACTCTTTGTTGCCTCATTTTGGTGCATAAAAATGATTATTCAATAAATGTTTGCTGGTAATAAAACTAAATCACTCAGAAAATACTATCCTTAAAAAAAAATAAAAATTTAGGGGAGCAGATGTAGCTCAAGTAGCTGAGCACCTGCTTCTCGTGTTTGAGGTCCTGGATTCAATACCTGCCGTCTCCTTCAAAAAAACATTTTTTTTATCATGTGCTCACTCCCTCCTTAAACTGCCAAAGTCAAAGAGATGCCCCACACAGCTGTCCCTGAAGAATCTCTGCCCATGACCCAAGCCCAAACATCATCGTGAGCTACAGTTGACAATAGCTGTTTACTAGCCCCAACCAGTTTCTCTGAACCAGTGGTTTTCGAAGTGTGGCATCTGATCCAGCAGTCCCAGAATCACCTGGGAGCTTACTAGAAATGTAAATTCCCAGGCCCACCCAGCTCTTCTGACTGAATTCTGGAGAAGGGGATCAGCAATCTGTATTCTGGTGCGGGACAAAGTTTAAGAATTACTGCTCTGGCTTAAATATTTAACCAATTACCATGTGTAGCAGTTTGATATTATTGATTAATTCCAAAAAGAAATAATGAATTATGTTTGTAAACTGGTCTTTTCCTCTGGGCGTATTAGAGGGTATTGGATTCAGAGGTTTTACTTTTACCTGATTAAATAATGATTAAGGCTTTGACTGGGCCACATCTGTAAGACATTGAGTCCTTGCCCCCTTGGTGGGCAGGGACTCACAGAGAAACTGCACAACTGAGAAGGGAGGTTAGAGTTTTGATATTGGAGCCTGGGAAGTAAACACACAGAGGAGCAGAGCAGCTGAGCCCGGAGAGAAACGGAGTCCCAAGGAGAGAGGAACCCAGGAAGCCTGTGCTCTTGGCAGATGTCGTTGAGGCAGCCATCTTGCTCCAACATGTGGCAACAGACTTTTGTGAGGGAAGTAACTTATGCTTTATGGCCTGGTAACTGTAAGCTTCTACCCCAAATAAATACCCTTTATAAAAGCCAACAGATTTCTGGGATCTTGCATCAGCACCCCTTTGGCTGATTAATACACCGTGTTTAACCAAGAGACTTCCACTACAATTCTATCCTAGCTCACATCCTCATTCCTCTAGATCATCATCTTTTTTGTTTTTTGTTTTATTCTTTTTTTTCAATCATCATCTTAAGTCCAAGCCTTCCAGAGGGCTCATCTCCTACATCTCCATACAACCACTCTCTGATCCCATCTCCTGTTCTTCCTAGTTTTTCTAAATCTCTTTAGTGCCAACTGTACTTTTCTTTACCACTTCACCTAAGCCACTCATGTGGCACCATAACCTAGCATTGATATTACTAATAATGATATTGTCTTAGTTTGCCAGGGCTGCTATGACAAATACCACATAATAGGTTGTCTTAAACAACAGAAATTTATTGTCGCAAGATTTTGAAGGCCCAACGTCCAACATCAAGTGATTGGCAGGCCTTGCTTTTTCTTGGAGCATTTCAGCAATCCTTATCATACAGTGAGCGTTCTCTCCATGTTCCTCTGATCTCCGCTGATTTCTGGCTTCTTCTGACTCACTACATCTGAATTTCCTTTGCTTATTAAGACTCCAATCATACAGATCCAATCAATAGGATCTCTGAAGATCCTATTCACAAATGAACCCACATCTTAACTAATACTAGCATCTTCAAATGTCCTATTTACAAATGGGTTCACAACCACAGGAATGTGAATTAAGACTTGAACATGTCTTTATGGGGGGGACCTGATTCAATCTCCAACATACACTACGCAGACCAAAAACTAGATCTTTTGATTCACAATCTATGATTCCCATGTCTTAGGTCAAAACCATCAGTCCCTCACTACTTTATTTCTAAGATGGCTGATAAATTTTTCCAAGATCACCCCATTAAAATTTCTAAAAATTATCACCCACTTTTCACTACCTGGAAAAGTAATTAGTCTCAAGTAATTAATGGAAATGGAATTAGAATTTAGGTTTCCTTACTCTCATTTCTCTACTTTAGCCTTGTATCATGATGAATGATAGTAGTGATAAAGTGGATACTACTCAGTAAATAAGAGAAGAAGTTAAGTGTGGTATACAAAACTTTGGGGCCAGACAGACCAGGGTTCAAATCCTAATTCTGCCAATTCTAAATTGTGTGGCTTTAGCAAGTTACTGAAATTTTGGTGTTCTCATCTGTAAAATGAAAATAGTTAACTCCTAGGTGTGCTGAGGACTAAGGAAGGTATATGCCTAACATATAGGTTATTATTCCTTAAACAGTTCAAAAAAAAAAAAAAAAAACAAAATAAAACAAAACAAAAAATCAGCTTCTTCCAACAGAAAACAGTGTGAAAAGAAATAAAAGCCATAGCATTAAAAAAGATGGGATTGAGTTTCCAGCCCTGCCATTTACTAAGGTCCATGTACTCAGTCTCTTTCCTCATGTATAATGGAGATAATGATACTTAGCCCATAGCACTCTTGTGAGGATTAAGCGAGCTAACACATAAAAGCACTTTATTAAGTGAATAGCATCATATTAAGATATCATTATTATTTGTGTACACATACTATCACTGTGTTATAAATTCTTTAAGGGCATGAGATGTCTCCATCTTTGTATTTGTAACAGCTGCTAGCTAGCACAGTCCTCTACCCATTACTGGTATTCATTAATATTGGCAGAATTGATTTACTAGGAGTACAAAACTGAACTATGACTAACAACACTTCAATATGAAATCTAGAGGTTCATCCATATAGAATATGACTAAGGAAGAGCCTGGTGCCAGCCTAGCTAAGATCAGCTCAGAAAGGGAGAACACATCCTGCCTTCTGAATTTAAATAAGATGTCTAAAATTTTGTTTACTGAGTATAAATTGTATAATCATCAAACAAGTAAGTTCTCTGAATACAGGAATCATGTTTGTCCGCCTGTCTGTCTCTACTCCCCTCCCCCACCCTGTTTGTTTTGGACCATGAAGAAGAGAGAGGGAGAATAAATGACATAATGAATGCTTAATAGTACTGCCTCTCCCCTCTCCTAAAAATAAAAAAAAATTAAAATAAGTTTAGAAAAAAACAATGCTTCCATCACGAGACAACCTTAATGAGGCTTCCCTAGTTTCAAATATGTAAAATACTAATTTTAGGGGCAATGTTTCACATAAATGCATTTGTAATTAAAAAAAAAAAAAAAAAAAAAAAAAAAGACTTCATTTGTGTTTATCAAAGTTCTCCTTTCATGAGTTCAATGACATTTTCAACATGACAAAGAAAGCACTCAGGGGTAGCGAGCAGTCTCTCTATGCAAATGTTCAATGCAAAAAGTTTGCTTGCTCTAGTTATTTTAAGCATCTATTCCGTGTCACATGCTATGTTAATCATGTTCATAGATTATCCCAAATTTTCACAACAGTCTGGCATGACAGGTGTTATTTTCTCTTTGACAAGAAACTGAGGTTCACAGAGGTTGTTACTTGTTTGTGGCCATCCAATTGGAAATTGAAGTAGTAGAATTTAGACCCAATGAAATCTGTCTCTAAAACCCACATTCTTTGAACCCTACTATGCTGCCCACTGATGCTACCAAATTCACTAAAGAGGAAGGTGACTCAGCAGAAAAGTGGGGGAGAAGATCTGGCAAAGAGGTAGAAAACGAGGACACAGAGGAGGAAATTAATGACCACGTTTAACCACATAAACCAAAATGCGTGGATGAGCTATAACTTTTATTCTTCAGCTCTACGGGTTCTAAGAATATCCACATCACCCAGAGGTCCTGATAACACATAACTCAGTAATTTTTCTAGAATACCCAGAAACAATGTCTTTCTCACTGCTGGCACCTCACCAAGCACGCAATGCAGTTGATATGCTTCACGGCTTTCTTATGTTCACGAGGATATAAACACTCTTACACAACTGGATGTCTTTCTGGCATACTTACTGTTACATAACATTCACTTCACAGAATTTTAGAATTAGAAGAGGTTCTGTCCAATTCTAGTATCTTATGGATGTGGAAACTGAGACTTAGAACAGTTAATGATTGTCCAAAGTCACAAGGCTGGGTACTCGTTAAACCTAGACTAAAACTGGGATCTCCTATTCCTAGTCCAGTAAGTTCTCTCCCCTGTATCTTAGTACCTCCCTCTTAATGCCTGATCACCTAGATTTTCTTCTCTATACCTGAGGGTTAAGCAGTTATGGCTACTTAGGGATATTTTGATTTAATTCAACAAATGTATGGGGCACCAGGCTAGATGATGCAGATAATAGATAAATTTTTTGCCCTCTTATACAATGCTACCCAAACTTTGTTTTCATGGTACACATTTTTAAAAATGAAAATATGTTTATGGCATACTTTGGCAAACAAACTAGGTTGCACATGGGAAGTCCCAGGCCCCACCGGATTGCTCTAGGGGCTGCGGGAAACAGATATCTTAGTATACTTGTATCTCAATTCAACATGCGGCACACTGGCTGGGAAGCTCTGTTCTGGAAGCTAATAAGTAAAGAGAATTGAGACAAATATACAAATAACTATAATCTGAGTACAAAAGGAATAACTGACTTGAAGCACTGCCTGCTTTCGTCAAACAAAACTGAGTGGAGGGGAGCAGATGCAGCTCAAGTGCTTGAGTGCCTGCTTCCCATGTACAAGGACCTGGATTCAAATCCCAGTGCCTCCTAAAATAAAAATAAAAAAATTTTAAAGCATGGAAAATGGGATTAATTCAACTTGCTTCCTTTCTTAACTCCTCTTCCAAATAAATCAAAAGACAGAATAACCTAGCTTTCTGGTTGACAGATAGTGCTGATCAGTCCCACTGACAAGGCTGCAAAGAGCCTAGACATGTTTGACTGACTAGTTCATAGGCAAGTAAAAACTACTTAAAGCACATCAGTTTCTCAGAAAAGTTCTTTGAGTTCTTATGAATACCACAAAAATAAAATAAAGGGGAGGAAATTACATTTCAAGGTGATCTCCAATTCGAGAATCAGGGAGGGAACCCTCCCCCTCCCCCCACCTGCCAGCACACACCTATGATCAAGCTCCATCTCCGTAAACCTAGTTTAAATTGTGCCTTCTCATATTTATAAATTTAGCCTGCCTGAGCCAAGTAGGTTCCTGCAACTCCAGACATCTGTGCTGAAGGGCAAAGGGCAAAGTAAAACTTCAAAAGCTGGCTAGTATCCAAGGGCATCACATCTACTAGGCTTCCTTAGCAACGCACAACAGCTGTCTGCTCAAGAGAGGATACCGCCATCTTTGCAAGAGACTACAGATGTTCTTGTTTTCACAACTAAAAGCAGTTTTTTTTTCTATATTATTTTCCCTGTCACTCTCCTGAAGATGATCACATTCCATAATTTAAAAATCTCTCTAATCCTGTTTCCCTCCATGCCAAGTTACAATGCCATAGTTAACAATAAATTAAAACAATGTAAGGTATTAAGTTCCTGGCAAATATAGAATGCTTGATAAATATCTAGTTATTATTTACTATTCTAGTTGCTACAGACTAGGTACATAACTAAGGGCAAATCACTCTTTGTGACTTAATTACTTCTCTTATAACAATTAACAACAACAGTGGCGTGCTTCCTAAGACTATTGTGAAGGACAATAAAAATTTTTAAATAAAAATTTACAAACGCACATCCCTAATTAGGAATCATGCCATCTATTGGCTCTCAATATCTAAAGAGATGGCTTGAACATCAAGGTCAGTACCCCCAAAACAAAACACAGGTTGAACCTGAATGGACCAAGAAGAATGCAGAATGCCGCTCCTGAGTGACCAGCTCACTAACCTGCCCACTTGCCTCCTCTAAATCTACCAAAGCCCAGGGGATGGCACTATGCTGTGAGCTCAGCACTTGGGCCTAAGTCTAACAAGACAAACAATGTTTTAAAAAAAAAATCACAATCACTGCAGGTTTTAAAAACCTAACACCTGTGAGTTTCTTAGAAGGGGATGTGGCAGTCTGTGCTCAGTGGGGAAGGCCATTTGTGCAAGAGCAGAACCTCGCGGCTTTCCATTCCTTATATGTGCAAGTGCAAACCCTCACCCACAGCACTCTGTACTCACCCAGAGGTACATCATGTCAGATGGGCTGCTCAAACTCAGCGGTCAGTTGATCTTGGACTGCAAAAAGGCACGTAGGAAAGGAGGTGCCAGAATGGGGGGCAAGGTTTGGGGTGGGGAGAAACCCCACCCCCCAAAATCCCTTGAGTTTAAAAATCCTAAAACCGACTGGTCTCCTCCCCCCTCCTCCCTCCTCTCCAGCTGACTGTTCTGTTGTTCTCTCTCCTCCCTCTCGCCCTCCCTCCCTCCCAGCTCCCCCTGCCCCTCCTTCTCTCTCTCTGGGAGTTCCCAGCCCCGTGTGTCTGAACTGGAGTATACAGCACACACACTCTGGATTTTCCTTCAGAGAATCTCTCTCTGTCATTCTACTTCTAGAAACTCAATCACCACCTCACAAAGATTATTGCAAAAGGCAGGAATGGGTGGGATTACTAATAAACCACCAACCCCAAGTTTCTAATGCTAGACATAAGCTAATTTAAAATGGGTTCTTTAAACATGAATGAAGCAATCAAAAAAGTTCTGCCTCCAAGATCAAGGAGAGTGAGCCAAGCCTCCCCTCTGTCCCAATTCTTCTGGAGCCCCTGGCAGAAGCCAAGCATGAACACAGAAACTGCTCAAAACCTGCATTCCCTTCCTGCAATGTCAGCCTTATGCCTCTATTCTTTATAAAGTTTCACCACTAATAATTCTCATCCTATAAGATTTTAAAACACAAGAAAAAATATATACAAACTCAAATAGGTTTTTCATCTCTTTTATTATTACTGCTCTAGTTCAGATCAACAGAGCCTCCCTTCTGAAAGTGGAAAAGACAAGGGTTTAGAGTCAAGTGGACCTTGAGCCCCTAGTATGCTGCCGACACTTTATTAGGCACAGGAACAGGGCAGGGTACAAGGCCTGGGATTGAATTCAGTTTCTATCATTATGGCCTAGGGAAAGTTATTGAACCTGTCTAGGCCTCTGTTTTCTTAACCAAACCAAACCAACAAACAACAACAAAAAAAAAAACCGGTATAATACTCGTTGGGGAGTTGTTATAATTAGATCAAATGATATAACCATGTTAACGATTTGTCGTGTTTCTCATGACCACGTTTTCTAATTTCAGGTCAGTTCAAACATTTATTAAGTGCCTCCTTTATGCCAGGCAAAGCTTTTATCCATTATCTCCAATGGTGAAGGAGTATTATCAAATCACCTGTCCTAGTAGTTTTTATTCAGAAAATAATGATCAATGAATTCTCTCCATACAACAAAAAGCCACCTAATGGCCTTTGCTCATAACATTATTTCCCTGCCTGAATACCCACGCTCCTCTCATTTCTCCAACCCATTTCTCTATATTCAAATCCCAAAGTCCACCCCAGCTGCAAGTGCTCTCTCCCCTGGTCTGTGGGCCACAGCCTGGTGTTTGTAACACAGCAGTCTCCACTTCTGCCAGTTACCACTATAGCTATTCGTATACCAATCTTATCTCCTCTACCCACATCTTTCAGGGGAGAGAACTAAGACCTGGTCTTTGATCTATTTTTGTCCATGGAGTCTCTTGCATAGTACCTAGTACACAATAGGTGAACAGTAAATTCTCAAAGGATTATTCATTTTGAGGAATATTGCACTCCTTTATCTCATAAAAGGAAAAACAGAACAAAAACAAGAGGCCTACCTCCTTCCAGCTGCCTCAGGGTTCTGGTTTCCTCAGACCTGTTGTAACAGCTCTCTCCTGCTAATAAAATCTCCAAGGTCTGCAAGTCTCACACCCAAGACAGGCCCTTTGTAGGGATGGTCCATTCACTCTCCCTACCTAATACTCCTCACTGCACTGGTGTCCTAAGGTAGAGTTCTTTTTGTTTTCTTAGGGTAGAAAGTAAAGTCACTTTTACTTTTCTTCCACACTGAATATGTGCCTTCCTCCAGAGAGTTAACAATACCTTTTTTCTCTCCCTGCCTTAAACTCCCAGCTCATTTAAATTTGGAGAGCTGGGCCAAGTATTCTTAGCCTAGGCCAAATTTTTATTTTTCTTTATGCAGAACCTCTCTCCTTCCTTTAAAGGAAGATTACCTCATTTCCAGTAAAAAAGAGGAATAAGAACTTTCAAGCCAAAAACTAGGATAGTTACAAGATACTTTAAAAAAAAAAAGGAAAACAAATCTTGACTTTCCATAAACTGTAACTTAGACTCTTTGGTGTATATGAAAGGTGTTCATACCTGTTCTGCCAATGTCTTATGTATCAATAATCAAGTTTACATGCAACTTTCCTCTCTAGTTTCATAGCCCATGTCCTAAATCTTAAGTCACCAGGTTTCCCTATATTCCATTCTAAATAAGTATATTAAAATCACACTGGTACAGATTACAGTCTTTTCCAATTCTTTGCAGACATATAATTTTAATACTCACTCTCATTCATCCTTAACCAAGTATCAATAAAACAAATGCAATAAATTTTCACATATTCATCTTGTTCACTTTATGGTGATGTCTTTTAATCGAGCTTGGGGTGGGATAAAGATAAAAACATATCTAGAGCAAAGCAAGAGAAAAATAACTACATAGAGATCCTTAAAATGAAATAGTAAAAGTTTAAATATGTCACAAAACTCTGAAAACTACTTTTAAAACTCTCATGGGCAGAACCATTACAAACTTTAGAACCACAGAAAGTGTTTTGTAAAATCCTACTCTGAATGCATCTCTTCTTTTCTCTGATCAGAATTTTAAAATTCTGGGTAGATAGTCCAGTCAAAAATCAAACTTCTGTGTGTTCCCTTCACACACATACACACACACACACACACACACAAAACCACAGGCAAACAAGTGAACTTTTTTTTTTTTTTTTTTTTTTTACAAAGCAAACATTTATTAACACATTAAACAGTTTTTTGTAGAACTTCTAAAGAAATTCAAGAAAAAATTTTAGTAGGTAACAAAATAATCTATTATTTAAATTCCTTCTCATCAAGATGACTATATTTCATGAAATAGTACATCAGCTGGACAGGTTCATTCTCCTTTTTTATTCATGCTCCTGCATGTCCACATTTCCCTACCTTATAGAAAATAAATAAAAGGGAACAAAGAGGCAGGAGAATAGTTTTTTTTCTTTCAAACCATCAAAGTCAAATAAGGAAGCCAATGCCTTATACCTATGTAGGATTCAAATCAAGACAAAGAGGTATGATAATTCCACACTATGAAGACATAGCTCTGCATGGAGACCACAATGTACACACCCTCCATCAGGAGAACATTTTCTCAGACTGCTCAACTATACTCTAAAACTTATCAGCCTCTATAGTAGATCAGAGGAGCACAGTGTGAATTTGGACATCGGAGAAAGAAGTCTTCCAGAGAGACACAAAAGAAGTCTCTGGCAAGGTTGCTAACGAAAAAAGAAAAATCCCGTAATCTGGGATACCAAGATGGGCGATGCTAGTAATTCTAACCTTATAATGCACCCTGAATTCCTATTTCTGAAACTGTTAGAGATTGTAATGTGAAGTGTCTGGTGGGCAGAAAATGGAGCCACATTTTAGATTCTCTGCCTCAAAGTCTAATAATTCAAGAGACTGCTTATTTTATGCAAGTTTCTCTGTGGGTGTAAAAGACTGGTGACCAGAAGTATGAACACATGGATAACCAGCACTATTTCTCAAAAATGTACCTGAGAAATGAGGCACTGAAATTTTTCCAAAAGAAATCCCAGGCAACGCTCTGTACATAATTTATGCTCTTTTCACTTTCAGAACTGGCAGAAACAACAGACTTACTACAACAACCCTCAGCTATAGAATTAGACCATATAAAGTCTAACTAAATTTGACTTAAAAATAAAAAATAAAAAATAAAAAAAAGCTGAAAGAATGGGGCTCTTTTTTACCTCATTTCCTCTCAGTTTAAAAAATAGTAAGGACTCCCAAAGGGCAGTTCTCTAACAGAATTTTGTTACTCAAAATGTGTTTCATGGACTGGCAGCAGCAGCAGCATCACCTGAGAGCTTCTTACAAGTAAAGAATTTCAGGCCCTACACCCCAGACATACAGAATCAAATGAAGCCCTCGATCTTTCTCCACTACAGCACACTTATTCAGTGATAAAACCAAATCAAGGCCTTCAAAATCCTTGGAAATGTGAGAAGCGAGTATAGCTCAGTGGTTGAGCGTCACCTTCCCATGTACAAGGTTCCAAGTTCAATTCCTGGTTCCTCCTAAAAAAAAATCCTTGGAAATTTTAGCTTGGATATAGCCCTGCACTCTATCTTAATCCATTACCAAGACTGTAAACAATAAAGGATAGACATCAGGTTTGGAACTGAGTGCATGCACACTGTATCTGAATTTCCACTGGCCAAGCCCTGCTGCTACTACTGACATCATCAAGAAAATGGTCCCAGAAACCTCTTGTGAACCATGATTACCTTCTGTTCTGTCTAGAGTAGGCTTCAGATATATGCATGGAGAAAAGGGCACCTCTCAAAGCTGGCCTCTCAGGGAATCTCTAGGCAATTAGGTGATCTTTTAGAGCTCTTTGATGATTTATTAGAGCTCTTGCCCCCAGATTTTTAGGGATCACAGAGCTACATCCTAAAACAGGAAAATTCATTATCTTAAAAGCCCTGTTTTCCTTTATTTTTTTTTTCTCAATCAGGCTCTCAGATAACCTCACATCTTTCTAACTCTGGTATCCTCTCCACTACAATTTTTGAACCTTGTCAAGTTCTCCTAACCCAACAACTTTTTCATTCACCATCTCCTCCATTCTTGTCTTCCACTGCCTCCTTTGTGCAATTGGATTCCAAGGTCCATAATTATAAATCCCTCCCTTGCAAATACCCTCAATTATTTGTCATCTCCATCACTGCCACCTAGCAAAACTCCAGTCCTGGTTACATACAATTATCTGTCTTCTTTATGCCTGTGCTCCGTCAGGTGAATGTTGCTGGAGAAAAATCACATTAACCAAGCTGACTGACTTCACTATATATTCATGAACACAAACCCAAATGGGCATTAAAGAATGCCAAGCAATCCTACCAAAACTGCCCCTGTACGTTTTCCTACTCTTCAAATGACTATGTCTTACTTTCTCCTCAAATCTGCCCATTCTCTCTTCCCCACCCACTCTCAGCTGATGCTCTACCCAAATATTTCATTTTAAAAGAGAATCATTCTGACAGTATCTTCTCTTCTCACCACCAGATAGACAATCGTCCACAGAAATGCATGCATCGCCTTCTTCTTACAATCTGTCACAATGAGGGCAGGCTGTCTCCCATTAGAGGCCTGTCTCACCACTTGTGCTCTAAACCCCCATCCCCTCAAACCTAGGTCTAAATCCCCATCCACTTGAACCTAGATAAAGACTCTGCTGGGACTGCGAGTGCTCCGTCAATCAGCCGCTCTCTCCTGCATCATCAATCTCTCCTCTCACTACTAATCACTGTCATGCCAACAAATAAACATTTCCCATCTTCAGGAAACTTGCCCCTCTGCTCCCATAACCTTATTTACAAATAAAGTGTAAATAAGTACTGTCTGGAAACATCTCTTAAATATTTAAATGTGCACAGCCAGTGGCTCAGCAATTCCAACTCCAAGTGGCCTATCTTAGAAAAGCCCCATGTGTGTAAAAGAAATTCACTGTAGCTATCTGTAAGAGCAAAGAAAAAATTTAAACAATGTCCAATAATAAGTAAATTACTAAGTAAGCCATGTATTTTTTAAAAAGATCCTCCTTTGACTTCTTACCTCCATCTACCCAGCTACCATATCCCCTCACCACTTCACAATAAAACTTCTCAAACAGGTTTCTATGCTTGTCTCTACATCTTCACCTCTTATTTCTTCTTCAATCTACTCAAAATCAAGTTTCCAAGATCTACACTCCATTAAACCAACTCATCAAAGTCAACTACTTCCACATTGCTTAATCCAATGGATATTTTTATTTTGTTATCTTCAATTTATCTGACTTTTTAGCAGGATTTAACAAGTTTGACAACCTTCTTAAAATACTCTCTTCTTCTAGCTTCTGAGATTCAATCCTGATTTTCGTATGCATAATTGGTTACTCCTCCTTAGTATCATTTTCTGGCTTCTCCCTCAACAAAATCCTAAAATGCAAGCGTTCCTTAGGGCTCAACCCTGGGTCATCCTCCTCTTGCTCTCTGAGTTGTCTTATACATTCCCATCGCCTCAAATACCATCAACATACAATAATTACCAACACCTCGCTCCCTGCTCTAGTCTGACTACTTAGCTCACAAGCCCAAAGGGCCCAAACCTGGGCACCACTTCTACCACCACCCCTGAAATCTGCTACACACTGGTGTTCCCTTCCTCAGTAAGTGGCAATACCCAGCAATTATGAAAGCCAGGGACCTTCTCCCATACTCTCACACCCGGTCCATCAGCCAGTCCTTATGTCTGACTTCTCTTGATCTCCACTGCTACCACCTTAACCCAAGCTACCATCATCCCTTTCGTGAACAACGCAATAGTCTTGCTCCCCTTCAAAACATCACACTGCAGCCCACTTTTTTTTTTTTAACATCATTTATTCATCATCAGTCTTTCAAGTTAGTAAAGTTGGGCAGAGCCAGAATGGCAATTTAAATCCCAAACACTTTTGCTGAGTAACAACCGGGTGTTAGTGAGGCCCTGTTACTGAGCAGAGGCAGCAGAGGGTACCCTAAGAACCACAGCACATAGAGCAGTGCTGTCTAAAAAACCCCTTCCCCAGAGGCAACATGGGATTTGGCACTTAAGAGCCAGAAGTTCATCCATTGGCTCTCGGTGCCCACTGATCCCCCTTCAGAGAAGGCCCGGAGGCCTCCAGAGGCACCAAGGAGGCAAGATGGGCTGGACAGACAGCAGAACTGGAGATTCCCCCTACATACTATCCCTCTGGCCTCAATATCCCCATCCACACAACAGAGCCTGCACCCCTGAACGATGACAGCCCACTTTTTAAAGCGAAAATCAGATCACCTGTTTCTATAGCTGCACATTGCACTTAGCAGTTCTCTATCCAACCTATTCTAAGGTCTTTTATGATGTGCTAGGTGCTCACCTCTCCAACCTCATTTCATACCATTATCTCCTTCTCAATCATTATGCTTTAAAAACAACAAGCTGGGAAGCAGCTGTGGCTCAATCGGTGGGGCTCCCGTTTACCATGTGGGAGGCCCTGGGTTCGGTTCCCGGAGCCTCCTGGTGGGGGCGGGCCCGCCCGCATGGCGTGGTTGGCTGACCCGGTGGGCGCGGGCAGCAAGGGGGGGATGGATGAATAAATAAATAAAATCTTTAAAAAAATAAATAAATAAATAAAAATAAAAACAACAAGCTGTGTCAATTTCTAATCTAGAGCAAGACATCCCTTTCCAATCTCCCCTTCAATTGCTATTCCCAGTTCCTGGGATCTCCCCTCCTCTACTTCCATTCTTTGCAGGGCTGGCTCTCTCCTATCTTTCAGATCTCAGCTTAAATATCACCTCCTCAAAGAGAACTCTCCCGACCATTCTATCTAGTTCCAAGTCTTTCCTCACAACAGCATAGTCTCTATTAATGTGTCCTGTTTGTTTTCTCCTTAGCAGTCATCAAAATCTGTAATTTATTTGTCTTCTTGTTTGACATAGAGTTCTCCGTTAGGAAGTAATCTTTTATGTATATCAGATACTACTGAAAACTTCTACTATGGAACATTTTATCCCTTGACTTTTACTAGGGAAGGTCAAAGTTATTTGTAGGAGTTTCTGGCACACAGGCAACTTATCTAACCAAGTCCTATAAATAAATTTAGAGTGTTACTAATATCACCTTAGTTACCAAAAGGGCTCAAACCTTTAACATAGCTACAAACCATAAATACATGTTGGCATCAATGGCTTTAGAATGTTACAGTTAAAAATAATCATAATATTAATATGAAAAAGTAGCTCCAATTCAATCATTTACTTAAAAAAAAATTTTTTTTAAGATTTATTTATTTATTTATCCCTCCCCTTGCTGCTTATGCTCGCTGTGTACATTTTTGCTTTGCATTTTTCTGTGTCTGCTTGTCTCCCTTTGTTGGATCATCTTGCTGCACCAGCTCACTGCACCGCATGGGAGGCTTGCCTTCACCAGGAGGCCCCAGGAATCGAACCCCAGGCCTCCCATATGGTAAACAGGAGCCCAACCAATTGAGCCACAGCCGCTTCCCGAATCATTCACTTTAAACTAATTTGATCATCAACATTTCAAACTGCCTCCCTTCTAATAACAGAAATTTATTCTTCTCAGCACAATAAAAAATAGTATCCCTAGGAAGCCAATGTGGCTCAGTGGTTGAGCGCCAGCTTCCCACATACAAGGTCCCAGGTTCAATTCCCCCAGCCCCAGTACCAAAAAAAAAAAAAAAGAAAAGAAAAAAGAAAAAGTAGTATCCCAATCCAAACTCTACTATAATCAAGCTTCTTGTATAGAAGTTAATTCTATTGCGTGAGAGAGAGTGTAAACTACAATGTAAACCATAATCCATGCTTAGTGGCAATACTCTAAAATGTGTTAATCAATTGCAATGAATGTACCACACTAATGAAATAAGTTGTTAATGTGGGGAAAAGTGGGAGGTCTGGGGAGTGGGGCATATGGGAACCCCGTATTTTTTTTATGTAACCTAAGTATCTTTTAAAGATAAATAAAAAATACATTTTTTTAAAAAGCTAATTCTAATTCTAGAGTCTAGAACCATGGCATCCAATACAGTAGCCACTACTCGCATGGTCATTTACATTTAATTCCATTAAAATTAAATTTTCAATTCCTCAGTTACACTAGCCACATTTCAAGGGCTCAAAGGCCACATGTGATGCTAGAGGTTATTGTATTGGACAGGACAGATACAGAACACTTCCATCCTCACATAAAGTTTTATTGGGCAGAACTACTGTAGAACATAGACAATAATTAGGAAGCAAAAAGGGCCTCTTAGTGCCCAGAATATCAAAATATTCATGCACTTTCATCAGCAGGAAAGCTACCATTAGGCCTTCTCTCTGAATCTATTTATTTTTATTTTTAAAATATTTCTGTCCTGTTTATTTGGCTACATGCCCATTGAAAATTAACCAGCCTTACATCTACAAAAGCTCCTGTTTTACAGTCCTAAACAGTAAGTGACAATTGTGATAAAAACCATTTAAGAAAAGTATCACTATTATACCCTGTTTAGAAGAAATAAATTATATAATTGTATTGACACATTTTACAGAGACTTATTTCTAAAATGAGTAAATCTTAAATATCTTGGTGCTTACAGATGGAAGCTAACTGGAATACTCAACCACCAAAAATCTCATTCCTAAAATATTCTGCACAAATTCCATTCAAGAGTTCAATTCAACCAATATTAATTAATATTGCTTACAGAGCAGGTACAGATATGAGAATAAGACAAGCTCCTTCTGTTGAATGAATTATGGTTCATCCAGCCAAATGGAACACCATGTAGCCTTTAAAGGGGGGCAAAGGATAGAGATGAGGAAGCTCTTCAAATGATGTTATGAAATATTCTATCATTCGGTGATAAAAGAAAGGTGGAGAACAATGTATAGCACAGTACCAATTGGTTTAGAGAAAGAGAGAGAAGGAGGAATTATACACAAGAAGGTAAAAACACCCAATGCCTCTAGGGAAAAGTCACTGGGAGACTAGGGACAGGAATGGGGGAGTAACTTTTCACTACTATATGACCATTTTGTTCCTTTTGGATATTGAGCCATGTGAATGTGTTATTTATTCAAAATAATAATACTCTTTTTTTTTTTTTTAATGTAAATTGAATAGCTCTCATCCAGGCTTCAAAACACTGAATGAGAAAATTACAATTTTTCCTTTAGTGATGACCAGACACATAAATATTTGATACTTGTACTTTATTCTTATTAAAAGGCTTGCTCTATACTATTTGAACTCCCAGTAAACTGATTTCCAAAAATTCAAAGTTGAACTTAAAATGGACACTACAATAATCCTTATCATTATCACATATTACTTAACTTTAGATTAATTTTTGCACACAGATGGAAACATTTCAAAGGAAAAATATTACCTTACCGGATAATATGGCAGAGGTTGGTTGAAATGTTCCAGGGCAGCTGCAGAATAGTCTTCTGTACCATGTGGGAGGCTAGGTCAAATCACTCTGACAGTCCCTAAAGCTGAGAATGCCACTTGTTTCTCAATACCCTTTTTTCCTCCTTAGTAACATTACTAAGCACATTCTAGCACATTACCATGCACACCCCAGAAAAGGAATACATCTCCCAACCTTGCTACAGGTAGGTGTGATCATAAGACTAAGTTCTGGCCAGTCATCAAGGACCAGGGATCATTACTCTTCTTTGCTTTTCTCTGTGTAGGGTGTGGCCCAGTTCCAGCCTACCATTCCTGTATTTCCATGAAACAGTTTGGAGGAGAAAAATAGGGGTGCTACTTTTCCCCATTTTAGACTTCCAGGAAGTCCCACATAACATTTCTGCCAGAACTTAGTCTTAGGGTCACAACTAGCTGCAGCAAGGTTGGGAGACTATATACTGTCATTACATTACAACTAACACTATAGCAGCAAATTGGTAAATGTCATTGTAAAACAAAAACCATTAGAAGAAAGCAATCAAACAGGCAGAAACTTAGATATTAGGCCCAAGGAATTCGGTGAATTTGTCAAACCTCTTTTACCAACTTTCCCATTTCCTTTATCTTTCAGAAAATGTTACACCAGGAACTTCAATTTCCTTTTTCTTTAAAGCACTGGGAAAAAGAAAAGAGTTGAGTGGTTGAAAGGAAAGAAATAGAAAAACAGTGTAAAGGGTTTAAAGCAATTAAAAAATATGATGTATTTGAGACCTATAATTGTTAAAGCATTTTGCAAGTAGTCAATAGTCCAGTAATTTTTAAATTGATGCTAGCAATATTCCTCTTCTAAAATGTATTCATTCAAAAGAAATCTACAAAATATGTATATATCATTTCTACTTAGGATGCAACAAGCTATCTTTGAGAAATAAGGGTAGTATGTGAGTCCTTTGATGCAGAAAGAAGGCATGAAGGCAAAGGCAGCAAATATATACCCTATGTCAAGGACTGATAATCATGTTACAAATATTGATTCAATTTCAATAATATGGGTGTTTTTTTTTTTTTACCCTCTTAAAATACAAATGGATTAAGGTCTTTAATTTTTGCTCTTAAAATGATTTAATATTTCTAAAAACTTGTTTTAAAGTTTGAAAAAGCAAAAGAATCCACTTCCTAAACCATTAACTTGTCTTTGAGACCATTTGTGTTACCAATGTTAATCTATACACACACTGAACAAGAGCTCATACTGATGGCTGTGTTGCTCAATTTACCATTTTGAAAAATATTCCATGGTCAAATTACACTGAGAAATGCACTTTAAGAAATTTTTACTATTTGCCCAATTTCAGGTTTTCAGAGTCTTCTAATCAGATACTAATGTTAACAGATCTCTTTTACAAATTTCACATATACTCAAAGGAAAAAAAAACAAACTATCCAGGGGTGTCAGAGATTAGCTGACAGGCAGACAGATGCCAAGAATTTGCTCCACAATTTAAAGGGCTACAGTCAGGATAACAGAAGTGTGAGAAACAGACTCAAGAGAGCTTGAGAGGTTTTATTACCCGGAAGGAATACCAAAGATCATGCCAATTTATATACCTTTCTGCACTGAATGAAACAACTCTACTGGGTCAGACTTCTGGAGAATTAAAACTACCATACTTTTCCTATCCAATCCATTTATCATACAATGCCAATTTATGAGCCTAGATGCGTAAAAAGCAGGGTCCAAGGTCTTCTAAACTAGCAGAAACAATGAAATAACATTATCTTCTGAGAAGGGAGTCTATCTAATCCTTACTAGATTGGGCCTGGCCATTCTATCCCAGATCAAACCAAGGGTTTCAATATCAATGTTTTCCCAAAAGTTAGTACATACCAAATGCTATAAACTTATTTTCTGGCTATTTACTACACTTTTAATAACAAAAATGAGTTCAGTGGGACTTTAATTATTTCTGAAACACTGTTTATTTTTGGTAAATATAACAGTCTTCCACATGGGAAGCTACAGCCATGCCAAAAATTTGAGATAAAATCCTATTTATAGACCTATCAGTTGCTCCTTGCTTAGGTTGTAACATAGTTTCCACTTTGAGCCTGATATGACCTCCCCTGACTTCTCTGTTCCCTAATGTTCCTTTCATACTGAGTTTTCCCACATTTATCTTTATCTCCATAGGGTTTAAACTACCATGAGGTTAGGGGGGAAGGGAGATAGAATCTCCTTTCCTAAAGCCTTTTCTCACAGGAGAGTTTTAGGTAAGTTTCAGAAACCTAAAAAGGGTAAAAAAGAGGATTTCTTCATTTGGTAGGCTTTTGAGGAAGGAATATCATATTGCTTGGCAGTCAATACTGCTATACAAGTTTAGCCATGCTTATGGAAAATGTGAGTGGCAACAGGAACTATTAATGTCTTTATTACTGTGTGACTTAGCTTAAACTTCACTCTCTTTTAAAAACTCAACAAGAGTAACTGTCAAGCCATTGCTAGTATAGAGAATACTGTACTCAAAAGCTAATCAGGGGGACGGATGTGGCTCAAATGGTTTGGGCGTCAGTCTCCTATATGGAGGGACCCGGGTTCAATCCCCAGAACCTCCCGTTAAAAAAAAAAAAAAAAAAAAAACTCATCAGGAGAACTAAAAGATAAATGTAAGAGATTTAAGTGTTTCCTAAGAATTATGATCTCCTCAGGCATTAAGGTTTTTGGTTTTTTCCTTACCTTGGCCGCTGGCATCTTTATGTTTTCACTTAAAAATGCTCATTGGTGGGATCTTCCTCCTCCAGTCTCTAGCTTTGACTCCAACAACAATTCTAGAAGGCATAAATACCTTATCCTAATCCAGCAAGCCATTTTCACTGCTTCCTTTCACTAGCAATGGTATGACCCACAGCCTATCTCAACACAGCCCTGCCCCAACTCATACTCTGGATAAAATTCCAAATGAACCCTGACTTTACTGCTCTGGCAAGCCCTAATACCTTTCATATCTCTACGCCAATAACATTTGCTATCCCTGGTTCACTTACTTTTTTACACTCTACACATAGGCTGCCTTTTATTGTTAGTTCCAGGTTTGCAGGTCTTATTTGTCTCCCAAAAGAGAATGTAAATTCCACTCAACTGTGAGCTCCCGGAGGGCAATAACCATGTCTTATTTATCTCAGTATCCTAAGTGTCATGAGAAATGGATGGCATATGATAGGCATGCAGGAAACACTGATGAAATACTTGTTGATCTTATCTGGATGGCAGAAACAATGTAGTTAAGTATATACTTCTCTTATATAAATCTCACAGGGTACAAAACTGGGAAAGCCCAACATAAGTGTAGAATTGAATCACAAGTAATTCCTGAAAAGAGGAAAGGAGAAGCACATGACCATTAAGTAATAGCAACCTACCTTTCACTGGATTCTCATCATCATTTTTAGGTGCTCAAAGCAATGGTAAACACAGAAGTATCAAGGGATGGGGAAAATGATAACATTTCCTTACCCCAAGAAAATTATTTTCTGTTTTTCTCCATCCACCTGTATTTTACTCATCCTTTAAGGCCTATCTCTTCCTGCCCACTCCAATCCACAGTGAAATCCCTAATTCTCCAGGATCTGATGTATTCCAATATCTGATGATGACATGTATTTGGCATTTTAACTTAGAACAAGAAAGGACAGATTTACATTTTAGTAAAAATAATCTGAACTAAAAACATCAGTAAAAGTTACCTGATTGTTAGAGATGACAAACCAGAAAATAATTCCCTTTTAAAAAATTTTAAGACAGCAGATGTAGCTCAGCAGTTAAGTGCCTGCTTCCCATTAAAAAAATTTAATTGTGAAGTTTATCGTATAAAACGCAAATTCCCTTTTAAAAAGAAGATATTCGGGTTTTCTGGGATGATCAAAGCCGAGGCATTGGCATGGATGATTAAATGGACTCTCAAGATCATTTTCCAGAGGCAGTATGGGACTGAAGAAAGAATTTGGGTTTGGAAGAGAATCAGACCTGAATTCAAATTGCTGCATCAATGCTCACTCTACCTGTGGACTTGAAAAGTAATTTAACCTCTCTGAGCCTTCATTTCTTCATCTATAAATGAAATGTTATTATGAAAATTAAAGTGTACATAAAACGGAGCAGGTATAGCTCAGTGGTTTGAGCACCTGCCTCCTATGTACAAGGTCCCAGGTTCAATTCCCAATACATCCTTTAAAAAAATTTTTTTTTTACATAAAACACCTAAGTCAGTGTCTGCCTTAATAAAGTACAATTGTTAAGATATTTGCCTATCGTCCTATTTCTTAGTCCACAACAACAAAAGAGAGAAAACCCAACTCCTTGGAAAATATGACACTTTAGGGCGCTACAGTTAACCTTTTTAAATTGGTACAATAAAGTATCACTATGAACTCACCTAGTTATTTTTCTCTAAATTTATAAGTAAAATCTGCAGGAGAAGAAACACAAAATATTCCATTGGGCAAGGTATCCCTATTAAATCAGAGAGCTAGGATAATTTATAAGAGGCTATAGTGAAAAACAAAGCTCTTAAAAAATGTTTTACCTAAAAGAGGAGCTCTTAACAGGAAATATATATATCATCATGGAGTCCAGACAGGAATAAACCCAATATTGGTATACCTATGCCATAGAATAGCTATGGGTATAGGTGATTTTTTTTTAAAAAGGCACTTCCTCAAAATTCCACCCCTCCCTACAACCAGAGATTCTTAACTGACAATCACAAACACAAGGCAAAAAGAAAAGAAAATATCTGTACACGAATGAGAAATGAGGGGTAGTAATGGGGAGAGGGGATTGGCTATAAAGGATGAGCACTTCATGAAGGAAGGAGAAAATTGATTGATGCACCACCTCCTTTTACTGCTTTCATGAGATGGTTGGAAATGTCTAAGTCATTCATCTGCTCTAGTAGCAGGGGCTGTGAAGGGGACAGTAATGTTTGGTCTTTCTACAGGGCAGAACTAAAAGCTCTTAAGGAATTTAATCATTCAGAGTATGAGAGTGAATATGCTGGAGTGACTTTTAGGGCTTTTCTAGTCTGGCAGAATGGAAGCAAGCCTGGCATTAGAGCCAAATGGGCCTCACTAGCTATGTGACCTTAGTACAGCCTCTCCAGCCTTCATGTTTCTCATCTATAAAATTGGGTGACTACTATGTGCCCTGGAGAGTTGTGAGAATTTAATGAGGTAATAAATAAAAAGCAACTGCTTCATAAGAGGCACTCAATATAGGTTAACTGCCTTTTCCCGAACCTCAGGCAAGCCATACATAAAATGCTGGTGGCTGGCACATATAAATATACCATAAATGTTCATTCTCTCCCCTCCCTTTCCCCCCTCATTTTGCATAAAATGAATCAAGTGCAAGTTGGGAAAGTAACTTTCCCGAGGTTACACTGTTGGTTATTGGCAGATTTAGGACTTAAAACCAGAGTTTCATCAAGCTCAATGCGTGGCACCTTGCCTCATTAGGAACATTCCCTTGGGAATCACAGCAAGTGCAGTCTAACATTATATGAGCTCGGAGAGGCAATGCAAGCAAGAGAACAAGCTAGCTGCAATGGCAGCCACTTCCTGCAATCCAGACACCCAAGAGTTAAACACTCAGCCTCAGCTATGGAGAGCTGTGGTCGGTCAGGCTGTCTCCGTTGGGGCGGAGGCCAGAGAGGCACTGAAATCTATTCTTCTATGTGATTGGTTGGTTTCCAAAGGAGTGGGGAGGAAGAAAAGGGAGAAGAATGTCACCCCATCCCAGGGTAAACAACAGCAGGAGCATCTGCTCAGGTTTTCAACTGAATTTGTAAGTTATTTCTGAACACTTGACTATGAAACTTGGGAGATTGTAACCTCTGACCTTCACCAAAAAGAAAGTCATTGTTCTTTAATGGCCAGATTCTTAGTAATACAATCTGGACAAACGAATGAAAAAAGACAGTTTAATATTTCTCTAACACAAAATTAGTAACCAGTGCTCCTACTCTAGGTGCTTGAAATAGATACCACGACCCACCCTCCTCCCCCGTGAAAAAGGAGGCTGCTGGCTTCTTGTCTACCATTTTTCACAAACTCTGCTCTTCAAAAACATGATGAGATTACACAATCACATTCCCTTCTCTGAATTTTTCTCCACCCTGTTTAAAAGAGGCCTCATCCTTAAAAAAAGAAAAGAAAAAGAAAAAGAAAAAAAAGTTATCTTATTGCAAGATACAACCTCTCTACAATCATGTTAGCACACACGTGCAGAGCAAGGAGAGGGGAGGGCTTGGGGAGAAAGAAATCCAATACCCAGCCAAATCCATTAGGAAGTCTGCCCAAGTTATTCATACAGGACCTGGCCACTTAACTGGATTAGTTGAGGCAATGCCCTTTCATCCTGGCTAGATTCTTGCCCCAGGGGAGAATGCATTGAAGGGTCTCCCTCCTCAAAATTATATTATCCTCAACAACTCTTTATTTCTCTCAGAAGTTTCTCTCTCTTATTCCAAAGATAGCAATATATATTCAAAATATTTCAGTTCCAAGCAGAGAATTAAGATACTACAATACACTACAGGGACTCCTTTGTCTTAATGGACAGCCACAAATAAATTGTAACATCACAATAATTTAAATACAGAGTCAGGGGTCAAGAACTAAAGTAAAACTAAAGAGAGAATCCTCCTGCTGAATAACTAAAACCAAAACCAAGTCAGTACAAGAATCAACTTGAGCTCACCTTAAAGTGGCCTCAGGAAACAAGACTAAACTATATCACTTCCTAGGCCTTCCCTAAACAATCTGGAATTGCTGGGCAGAACCATCTATCAGGAACTGTATAGAGTAGGAATGACCAAAACCACTCTGGACTCAAGAGCAAACATTTTTCAAAACTGAGCCAAAAGCAAATCAGCTTCAGGAAGTAAGTAGCAAAAGGCTCCTTAAACCTCCCCTTTGTCTCATCTCTGAAATGCTAAAACCAAATTTAATCTAAATATGCTACTAATGCCCTTTGCTAACATAGATGTCTCACTTCTAAATCCCAGAGAACATAAGTGACTCAGCTCTCTTTCACAGGCGTGTTCAGTAAATCAGCTGATCAAGGAGGTTCGGGCATGGATAAAACCATAGGCTTCAATGCCAGTCAGGCCTCAGTTTAAACACCTGTCCCACCACTTTCAAGCTTTGTAACCCAAACTTCTCTAAAGCTCAGTTTCTTCACCTGTAAAATGGAGCTTCTACCATCTATCTTAAAGGAAGAGCTGTAAATAGTAATGAGGAGTTGAAGGTGTGTACGTATGTACTTAACATTGTACTTCGCATTGTACTTGATAGCACAGCGAGTATACTGTAATATAGTAGTTATTACTATAAATCAGTATTGAGTAACTACTATAAAGTAATAGCAGTGCCAGCTGACAACAGGCACCTTACCCATGCCATCAGAGTGGTAAAAAGCATGAGGAATGCCAAAGATTGTTATTTAATGACTATCTATTAAGTCCCATGCTAGGTGCTGGAGGAGGAGAGTGCAAGACAATCTCTACCTTCAAAGAAGTTCACACCTTAGTGGGAAAGGACACACAAAAAGGAAGAAACAACAAAGGGGAAGGGAAAGTATCAAAGGGGGTCTCAGTATGGAACTACCACTCAGCTTATGTGTTCTACTGTGAAGGTGATACTTCTAAATCTAGTCCCAGCAGTGAGACTGATGTTGAATAAATAGGTCTATTAGGGTCACAGGGTAGGGGAGTGCAAGAAAGAGAGACACACTAGGGGGTTCTATACACTAAGAGTGAAGAATAAGGAAAGTGGGAATATGTAAATTAGGAAAAGGATTTTGGTCTTTTTTCCTCCCATTACACCAGGCAAAAAGTTGGCAGCCATGGTAAACATTTTCAGGAAGGCACTATAAGATGACTGCTTGTTGGGTTAATATAGCAGCACATATATTTATTAGCAAATATACCCAAAACCACATATACTCACTGGAAATAATGCACTGGAGGAAAGGCCAGAATGTGTTGGGTTCTATTGGTCAGTGGCACCCAAACTCACAAGCCAGTGCCCTTGCTCTCCTCCTCTCCTAAAAATTTCCATCATCATCATCATCATCATCCCAATCCACCAAGCGCTCATACCACACACCTTAAAGCCAGCACTGCTGATGGAGTGGAGTAGGGCTAAGCCACTTCTTGGTCACGAGAGTACATGTCCATCAGGAAAGAGCATTAAGTTGGAGAAATAAAGCACTGAACTAAGAACAAAGGGATCTAGATCACAGGCCCAGTTCTGCCACTAGCAAGAGCTACAAGACTTGAATAAATCATCTACTCTCTCTGGGACTCAGTTTCCCCATCTGAAGAACAAGGGCAATATGACTAACTCCAGCCCTGACATTCAATGATTTAGGTCCTGAGGGCCAAGTTGACTTCCTCATACTGGGTTCTTGTTTCAGTGTTAGGGCAGATCTCCCATAGAAGAGACTAGTGATTATGATTCACTCTCTAAACTAAACTAAAAGTTCAGGCACAGTAGAAAACCAGCAACAGCATTTCTAGAGTACAAACTCAAAGAGTTTGGGATGTAGAGTCCTGACCCAGACCATTCATTTTATGAAGGTCAAGGGCTCTTTCTTTGTTCCTTGGATGTTAAACCAGGAAAGAAAGCTACAGGAAGCAATGAGACAACTGTCAGTAAAGTTACTTAGCACTTGGAATGGCACATTGTTTGCTTGCTAAAGAAGCCCTCCAAACACTACAGCTGAGAAGGACATTCAGGAGCCTTTCTATCATCATCCATTCCAAAAACATGAGAAAGGCAGTTGCTATTTCTGGCTAATGGATCAGACCTGTTAGATGAGTGGAATCTTCTCCAGACAAATTGTATGGTCAAAAAAGTATCTTGCAATGCCAGCACTGAACAAACCGGACTCTCTGGGGACCCAGAGCCACAGTAATCAAGGGAAAAGTATCCAGATTAGATCAGCAAAGTCCTCTCTGGTTCCACGTGAAGTACTATTGCGGGCAATGGCACTGGCCAACACACAAGATTTACACAATGAGCTCCCTGAATGCTGCACGTGTTCAGGTCAAAAGAGCTGCCACCCTGCTACAAACTACTCATGAAGCAATAGATGCCAACTGTCCTATTTACCTGTGCCTTTAGTTACAATTCCTCAGGAGGACCAGATAGGTTTGTTTTACACAGTGGTCTTTCATTCCCTCCATTTTAAATTAGGAAAAGGAATTCTTATTTATTGTCCCATTCTCATCTTTCTCGTCCCAAAATAAAAACATGCCTTAATGAATAAATAAATATATGGAATGTTATTCATTATTCATTAAATTATATACTGATACACACTACATTATAATGACATTTTGTAGGAATTTTTAAAATGTAAATTTATGTGCAAAAACAGCTATATAGAAACAAGACTACAACAAATAAAAAGTTAAGATAAAGTTAAATATTAAGGCCATTTTTCTTTTATTCTTTTGGTCTGCTATATTTTCTCCATTATCTTTGAATATATATTACATTTATCTTAAGGAAAATAATTAAGGACTTTTTTTTTTTTAATGAATTTAAATTAAAAATGTCTCCTACATTTTCTTAACAGGAAACACAGCATGGCTCTGGAATCAGAAAGGGTTCAAATCCCTACTTTGCCACTTATTATATGTATAACTTTGGGCAAATCACATAATCCTTCTAGCCTCAGTGTTTTCATCTGGAAAATGAAGATGAAACTCCTAGCACAGTGACTGACACATCATCTTCAGTAAATACCAGGTATCCTTACTCCTCCCATTCTTACTCTGTGGCAGTGGTTCTCAACATTAGTGCACATCAGAATCTCTGGAGGTTGCTGGGCCCTATTCTAGCAACTGATTAGGGAGGGTGGGGTCGAGGAGCAGTGAATTTGCACAAGTTCCCAGGTGATGATGATGCTGCTGGTCCCAAGACCACACTTTGAGGAGGGCTGCTCTAGGTAATAAAAACAAAGTCTTCTTACAATATGCTGCACAGACATTAAGTGCTCTCTCAGATCAATAATATTTCAGGAATACTTGTCCAGTGGATATTGAATTAAATTAGAGCCTAATACTGCACATTCATTCAAAAGCCCAGACTTTTTAACATCCACTCCAGGACGCTGTGAAGGAATTGGCTTTCCATTTAAGGTAGTCAGCAAAAATTATTAGAACTGCATTTAGAATATTCTGACTTCAGGGAAGCGGCTGTGGCTCAATAAGTGGGGCTCCCGTTTGCCATGTGGGAGGCCCCGGGTTCGGTTCCCGGGGCCTCCTGGTGAGGGCGGGCCCGCCCACACGGCGTGGTTGGCTGACCCGGTGAGCACAAGCAGCAAGGGGGGGATAAATGAATAAATAAATAAAATCTTTAAAAAAAATAAAAAAATAAAAAATATTCTGACTTCAAAATGGGAGGAAAGGTCTGAAAATGTTGAACCCACTGCAAGTTTGTTCTATGCCTGTCTGGTAAACTCACCCTGAAAAGGACAAGTGTGTCACAGGGCACTTGCTTTACTCTGGGTGCCCTCTGTTGACAAAAACCGACATAGCTACTTCCTCCTCCATTGTTCCCTCTTTTTTCTCCCCCCACTCAAGGAGAGAGCCAAGAATCCTTTCAGTGTGACTCAGACTTGGGGAAAGGTTTCCAGTTATGAAATTTTCCGAAACCCTTACGTAGATGGATATTCTTTTTCTTCCTCCAGATTTCCTAGTCCCCTTCTCTTTGTGTTTATATCTGCAGCTTCTAGCAAATACATTAACTATTTCAGGATTACAGGACAAGACATGAACAGCATTTGGCATAAGGGCATGAGGAATTTAAATCATAATTGCATTTTACTTCAGAAAACAAAAAACAGGGCAAATAAACTGCTTTTGTAAATAGTCTCCAACACAACTGGAAACCCTTTTGGTATTATAAATACTAACTGGTGAAGTGTTTAACAGTTTCTATAGATGAAAATTGTTTACTAGCGCCATTCCATACACTGAAAGGAGAATGAAAATTTTAGAGCTGGAAAAGATCTCTAACTCTATCTTCTCCAACTTCTTCATTTATATGAGGAAACTGAAGGGCCCAGAGAAGTAAAGTTACATAAACAAAGTCACACAGTTAGTGACAAGGCTGAGTTTTATCTAGACAACTTTTCATTTAGTCATTACAAAGACCAGGATAACTGCATTTTAAGCATTTTTGTAAGAAGGTAAAGAAAGAAATGAACATGGAACAATTCCTGAGAGGGGGGAAAAAACCTACCTTTTCCTATTGTTAAAATTGAGCCTTTCATAATACCACTACTTCCTTAATAGCAATCATTTTTTAAATTAAATTACTTTCACAGGGTCAAAAACTATATTGGCTATCAAGAAAAAGCACTAAACCAGGGGTGGCAAACTATGGTCCACAGGCCAAACCCAGCCCATCGTTTGTACAACCTACAAACGATGAGCTACACGATGAGGCTAAACGATGAGCTTAGCCTATGAGCTAAGAATGTTTTCTATATTTTTTAATGGTTGAACAAAATCAAAAGCATCATAATATTTTATAGCATGAAAATTACATGAAATTCAAATTTCCGTGCCCACAAGTAAAGTTTTATTAAAACACAACCTGGGGAGCGGATGTAACTCAGTGGTTAAGCATTTGCTTCCCATGTACAAGGTCCTAGGTTCAATCCCCGGCACCTCATATTTAAAAAAAAAAAAAGCCCACAACCACACACATTCATTTATATATTGCCTACATTGCTTGTGTGCTACAGTGGCAGAGCTGAGTAGCTAGAATACTTGCTTTACAAAAAAAGTATGCCCATCCCTGTTCTAAACTATCAATAAATGTGATATCTGAATCTTCGGTCTAATATTAAGCACCGGGTTATAAATTCCTGGAGGCCCATGCCTCACTGTCAAGCTCCCCACACCATTTAGCATGAGTCCTGCACTGGGTGAGTGACCAACATATATAGCCTGAACTCTCTTCCAGAGAAATTGAAGGCACTGTGATAGGTATGTGGCGTTTTATTTTAGTCAACATTTATTAGCAATCCCATTTTACAAATGAAGAACCAAGCCTAAGAGAGGTTAAATATCAGTCCCAAACTAGAATTTGAAACCAGGTCTGTTTGACACCAAAGTTCTTTGATAATTCTCCAGTGGTTTTCAAACTGTGTTCCAGCTTAGGAGCCTCGGGGGCAAAAGGAAGCCCAAGGACCAGGCTCTAGGCCTTCTACCCTTTTCTACTAGGGCTGTTCCACTTACCTTTTTAATAAATGTGTCCATGTAATTTGTTTGAAAAAGAAAATCTGTTGCTCAAAAACTTTTAAACAGTTTTTTAATCTGAGGTCCACTGCACCTCACCAAAACAAAAGACAAGTTCTATGTCAGTAAATCTTCATTCCTTGTCTGCTGATGGAGATTAAAACCCTGCACCCCTGCAAGCAAATCCCACTGGGGTCTCATCAAGATCAAATGAGTAGGGCTCTGCATAGTCCCATTCCACAACGCTGGAGATGAAGCCAGGCCTCAAGCCTGGACCTGCATATCCCTACAGCTTCTCAGAGTCCTATGGACAGTGACTGAGAAGACAAACCATGCAACAGCTCTCTTGAGCATCCCAATCTGGATCCACGTTCAGTTTACCAAGTGTCCAAGAGAAGTGCGCTTTGTCTTGTTTTAATCTATTGGTGAATTACACTTACACTTTGTACCTTGTTTCACAGAATTATCAAAAGAATTCCGAAATACCTCAGATTTGAGGAGAGAAGAGGAGCAAAGCCTTGACATTAAAATACAAGGTGGGAAAGTGGATACTATATTATCTTGAGGATGATCGTGGAGGGTTTGAAAATTGACATACATTTGTCTCCATGTTTGGCTTTTTTTAAAAAAACCGAGTAAATCAAAGAATTCCAGCATTAAAGACAGAAACTACTGTATGAATGTGTTGCTATGAACCAAATATATTGCTTAACATATTCTTTGATTCAAAAAAATTTTTACAGGGAAGCGGCTGTGGCTCAATCAGTAGGGCTCCCGTTTACCATATGGGAGGCCCCGGGTTCGGTTCCCGGGGCCTCCTGGTGAAGGCAAGCCCGCCCGCACGGCGTGGTTAGCTGACCCAGCGAGCACAAGCAGCAAGGGGGGGATAAATGAATAAATAAATAAATAAATAATCTTTTTAAAAATCTTTAAAAAAAAAAAAAAATTTTTACATGTATCCAGGACATTTAATTGAGAAATGTATATATTTATTCATCTGCATTTACTTTTTAGTTTTTAATTGTTTATATTTTCAATTAAATGTACAAAATAAAGTAAAAAACAAAAAACAACAACAACAAAAAAGATAGAATCATGGAAACTGGCTAAAAATGCAAATTTTCAGGTCACCCCAAAACCATATACCAGTCTTTAATATCTAATGTACTAAATATTATAGCCCATGTATTCTGAGACTAAGAGCAAAGTAGATTAGCCTATTGAACTAATGTATTTATGAATTCAAATAAAGATGATTTTGAGGGGGAAAAAAAGATCAAATGAGAACAGAAATGAAAGCAACATATAATCTATACAGGGCTATAGAAACGTAATACAGAATTACCATCTTCTTAGTAAAGGGCAGGGGAGAGGGGTAAGTGGGGAAATAACAATGTTTGCTGCTGACTGAAAAAATCAAACAAGTAAGCAAAATGTAAAAATTGTAAGCATTCAAGTGAAAAAGAAGAATTCATAAAAGACATACACAGTGGGAACACTGAACACATTTAGATTAAAACCCAGCTTCACCAATTAATAGATGCATGGCTTTGGGTAATGAATAACTTAATCTACTTGAGTCTTGATTTCCTCACCTGCAAATAGGATTAAATAAAATAATACTTGCTAACTGCTTTTATACAGGGCCTGGCACATAATTGGGGCTCAATACATGTTAGCTCTCTTTTCAAGGAGACCCTCAGTTATTACTCTGAAATTAAGACTTATATGCTAGAATTAATGTATGGTTTTCCTGTACCAATAACAAAATAATGGAATTAAAGAACTAGAAGAACCTTTATCATTGATATATCTATGATCCACCTGTTACCACAAAGCCTGTGAAAGCATAGGCTGAAAATACACCAAAGGAACAATGAAAGGTAATACACACCCCTGCTGAAGCATCCTACTAATTCAATAAGGACATTTATTGAGTGTTTTAAAGGCCTTCTATGGCTTCATAAAATGACAGATTAACATTTAATAACCACTTGACCAAACCCATTAAACTTCTAAGAGGCACTTCCTTCCTAAACAGCAGATATCTAACATCTTAAGTATTAATTTTTTATATTTTTCTGGCATGGCAAAAGCAATAAAAACTTAACAAAAGTCTGACCAAAGGTTTTTTCTTTGTCCCTAGGACAAAATCTGAACAGAGTTTTCTATGTATTTCAAGAAAGCTGAAGATGAGTTTACTTTTCAATTTTTCCCTTTACCAAATTCTTACTGGGCACTTACTCTATGCAAAGTATTCAAGAATATAGAGAAGTGTGATAGAGTCCTTACCCTCACAAAATTCACAGTATCATGTGGGTCACTGTGGCAGTTTGATATTATTTATGAATCCCAAAAAAAAAGAGAAAGATTATGTTTGTAAACTGGTCTGTTCCTCTGGGTATGATACCCTTTTAGATTCAGCTAACATATCTTGATTAAATTACCTCTTAAGATTAGGGCTTTGATTCGACCAAGTCAGTAGGGTGTGACTCAGGGTTGAGTCTGCAGCCCCTTGGTGGGCTGATATAAACAGACACTCACTCAAGATAACCAGAAGAGGAGAGAGAGAACTTCGTCAGTTTTGACCCTGATAGTTTGCAGCTGAGCAAACCTGGAAAGAAACCAGCCTTATGGCAGACTGATACAAGAAACCCTGAGAGACTAGCCCTATGCCAGCCTACAGCTGAGATCAGAAGAAGGTGGGTCCACAGAGCCTTAAGAGGAAGAAGGAAGGAGAGACTCGGCAGAGATCGCCTGCCATCTTGCTTCAATACATGGCAAATGACTTTGGTGAAAAAGCAGTCTTGAGTTGGACTCTTTAGGGCCTTGTAACTGTAAGTTTTTACCCCAAATAAATACCCTTTATAAAGGCCAACAGATTTCTGGTACTTTGCATCAGAACCCCTTTGATACAGACTAATACAGTCATCAAACTTGTTCACCTACATAATAAGCAGAGATAAAATGCCATTACAAAGTAGAAAGTATGTGCCCTGGGAGTTCAGTGGACATTAATAAGAGTCTACTCCCAAATAAGTGCATCAGGCAAGGCTTCATGGAAGAAATATCATTTGAAGTATGTTTTAAAGGATGAACAGTATTTAATCATGGAGAATACTGTGCATTTTTCTTTAGGCAAAGGACATATTCTAGGAAGAAGAAACAGCATGGATAGAAATATATTGTTCTATAGCTACTTTTTATTAAGTCTAACTGTGGACCAACCTCTGTGCTTAAACCTAGAGAAATAGCTTATTTAATCTTCATAGCAACCCATTTTTAGAGATGAAAAAATAAAGGTTTAAAAAAGTTAAAGGACATGCCTATGATCATAAGACCACAAGTAAAGAAATTAGAACGCAACCCCCAATTCCAAAGCTACGCTACCCTAGCCAACCCCAGTGTGGCTAGAACAGAATTCCAGAAGGAAACAATTTGGGGCCAGATCGTGGAAAGCATAAAATACCATGCTCAAGAATATTCAGCAGATAAAAGCCAAGCAGAGTTAATGACAGGATCAGCCTAGCTTTTTGTTTAAACGTATGATTAAAGAACTTGCTGTAATTATTATCTGACGGCACCAAAATTTCTAACACAAGATGTAAGTCATGTGTTGTATTCCCCTGCCTCTACCATCCAACCTAAATCAGCTCAGTATGACAATATACAATTAATGCTACTAAGAAAATAAAAGTATTTTATATATAACTGAAATGCATAGCTATATTACCACCAACCATGAAGACTTTTGCCTTACCTTTAACTTTACTTATAGGTAAAGTTTCACTCTAAATCATCTGCTGGTGGTTGTCTGTTGTAGAAAAGATCTATCAGGCTTCTTAGAAGTAACTCACAAAATGGTAGCCAGAGTTGGTTGTAAGAAGAAAATCTGTTGCTTGGCAGTACTAACCTGTCTAGTAAGAATATGCCTTACTGTTTTGAGCTGTCCTAAACAATTCTAAACAGATAAAGTTCCCAATTTGGAAAGCTACTTTTGAAGAAGAGTCTATGGTTTTCTTTTGTAAATAGCCTTAGTGATTAATAAACTTTAGTCAGGAAATTTTTTTTCATAGCCACATTAACCCTCTCACAACCATGCAAATCAACAGTCTATACACAAAATATTAGGTCAACCTACTAAAAGGCCAAGAGGTAAAATTATGATCCACCCATTTACAAAATGCTTAATAAGCACCTGAGTCAAGAGAGTTGAGGGGGACGGATGTGGCTCAAATGGTTGGACGTCCGTCTCCCATATGGAGAGACCCGGGTTCGATACCTGGGACCTCCCGGTTAAAAAAAAAAAAAAAAAAAAAAAAACTTCTCTAAAAATAAAGTTTATTTAAAAAAAAAAAAAAAGAGAGAGAGAGTTGAATACACACTATTCTGACAATCCAACAACCACAGCAACCCTAAACTGAGCCAAAAGAGACAAAAGCTGAGGGAAGAAGTCAGACTGTAAAATAAAAAGCAGGATCTGAAAAAGAAACTGGGTGCAAAAAAACAATGAGAATACAAACCAGCCATATTTTCCATACTTCTGGCCCAAGTCACTCATCTCTCCAAAGAGCCACAGCAGCCCTGCTGGATTCAGGAGGGAAGAAGTGATAAAAGCTCCCATGGTTTTCCCTAGATGCCGGAATAAAGCATGACATTCCCAAGAACCACAAAATCAAACTCATTAGAGCCAAAAAGACCTTCTTTTTAGAAGAAACTTGGACCCAGAGATGAGAAGAGACTTTCTAGACTGCATGGGAAGTTAAAGGTAGAGCTTACTGCAACCTACTTTCACAACACCTACCAATAAGTCACTCTTTTTAAATATCCTTACAACCACCCTATAGAAGTACTAATATCCTCACTATCGCAGAAGAGAAACTTAGCCTTATGGAAGTTAAATTATTTGCTTAGAGTCTCACAATATTTCCCAAACTCACCTGATCCCAAACCTTATAGAAACATGTAGACAATTTGTTAAATGAGTTCAAAGGATCAGAAGCAATTAGGAAAGATTTTATAAAAGAGGTAAGTTCTGACCAAGGATCTTAAAGGATACTTACGATTCTGCTGGAAAAAGGAGAAACATTTCAAACAAAAGAAGAAATAAATGCCCAAGACAGATATTTGAAGAACTATGAGGAGATATCCAGAGCAGAAGAAATATGTGGATAAGGTAACAATGAGCAAAAGGGCTGGAAAGGTATATTGGGGCCAAATAGAAGAGAGCCTTAAATGCCTGGCTCAGTTTGGACCAAATTCTGTTCAAATTATGAAACTCTCAAAAATGATTCCCTCTTTCTATTGACACTACCAAGACCTATATGAATTAGGTAGATAAACTTACACAGACTTCATTTCTCACACAAAGCCCTATTTTTCTTGGAGATATGGCAAAGCTATTTTCCTGAGCTAGAAATCCCAAATCTGTAGATATAATTCATTTTGTAGTGAATAAGAACCAAAAAGAAAATGAGAAATAGATTTAAATCACAGAGTGTAAGGATTAATCATTTCCTTGTAAAGCCTTCCCTAAGGCCTCTTTTCCATAAAATAAATGAGAAAAATGATTTATTGACCCAGGAACATGCCAGGAAATTTAGAGATGTGATTTCTAATCCTCAGAAAAACCATCCTATTCTATAGATGAAAGGAAGTGAGGCCCAGAGAAGGAAAATAACTTGTCTGAAGTCATATAGCCTATAATGGCAGAGCTGATATTTAAGTCCAAAGCCAGGCTATGTTGGTGGGTAGGTGTGTCTACAGAGGAATTTCCATGAAACACTCCCTACATAGACGCTACACTGTCTTGGTAAGGGGGAAAAAATTCAATGAACCTGGTTTATCCCTTAAGACATGCAGAAAGCAGCATAATTTTTCTTCACTTCATGAAGAGCTTTCTTGCCCAAACATGCCTTCCACTAAGGATATGGAGAAGGCTGTGTCAGCCAAGCACAAAGCCACTGTAAACCTGCCAATCTCCCTTGGAGCAATCACCAGGCCTGAGAAGAGACAGTCAAATGCCTGTTTTCACAGTCTCTTTCATAAGGCAGTTATGCAAAATTTAATCCAAACCTAGCAAATAAGGGGGAAAACACAGTTTTGTTTTATTTTCTTCAGAGGTGGGGTAGACAGAGATTTGTCTTGAGAAATCTCCTGAGAGAAAATATTTGAAAATTATAAATCTGATGAAAGACTTGTATCCAGATACATAAAGAATTCTTACAATGTGAAAAAAAAAAAAAGACAAACAACTGAAATAAAATATGGGCAAAAGACTTAAATAGATTTTTCACCAAATAAACACATGGAAAGGTACTCCACTCCTTAATCATTAGGGAAATACAAATTAAAACCACAACTGAAAAACAAACACAGAACTGTACAATACAAAGAGTGAACCCTAATATAAACTATGGACTATAGTTAATGACATAGTTATAATTATACTGTTTCATTAATTGTAACAAAGGTACCACACTAATGTAAAATAATAATAATAGGGAACATGGTGAGGGGTGGCAGATGTATTTGGGAACTCTTTCCACATGATTTTTCTGTAAGAAAAAAAAAACTGCTCAAATATTGCTCTAATAAAAAATTAAAACACACTCACACAAATAAGATACCACTACACACCCAGTAGAATGGCTATAGTCAAGAAGATAGATAAGGGAAGCAGATGTGGCTCAGGCGACTGAGCTCCCATGCAGGCAATGGAGCTCTCGCCTACCACATGGGAGGTCTGTGGTTCGGTTCCCAGTGCCTCCTAAAGAAGACAGCAAGCTGGTGTGATGGGCAGGTGTGGCAAGCTGACACAAGATGACGCAACAAGAGACACAAGAAGAAAAACATAATGAGACACAACAAAGCAGGGAGCAGAGATTCCTGGTGCCTTCTACAGAAAACAAACAAGGCAGCGAGTTGATGCAACGGGCAGGCGTGGTAAGATAATGCAACAAGATGACGTAACAAGAGACACAAGAATAAAAAACATAATGAGAGACACAACAAAGCAGGGAACGGAGGTGGCTCAAGTGATTAGGCGGCTCCCTCCCACATCAGAGGTCCCAAGTTCAGTTCCCAGTGCCTCCTAAAGACACAGAACACAGCAAGTGTAAACAACAAGGGGGTGGGGAGAAACAAATAAATAAATAAATAAAATCTTAAAAAAAAAAGAAAAAAAGATAGATAAAATCAAGTGTTTGTGAGACTGTAAAATGGTAGAGCCACTTTGGGAAAAGGTTGGCAGTTTCCTAAAAAGTTAAGCATGAGCTCACCATAAAACCCAGTAATTCCACTCCCAGGAATCTACCCAAGAGAAATTAAAACATATCCACACAAAGATTTGTATGCAAATGTTCAAAGAGCATTTTTCATAAGAGCCCAAAACTGGAAACAACCCAAAATGTTCATCAACTGGTAAGCAGATAGGTAAAACATGGTAAATCCATATAATGAAATATTATTCTGCAATTTAAAAAAATAACCCACTGATACATACTACAACATGGATGAACCTTAAGAACAGTAAGTGAAAAAAGTCACACATGAAAGACTACATATACACATATAAATACACATATGTATATACACATATATATGATTTCATTTACATGAAATGTCCAGAAAAAGAAAACTTTTCAGAACCAGAAAGCAGATAAGTGGATAAGTGGTTGCCTAGGGCTGGGGTGGGAACAGGTTTGACAACAAATTCAAGAGACTTTTAGGTGATAATGGACATGTTCTAAAATTGGACTGTGGTAATAGTGGCACAACTCTATATATTTACTAAACTTGAATAGCACACGCACAATGGGTAAATTTTATGATATGTAAATTATATCTCAATAGAGCTTTTTATTAAAGTAATTATATATAAACTCCAAAAGTATATAAAAAAGGGAATGTAATCACAGCATTTTATAGTTCACCTATAAAAAATATTTACAGTGATGATAATGTAATTATTATGTAGTCATAAATCAATAATGAATACTGATTTAACAAAAAAAAAATGGCTATTGGGAAGCGGCTGTGGCTCAATCAGTAGGGCTCCCGTTTACCATATGGGAGGCCCCGGGTTCAGTTCCCGGGGCCTCCTGGTGAAGGCAAGCCCGCCCGCACGGCGTGGTTAGCTGACCCAGCGAGCACAAGCAGCAAGGGAGGGATAAATGAATAAATAAAATAAAATCTTTTAAAAAAAAAAAAAAAAAGGCTATTATAATCAGGAAGAAGATAGTGTCTATAAAACTGTTCATTTCTCATATTCAACAGGAGAAAGCCAAAGGATAATGCCTAAAATTGATAAATTGAGATAATTGAGCAGAATTGTAAGTTGTTCAGATACAGCAGAAGAAATAAAATGGCCTTTCCTGGGAGGGAAAAGCTTATGAACTATTTGTGGAATGAAGTGTCTAAAATGCAGTACTACGGGAAGCGGCTGTGGCTCAATCAGTGGGGCTCCCGTTTGCCATATGGGAGGCCCCGGGTTCGGTTCCCGGCGCCTCCTGGTGAGGGCAAGCCCGCCCGCACGGCGTGGTTGGCTGACCCGGCGAGCACAAGCAGCAAGGGGGGGATAAATGAATAAATAAATAAAATCTTAAAAAAAAAAAAAATAAAATAAATAAATAAATAAATAAATAAATAAAATGCAGTACTACGGTCTGAAGCTGATTAACACGGTTTAAGAAAAGTGCCAAGAGAACACTAGATGCTGCAGCATTTACCAACCCTTATCCACTAGAGGGTGTTAGGACACCACCACAGAAAGACCTAAACCACTGATGGATGAGTTGGCATCAGATATTCAGGAAAAGCTATAACCTACGTGACATCAGGAAATTCACTTAAAAATCTCTGTGCCTTAGTTTTCTTATGTATAAATAGGAATAATAAAACCCAACTTACTTGGTAGAGCTGTTAAGAAAATCAAAGTGAATATACATGAAAGTGCTTTGTAAACTGTAAAGTACTTTACAAACATTAGTTGTACATTTATTATCATATTCCTAGTTCCACAGCTGACACGACACCTGAACCCGATCAAACATCTGCACTGTCTCTCAACTAAAATGTGAATGGCAAATGTTAGGCAATGCAATGTGCCATAATTTAGGTTCTAAGAAAAAAGGATTACACTGAGAATACAGCTAATGACCAGCATTGTTTTCAATATTTAGTTTGCAAATATCCCACTGCCTAACATCTCTTACCACTAGATTAAGTTGTGTTGCCCCAATGAAGCTAGACAAATTATTTCTAATTTGTATTTGTATGCTCAAATCCTCTTTCCTCCCCCATCCTCCAAATTTAGTTGATCCTAAACAAAATCCAACCAAGTAATCATTAAGGAGATACAAAGATGCTGACCACTAAAGTAAGACCTCCCTACAATTTATTATACTATAAACTCTTTTCATCAATCTTTACTTGGCTGACTTGCTAAATTAACTTATGTTCCCCGTTTCCTAGGTCAAATATGCTAAGGGATATTTCTGACACTCTTACTACCTTAAACTAGTAGCAGTTCTCTTGTATTCCCCTCAAGCCCTTTTTCTCCCACTAGTTTTAGTTGTATAATTACCAAGAATCAATTGAGTTACATAAATTTTAAGTTCTTATAATTATATAATGAAATGGTATACGAATCAATACAATAAGAATTAGAAAAGTTTTCTTGGAAACAACTCTTAACTTGAAAGTTAAGAATATTTAATAAAGTCAAGACATTAAAAATTTTGTTCAGTCAAATTAGATGTGGGCATAACAACTCTACAAGACTGGGCAAGAAGGGGGAATCATAAAAATCTAGACAATTTCATCCCAGATTGCTTTGAATGTCATTAAGTCCTTGTTCTTCTTTAAAAAAACAAACTAGAAATTATAGATGATGCTTTGTGAGTATAGTTTATGTAAGAAAAATTAAGTAGTATTTCAATCAGTAGATCAATATGTACGTAAAAGGCCTTGACCCCAAATCAGAAGCCTGGAACATTAATATTTGTTTCAAATTAAAATAAAATGCTTTTGGTTATAATAATAAAGTTTTAAATTATTTTCCCACTTCAACCAATTGTTTTCAATAGTCCATGGCCTACTAGTCCTGATTATATCAGTTGAGAACACTTACCGCGTATTTCTTTAATAATAGTTAGGATGACCACAGAGCCCACACATCCCAGTTTACCTAGGACTGTTTTGGCATAATCATCAGCATCCCTTTTCATTCTCAAAATTGTCCCAACTTGAATGACAGATTATATGGTCACCTTAATTAAAGCAGATATAAAGTTGTGGCACCAAGGGGTTGCAAGGGGCCAGCCTTGGCCCCACAGTACTTTCAAGGAGCCCTCTTGAAAGCCATCCCAAATAAACAGACAATCTTAGCACACACACAAAAAAAGGTTGCTAAGCAGAACCAGCTCCCCTTCTTATCAGATTGCTGATAAACTCTTATCCTAAACTCCTCCAATATGAAAACTCCAAAGATGATACAGACAAGTATTCTCTCATTTAAAAAATATTACAAATCCACAAAATATTCCAGCCTCAAGCAACACTTGGGAACCCATGCACATGCACATACACATAAATCATAAAGAAACAGTCAGCTAGGAATCTAAAGCACTACATTCTATCATCAACCTAAAATTGTGCATGGCCTCAGATAAAACATTTAGGCTTTCTGAGCTGATTTTCATTTCTGTAAAAGTGGAATAATGTTGGTCTCATCCACTTCCACAGAGACCACATTAGCAAACTTAATGAAGTCTTGGAGCGCTTTATAAACACAATGGATTAACATCCCAAAAAGCTTGTTAACTGATTAGGAGAGTAGGCTGAGGTAACCTTGCTTTAAAAAGTAAAGCCTCTACTAGTTTGAGGATGGTTTTTCCCTCCTTTTTCACAGATTTTTAATGTGCTGCTGGGTACTTATATATAATATAGTATGATGAAAAGAGTTCCTAAAATGGTAAAATGCTGTTCCATTTAGTGCTAATGAACTTAATTGTAATAATCCTTCACCAGGGGTCATGGACTTCTAGAACTATGATGGAGCTTCAAGAGGTCTATGAAGTGCCCAAATTGTAAACAAAATAATGTGAGAGTGAGCAAGCACACATGCATAAGACCACATTTTCCTTGGATGAGTCACTAATCCCCAGTAACATTTTTCTGGGGGTGAGTCACTAATGTCCAGTATTGAGGAAAGGGCCTTCAACTAAATAGGAGATAAATTTCAGTTTTTCAGCTACTAACTTGCCTTGTTACCTTGGAAAAGTCACTTCACCTCTGTGTGCCTCACTTTCCTTATGTTCTCAGAGGGAATAGCAATACATGCTGATAGAAATCCAGTCAATTTAGTAAGGAACAGCAAAAGAATAAGGAAAGCAAAAAAAAAGAAACAATTAAAATTCAACTTCACTCACTCCCCAGCTCCTGGATTTGCTAGGGAGAAATAAAGATCACAAATTCAGTTTCTGCCCAGCTCAGGCTGCTCAGTGACAAGTGTTTCACACTGATAAATGCCTCCCAAATCTCAAAGCACAAAGTGAGAGTTCACAAGGTTAGGTGCATTAATTAGCAGGACTCATTTGGATTCTGTATTCATCAAATACAACAAGCAGCTATTCAATATTTGCCTATTTGCACTACTCTAAGATCTCTAATTCAAAGATTCAGCAAAAGAACAAAATAAAGCCTAAGAAAATAAACTAAAGTAAACGTGTCACCATCAGAATGTGCCTCAAAGTAAATCAGCAGCTTAAAACCATGGCAAAGGGTCTACAAAGACCTACAGCAGATAATATGAGTAAATGAATGTGCAAGCAGAGCGGGTGTAGCTCAGTGGTTGAGTGCCTGCTTTGCATGTATGAGGTCTTAGGTTCAATCCCTGGTACCTCCAAAAAAAAAGAATGTGCAGGTTACAGAAGTGGGTCCCTGCTACAGAAGAAAGGAAAAATGTAGTAGTTCCAAGCAAAGAAAGACCACTTTTTGAGCTTTAATTCCTCTTAACTCCTTTTGCTTAGCTCCTTATTTATCTATAATCCCCCAGGAAGAACCCTGCTTTATACAAATAAATTTTCAAATTATTTTAAACTCAGTTAAGTCTATTTCCATACTTTACTTCAATTAGTTTTGCCTTCCAATATCCAAAATAAACAACATTTCATAAATAATGAATTATTTGCATTTGTATGCAAGCCTAGATTAAGAGACTAAGCCTATTCCCTTATATATTAAGCATCCTAGGTGAAAAGCACATGATGCAACAAAGAAAATGTCAGTCCTTTAAAAGCAGCTCACAAGATTGCAGTTCTCAACCTTGGCTACACAACAGAAACAACTGTAGGGCTTTCTAAATATTTGACTGGTTAAACCCAATCTCAGACCTACTCCATCAGAACCTCAGAGGGCTGGATATCTATACATGAGTATTTTTCCTCATGTCTGGGCAGGATAGAGAACGATTACTAAAAGGCATAAATTTTGCAGCTTACAGAAGCTCTAGAGCACCAAGATTTCTTGATATTCTCTTTAGATTTGGGGTAAATGACTGTATCTTTCAACAAAAGCTTTCATAGGGACAATCTCTAATTATAGCTGCATTACTCTGACATTCCAAAGACTGATGATCCCACTTGGGAGATGAACCCAAGAGCAAACAACACTTTCTCTGCATCCCCTACCTGCAGCCAGTTTGATGTCAACCCAGCACCAAAAGTGCATTAAGTGGCTCAAGAGAATTGGGCAAGTAATTTCAAAATTGGAAGGTCCTTAAATGACTACTGGTTATGGGACCACCCAAGTTTTTTAAGATCAGTTTCAGAGGTTTTGATGAGATTCAGTTGACTTCTAGAGAAGGGGAACTAATGTCAACCCTTTGGTTTAGCACTCTTATGACTCATATACCTTGGACAAGCTTAATAATGGTGGCTTTCTTTATTATTGTGGGGTTTTTTTTAAATAAAAGAAGTTGCAGGTTCACAGAAAAAGCATGCAGAAAATAGAGTTCCCGTATACCCACACTCAAACACAGTTTTCCCTATTATTAACAATTTGCATTAGTGTGGTACCTTTGTTACAACTGATGAAAGAATATAATTGTACTATTAATTATATATCATAGTTTACATTAAGGTTCACTGTGTTGTACAGTCCTATGTTTTTTAGATATTTTTATTCTAATAACATATATGCAATCTAAACTTTCCCCCCTTTTAACCACACTCAAACATATAATTCAGTGGTATTAACTGCTTTCACAATGTTGTACTACTATCATCACTATCCATTACCAAAACCTTTCCACCATCATCCCAAAAAGAAATTCTGTTACCAATTAAGCATTAACTCTCCATTCTCTATCCCCCACCCCTAACCCCTGGTAACCTGTATTCTAGTTTCTGACTCTATGAATTTGCTTATTCCAATTATTTCACATCAGTAAGATCATACAGTATTTGTCCTCTTGTATTTGGCTTATTTCACTCAACATGATGTCTTAAAGGTTCATCCATGTTGCCCCTTGTATTAGAACTTCAAAGCCGGGGAAGCAGCTGTGGCTCAAGTGGTTGGGCTCCTGTTTACCATATGGGAGGCCCCGGGTTCACGGTGAGCTGGTGCAGCAAGATGACGCAACAAAGGGAGACAAGCAGACACAGAAAAACACACAGCAAATGGACACAGCGAACACAAGCGGCAAGGGGGGGTGGGGTGGGTATAAATAAATAAATAAATCTTAAAAAAAAAGAACGTCATTGCTTTTCACAGGTGAATAATATACATTATCTGTATTAAATCAACGGCTTCTTTTTTTTTTTTTTTTTTTTTTAAACAACTCTATTAGGAACAGTGGATAGGTTTTCAAATTTCCAGAGGCCATCCTTTCAAATCTCCCAAAGAATATCAATATCCCCAAACAGCAAGGAGGCAAATCTGAGAGGCTAGGTGACTTGAGCATACCATTTCTTTAATAAGCCCCATCATTCCTTTAGTAGGCAGCCTTACCTGTTCTATCCTAACCCTCTTCAGCTCATCTGCTCAAGGCTTCAAATGAGCAAAAAGACAAGGAAGGCATTTTACTCTCAGACAAAGGATGTGTTGTAGGAAGCAATTCTGCTCAGACCCACAATAGCACCTGGGCTTTTTCCAATCCTCTTCCCACCTACCAAAGAAAGGCAGCAGAAACTTTCCTCTCTCGTGCAAGCCTCCCCTGATTAAAACCATAAGGCTTGAAATCCCCCAGGGAGAAGAATGGAATTTTCTTGTTGCAAGAACTCAAAATATCTGTGCAGACAGGCGCTAAGTAGCAAAGAATAAAGAGACAAGTTCAGCATTTAGAATCATGAGACATCATGAAAATCAGATTTAAAAATAATTATATATAGTCTTGAGAAGAAAAAACAAAAACAGTCATGACTGTGCTTGAATGAGTTCCCCCTACAATATCCACAATTTCAATAGTGTGATAATAATACTTTTAGAATTAAGAAATACATTTAATTTATATCTCTAAAAGTAAATTCATTTCTCAAACAAGCTATATCACTCACCAAAATAAATAATTTCAGAAAATGCTATCATCCTATGCATCCTTAGATAAAACACACACACACACACACAATTTGAGTAATAAGCAGCAGATACCAACCTGGCTGTCCCGTGCTGGGAATCCATGATAACCTGGGGTCAGAGCCTCGTTCTAAGAGAAAGAAAAGAAAAATCTAACTATAAGTGTAAAAAAAAAAGAGCAAAGAATAATCAAAAACATTCAAAGTAATCAAATATAAATTTCTGCCCCAGTTCCTAAGATATTCCGTTACTGTATTCCACCCCACCTAACTACATCCACCTCCCAGTTCAGCCTCTACAAAGGCAAAAACTAAAACAAACAAAGACATTATTTGCTTAGGACCACTATTTGTAAATGCGATTTTCCTCCTTATGCAGCTAAATCTGTTTCATTCCCAGTATATCTCAATCAGGGCACTACTGGGATTTGGGGTAGAACAATTCCTAACTTCAAACTGTGGGACCTTGGCATCCCTGGCCCCTACCATTAAAAGCCAGTAGCACTCTTCAAACACTACGACAAACCAAAAACTCCCAGACATTTCCAAATGGCCCCTGGTAGAAAAGGGGACAATATTACCTCTGTTGAGAACAAACTCTTGATCTAGAAAAATCTTAGCTCCTCTCTTCTATCAATCTGCCTTCCTTCAGTTCTTTTAAACCTAGATAAAATTCTACCTCTGTTCAAGACTTCCCCTACCACCTTATATCATCCAATGGGCTCAAGTGACTCCTTCTAACATGTATATATGCTAAAACTTAGTTTGTACAGTTTACTTTTCATATTATTTATGATTATAATTCATCTTATTTTTGTAAAGGTGTACTGCATTGAGTGTCTTTCTCATCTTCACATTAAACCATAAGATCCTTGAGAGCAGACTGATAGCTAACAAAAGCTATGCAAACCCATTCAACATGAACAACACTCATTTATGGCTTATTTAAGCCACTCAATCATTCAGTCAACATATACTGAGTATTTAATATTTTCAAAGGACTGTTAGATGACTGACAGAAAAAGATAAATAAAACAAAGCCCTTCAAAAAGAACTTTTAAATGGAAGGAAACACATGTGCACACAAAGGAGTCAATGAGTACATATGCTGCTTTTATAATTTCCAAAGTGCTCAACACAGGGGAATGGATGTAGCTCAGTGGTTGGGCACCTGGTTCCCATGTATAAGGTCCTGGGTTCAATCCCCAGGACCTCCTTAAAAATAAAAAAAAGTGCTCAACACAGCTACTTTAAAGATATTCATCCTCTCCATTTGTATTTTTGTTCCATCTAGGAGAATAAAACATTAAAAAGAATATTCACTAATGGGGCTTTCAAATATGGCAAGAAAGCAAATTATCCACTTAATAGTATGTCTTCTATGATTATATTCATGTCTTCGATAATCAAAAGTCCACATTCTCTTCAAACATATTAAAGCTTCCTGTTTTCAACCTAAACCTACTGCAGGACCCGTGTCTTGTTCATCATCATTTCCCTGACATCTCACATAGTGTCTAATATATAGTAGACACCCAAAGAAGGAATAACTAAGTGGAGTTAAATGACTGAAAAAATTTATTTAGGAATTCAGTCCACAATTATTGATTGACAACCCAAGTTCTCCTTTTCTTTTCCCAAGTCCCTATTTACCAAAGAAAGCACACCAAAATACTGAAGATTATTTTCTTGAAAAAATTATGGCTGCCAAAACAGTATTGAGAAAAAACAAAGTTGGAAGACTCAAACTTTCTCATTTCAAAGCTTACTTCAAAGCTACAATAATCAAAACAGTGTGATACTGGCATAAGGGTAGACATACAGATCAGAGGATCAGAAATGAGAGTCCAAAAATAAACCCTTACAGTTATGGTCAGATGATTTTTTACAAGGGTGCCAAGACACATCAAGGGGGAAAGAATAGTCTTTTCAACAAATGGTACTGGGACAACTGGATATCCATATGTAAAATAATTAAGTTGGACTATCACCTCACACTATATACAAAAATTAACTGGAAATGGATCATAGACCTAAAACTATATAAAACTCTTAGAAGAAGACATCCGGAGTAAATTTTCATGACCTTGGGTTAGGCAATGGTTTGTTCAAAATGACACCAAAAGTACAAGAAACAAAACAAAAATAGATAAATTAGACTTCATCAAAATTAAAACTTTCATACTTCAAAGGACACTGTCAAGTAAGTAAAAAGACAATCTACAGAGTGGGAGAAAATATTTGCAAATCATATATCTAATAAGGGACTTGTATCCAGAATACATAAAAACTCTTACAGCTCAACAACAAAAAGACAACTCAATTTTTAAAATGGGCAAAGGGTTTGAATAAACATTTCTCCAAAGAAAATATACAAATGGCTAATAAGCACTTGAAAAGATACTCACCTTCATTAGCCATTAGGGAAATGCAAATCAAAACCACAAAGAGATTTCACATCCGCTAAAATGACTATAATTTAAAAAGACACATAATAACAAGTGTTAGCAAGGATTAGAAAAACTTGAATCCTTGTACACTGGTAGTGGGAATGTAAAATGGTATGGCCACTTTAAAAAATAGTTTGGCAGTTCCTCAAAACGTTAAATACAGAGTTACCTTATGTCCCAGTAATTCTAATTCTAGGTATATACCCAAGAAAACTGAAAACATATATCTAAACAGAAACGTATCACAGGGGTTGGATGTAGCTCAACTGGTTGGGCATCCGTCTCCCATATGGAGGGACCCGGGTTCGATCCCCGGGACCTCCCGGTAAAAAAAAAAAAAGAAACGTATCACAAATGTTCAGTGCAGCATTATTTCTTAATAGTCAAAATGTGAAAACATCCCAAAAGTTCACCAAGTGATGAATGAATAAACAAAGTGTGGAATATCCATACAATAAAATATTATTCCTCATTAAAAATGAAGTACTGCTACATCATGTATGAACCCTGAAAACATTATCCTAAGTAGAAAAAAAAAAAAAAAAAAAAAGACACAAAAGGGTGCATATTTTATGATTCCATTTACATGAAATTTCCAGAGTAGGCAAATCCATACAGGCTGAAAATAGATTAGTGGTTACCAGAGGCTGCAGGGACAGGGAATGGAGAGTAACTGGTAATGGGTATGAGGCTTCTTTTGGGGATGATGAAAATGTTCTGGAATTAGATAGTAGTGATAGATGTACAACTCTGTGAATACAATAAAAATCGATGAATTGTACACTTTAAAAGGGTGAACCTTTCATAGTAGCATTATTCACAATAACCAAAAGTGGAAACAACTAAGTATCTATCAACAGATGAATGGAAAATCAAATTGTGGTATAAACATACAATGGGATATTATTCAGACATATATACTACAACCTGGATGAAATCTGAAAGCATTATGTTGAGTGGAATAAGTCAGACGCAAAAGGATGGATACTGTATGATTCCACTTATCTGAAATATCTAGAGTTTCTTTTTGGGTCATGAAAAAGTCTTGGTAATGGACAGTAGTGATGGTAGCACAACACTGCAAATGTAATTATTACTACCAAAGCATACACTCAAAAATGATTAAAATGAGAAATTTTATGATATATATCCACAATAAAAACTAAATAAATGAATAAGTGAAATATATGATCTGTGAATTATCTCAGTCTGTTATTAAAAAGAGTCATAATTACAGGCAATGTTGGCTATTTTTCACTTTGATTTTTACAGGGGAGATATATACAGCTTAGATTACAACAAAATCAGACTCCTGAAATCCACATGTGACTTGTTTGTTCTAGATCCTATGGATTTTAACAATGATGATGACAAAGATGATGATAAGTACTAGATACTGAGCAACTACTCAGGTATAGTCAGTTCCAGAATGGAGGGAAGAAGATAAAGAGGCAGAGACAAAGATAATACAGAGGAATATAAAAATGTATTTTCTCTCATCCAGGAAACTAACTCAGAGAAGGTAAGGAAATGATCCAATAACTCACAGAAATTAAGTAAAGTCAAATTTCCAATACAGGTCTGTTCAACTCTAAAGCCCTTATTTTTTTCATTTTACCAAGTTCTCTAATAACCATTTGATATTACTCTTTTACAATAAATATTTCAAGGTAACTGAAAATCCCCCAAAAGCATATTAACAGAGATTCGTGACTTCCAGAGAACATCCCGCCTATAAACTACATTCTATAACATCCTGAATTTCAACAATGCTGAAAAACCTGAAAAATGACGTTACTACAAGCCAGTATTGTCAAACACTTTAATATAAAAGATGGATGTAATAGGTTGCATAGAGATGAAGGGAAAATGGACTTACTCTTTCACCTGCCTTATTAAAAGCATTACTCTTATGCGAATATTCTCACTGTCCTGATTCTGTGATAATCAGGGTGGGCTAAACATTCGCTATATTAGAAACCATGCATGTGTCCCCAGACCTCGTTTTCCTCCCTAGGTCTGGTTTTTAGAATGCTGGTGATAAACTAAGCCTGATTTATTATATGTCCATCCTATATGGGAAAAGACTGTAACTCTAGGTATCTCTGGTCAGCCTTAAGAGATATAGCAGGGGGTTATTACTGGTTGGCGTCCATCTCCCATATGGAGGGACCTGGGTTCGATCCCCGGGACCTCCTGGTAAAAATTTAAAAAATATATAGAAGGTGCGTGGGCCGCCAGGCCCTGTGCGCGGGCGCACCGCCGGTTCCCGCGAGCCACACAGCAAGATGATGACATAATAGGAGAGTGACACAAGGGAGAGGCAAGATGAGACGCACCGAAAAACCAGCAACTAAGGTTGCGCGGGCAGGATGCCTCTCTCCTACATCAGAGATTCCAAGGATTGAATCCCAGTGAAGACAGGAGGAGAAGGATGAGAAGAGAGGGCAGAAATTGGACACAGAGTTGCCCAGCGAATGGACACAGAAACAGCAAAAACGGGGGGGAGGGGGAAGGGGTGTAAAAATGGATAAAAGTAAATAAATAAATAAATCCTTAAAAAAGAAAAAAAAATAGAAAGAAGTTGCCTAAAAAAATAAATAAATAAATAAAAGCTTAAAAAAAAAAAAATAAAATAAAATAAAATAAAAGCATTACTCTTCTTTCTTCCCCACCCCTAAGAAAAGGCTATTTGGAACTCCCCAACCTTTGGAAACTCCCTGCCTCTCTGCGAGTGGCTATACTTAATGACAAAAGGATGGGCACTCTCACATCTAATGGTAGAGAAATGTAAGTATATTGGAAAGCAATTGGATAATTAACTATTAAAATATTAAATATATATACCTTTCTTGTAATTTCACTTCTCTGTATCTAATTTGTACATGTGTTCAAAGAGGCATGTGCAAAGATTTTCAATGCCATTTGTAATAGTGAAAAACTAGAATCAACCTCAATCTCTATTAGTAGGCAAAAAGCATTATCAATTATTGTACTACTCAGCATCCTATTGCAAGTTTAAAAACATAAGATAAGGGAAACGGACGTGGCTCAAAGGTTCGGCATCTGTCTACCATATGGAGAGACCAGGGTTCGATCCCCAGTACCTCCCGGTAAAAAAAAATAATAATAAAAAATAAAAAAATAAAAAATAAGATAAAATCTATATGAAAGACCTCAGGTCATATTAAATGACAGGAGGTCAATATGCTATTTAACCACAATACAAATATAGGTATTTCTACATGTCTATAAAAAAATAAGTAAATATACACAGATAAGATCTAGAAGGGTATACAACAAATTCAGAGGTTACCTCTAAGGAGGAAAATAAGATTTGGGAAAGGTTGAGGGGGCATTTGTTTTATCTGCATTGCTTGTTTTTGTAAAACTGATGTACTACTTAAGAGTATCAAAAAGAACCATACTGTACTTCCTGTTTTAAAATTAAAAAAAAAAAAAAAAAAATACTGTTTTACAGGTTACCAAAAAAACCATCACATAATTTTATTTAGTCTTCACGATACAGAAAAGAGGTTTTCTAATCCTCATTTTACAGATGACAAAACTGAATTTCAGAAAGATTGTGATTTACTCAAAGCCAAATAGCTAATGATAGTGGCTGAGCTGTCTTCAGACTTAACACTCTCTACCCAGTATTTCCACTGCTTCACGACAATTAACCAACAAAAAAACATTCCCTCAGTGGAGGCAGGGATAATTATGATTGTCTAACAATCTGCAGATCTGAGTTTTTAATCAGTGAAAAATAAATAAATGACATTTAAAGCAGAGATGGAATTATAAAGAAAGTTAATAAAACAAATGGGATAGAAATTAGATTTTTTAAACTCCAGAGAGTAAAGACTGTAGTAGATATCCACCTATAAAGGAGTTAGTGGCACAGTAAACAAAAATGAAAGACTGAGAAATGGACTCTGCCTAGGCACAGACTACTCAAAAATAAAAAGAAATATAAGAAATAAAATAGTAACCATAAGAATCCTTACTAACTATGGATGATGTCAGCAAATAAACCTTTGCTTAGAAGCTTCTGGTCAGTGGACATATGGAAGTAAACTGTCAAACAGAACAACTACAATGGATCATGTCTAGTTAACAATGAGAGAAGGGATGGGCATCAAGAAAAATATCACCTGACTTTTGTATTCATCACTGACTGCTGAGAAGCTCTCATATTCAACTAGCTTGAAAAATCATTTAAGCAGAAGAATCCTTCATTTATTCAGTAAGAGTGGATTGAACAATTGCTTTATGACAAGCACAGTTCCAGTGTCCTTGCCCTTGAGGAGCTCATAGTCATAATAATTACACTATAATATGGCTGATAATATAACAAAATTCTGTAAGAAGAACTACAGGACTCCAGAAGATCTCTAGTACTCTGATGTACATTGAAAAGACACAATGGTTTTGTGGGGTTGGGTTTTTTTTGTTTTATTTTTTCACTTTTAGTTTATTTTCATGGAAGTATTTTAGATATATTATTTTGTGCCTTGTTTTATTAATTAAAATATTGGGAAATGGATGTGGCTAAAGTGATTGGGCTCCCATCTACCATATAGGAGGTCCAGGGTTCAATTCCCAGGGCCTCCTGGTGAAAAAGCAAGCTGGCCCATGCAGAGAGCTGGGCCACGCAGAGTGCTGGCTCCCACAGGAGTGCTGGCCCGTGCAGGAGTGTTAGCCGGCGTGGAGAGCTGGCGCGGCAAGATGACACAACAAAGAGAGACAATAGGAGATGCAGCAGAGCAGGGAGCTGAGGTGGCACAAGAGATTCAGCACCTCTCTCTATTCCGGAAGGACCCAGGATCAGTTCCCGTTGCCACCTAAAGAGAAGACAAGAAGACACAGAAGAACACACAGAGAGCAGACAGCGAGCGCAAAACAGCAGGGGTGGCGGGGGGGATAAATAAATCTTTAAAAGTATATATACAGGGAAGCGGCTGTGGCTCGATCAGTGGGGCTCCCGTTTACCATATAGGAGGCCCCGGGTTCGGTTCCCGGGGCCTCCTGGTGAGGGCAGGCCCGCCCGCATGGCGTGGTTAGCTGACCCAGCGAGCACGAGCAGCAAGGGGGGGATAAATGAATAAATAAAAAATAAATTTAAAAATCTTTAAAAAAAAAGAAGTATATATACATATCATGGATGGGATGCTGATGTGGCTCAAGTGGTTGGGCTCCCAGTGAGGGCAAGCTGGCCCGTGCCCACGGAGAGCTGGATAAAAGTAAATAAACAAATAAATCTTTAAAAAAAAAAAAAAAAAAGATTGATTGGCTTATGGTTAAATGTACATGATCAAGCTTTTTGAATTTTGGTAGTTATTCTGGCTCAGCAAGTGCAATCACTATTTCCCCCCATATAAAGATCTGACTATATCTAAAGATATAATTGGACTTATAAAATAAAGAAATCTTTAAAAGAAAAAAATGCAGAATACAATATGGTGCAAATGAAGAAAATCAACGTTCCTAATGTTATTTGAATGGGATAAAAATCATCAATGACTATAATAGATAAAGATTCAAAAAAGTGCTGTATCTTTATACTTTTTTTTTTTTTTAAGATTTATTTATTTATTTACTTCTATCCATTTTAAACCCCCCTCCCCCCGTTTGCTGTATTTGTGTCCATTTGCTGGGCAATTCTCTGTGTCTGTTTCCTGCCCTCTCTTCTCATCTTTCTCCTCCTGTCTTCACCAGGATTCAATCGTGGGGACCTCCGATGTGGGAGAGAGGTGTTCTGCCACCTGCGCTACCTCAGTTCCTGGTTTTTCAGCACGTCTCATCTTGGCTTCCCTTGTGTCACTCTCCTTTTACATCATCATCTTGCTGTGTGGCTCGGCAGGGCCTGGCACACCCATGCGCCTTCTATATTTTTCTTTAGTTTACCAGGAAGTCCCGGAGATCGAACCCAGGTCCCTCCATATGGGAGACGGATGCTCAACCAGTTGAGCCACATCTGTCCCCTTAATATATACTTTAGAAAACTGGTTTGAAGACTCAAGGTAGTTCTAAGCGATGATACAGATACTGATGCAGTAGAGTAGGTATAAATTTTTTTCTAAAAACCATAGAAGATAAAATTGCTTCAAAATTACTAATTTTGCATGTGATTTCAAAATATGTATGTATAAATAATTAATAAAAATTTTAAGTAGACATTTGCCTATCTCATCAACATGCTTAAAAGTTTATGTATTTAAGTTAGCCCATTCTTCCAATGGAAAAACAGCATAAAATCTTATAGTCAGGGTTTCCTCAGAAGCAGGCATATACAGCACATACATACTTTTTTTTTGGTTTGTTTGGAAGGATGTATGCCAACGTATTTGCAGTGATTATATGTCTTGATGTTGAGTTTGGATTTATGATTAATAAATTTTTTCTTTCTTTTGCCTATCTGTGTTTTCTAATTTTCAACAATGAACATATATTAATATTTTTACTTGACAATGAAAAAATGGAGATGATAATAGCACATACCTCACAGGGGTGCTGTGAAGATTAAATATGATAATATACATAAAGCCCTTAACACAGTGCTCAGCACATAAGTATGCAATAACTGTTAGACACTATGGGTATTATTATTATATTGCTGTTTTCACAAATATTCCTCAGGATGTATGTCTTTCACTGTCTATGGCAAAAACATCCACCTTAATTCAGGCCTGGGTCACCTCAAGTCTAAATCACTATCACAGCCTCTTGGCTGGTCCAGCAGCCTCTATCCCCCTTCCCAACACTCTTACCAGAACCAGGGTTAATTACAAAAAACACTACTCACTTCACTCCCAGGCTAATGTCCTTCCATTGCTTACATGATCAAGTACCAAACATCCTAAGCCTGGCCGCACCTACCCATTCCCCTTTCTTTCCATTTATTTATTCCTTCTACAAACATTTACAGAGTGACTTTGTGTCTGGTACTGTGAGAGGAATACAAAGACAAATAAGTTATGGATTCTTCTCTCAAGGAACTCAGTCTAGTAGGGGAGAGAGGCACGTAAACAAATACAATATGAGTCATGCAATAAAATGTAAAGTTCAGAGGAAATAAGGGTACAAGGTAGATAATGGGGTGAGAAAGGCTTAAAGAAATCACAAAGAAGGGAACTCACACAAGGCAAGTTTTGTATGGGTTTTGAAGAATGATCTCAAGTAGCTTAGATATTTATTCATCTAAATAAAAACCTTACTCGATTTATTTCTCCTTTCCTTGGGGATGTTCTCCCACTCAATGCCATTTAAATATACTCCAGCAAAGTCCTATCTCCCTCTACTATGCAATCCCTATAACTCTTGCCCAGTATCTTTCAAACTGTGGATCCAGACCCATTCATGAGTTAAAGAATCAATTTAAGGGGAGTGGGTATAGCTCAGTGGTTTGAGCAGGTGCTTCTCATGTACAAGGTTACTGGGGTTCAATCCCCAGTACCTAATGGGAAAAAAAAAATCAATTTAAGAGGTCTCAACCATTATTTTAAAAAGAGGAAGTAGAAGAAGAAGAAGAATAGATTGGAGCAACAGTTCTTCCAAAGAACTCTTGTTTATGGCATTATAACCATTCATATTTACCTATTAGAAACTAAAAGTGACAACATTTTAAAACACTTAATTCATTTTAAAATAACAATAAACCATATGCTAATATAAATACTTTTATGAAAAATAACTACATTTCCCAAAAGAAAAATAAATTTAAGGAGAATGTCATTGTTTTACATTTTTGCAAATATCATTGATGTCCAACTTAACAGAAGATAGCTGGATTCTCATATTTGCTTCTGCATTCAAACTGTTGCAATAAATTCCTGTGGTTAAAATATACAAAGAAAATCTGGCCTCCTATAGATTTGTATTTGGAAAAGGTAGGAGCATTTTAATAGCCTTTTCAGCTATTCTTCTTTGATACTATACTAAAACTTGACAAGTACCTTAAAGTTTCTTAAATGTTAGTTGCAATGTAGCATCTGAAATGATGTATTATGGAATTAATTATGTCCCCCAAAAAGGTATGTTGAAGTTCTAACGCCCAGACCTCAGAATGTGACTTTATTTGGAAATAAGGTCCTTAAAGATGGAATTAGGCAAGTTAAAATGAGGTCACACTGGAGTAGGGTGAACTCTTAATCCAATATGACTGGTGTCCCTATAAGAGAAAATTTGGACACAAAGGGAGTACAACATGTGATAACTGAGGCAGAGCACACCGTAGATCGCTGGCAAATGACTACCAGAAGCCAAGAGAGAAGCATGGAACAGACTCTTTCCTACAGACTTCAGAGGAAACATGACCCTGCAGACATCTTGATTTCAGTCTTCTAGCCTCCAGAACTGTAAGAGAATAAATTTCTGTTGTTTTGAACCACCCAGTTTGTAGTACTGTTATATATAGCGGCTCTCTAGGAAACTAAGACACCATATCAATGAATTTTTTATACTTTTATATTAAAATCCATTGGTCTGTCTTATACTTTGCATGGATTTTTTTTGCCTATGCATGACTTTGTAACATTATGCACTGTTCATTTGTAAAATATCAGTTCATTAAGCTATGCAGACCTTCCAAATGTTGGCACATTTCATTATATAATATCAAAAACTCACATTCATTGATATTGTCATCAATCTCATCAGGAAAGTCTTTACGTATTAGAGCTGTCAAGTTCACAGTCTAAGACACAAGTTTTCCAAAATACTAATTTTTGCTTGAAAGCTCAAATTTTATCATTGACAAGAAACACTGTCATCATATTCCTTGATGTGACAAGTTCACTTCATTCATTTTAAAGAAAATGTCTGCCAAATATCCAAGTCTGAATAAACAAAATTTGTCTGTCAATTGTAATTTCAAGTAAAAATGAAGTTCCATGAAAAAAAGAGACTAGTTTAGCTGGCAACTCAAATAATCACACAAGTACTTTTCCTTGACATTAACTGTCATACTCAATATGCAGAATAAGTGCTTTATATGTACTACCCATTTTGTCACACAGAAGATTTTAAAAAATAATAAAAGGTAGAGAGTTAATAAAAGTAATAATTTTAACTGCATCATCAAGGACATTCTTAAGTGAAACTTTTTTTTTCTTTAACTGCAAGTGTGTGGCAGTTAAGAATATAGTGACTACTAGTACAGTTGTTATCACCTACTTGATTCATGCTAGGGTACAATCAGTTTTACCCATCACTGCTTTTGCAACATCAGTACAAATGTCAGCAAAGTAGAAAAGGCAAATAACATCTTAGTGTAAAATAGTTTTATCTCCCCAGACTTCCTATTGGGGCCTCAGGGGTGCCTAGGGGTCCGTGGACCATATTTTCCAAATTACTGTACTAGACTACAAGAGAATTTTTTAAAAGAAAGACATGATCAAGTACTTCACATTTAGTAAACCACATATTACACATCTTTATTAATCCCTCAATAATACTACATATATCACAGGTTCTCAATTTTTAAAAAAAGTTTAATTGCTTTTCCTCACTAATATGTAATGGGCCTGAAGAAGTTTATTTATGATATAATAAGCCCACAAATACTTCCTAGTTTCAACATGTCACAAATAATGCCATGGATTGTGAGTTATTGGGGAAGAGGGGAAGTACAGTCTTGAGTCACACTGACCTGAGATATGTCTCTGGCACTAACTAGCTCCATGAGCATGGTAAATTACTTCATCTGTGGGCTTCAAATTCTTCACCTTTTAAATGAGAACACCACCCACTTCATAGGGCTGTTGCAAAGATTAAGTAAGATGATACATGCAAAGTAACTTGCACAATGCCTGTTCTTTAACAGGGTAGCACTGCTATGGAACAATGATAGTAAGAAACAATGTCTTATTTGTATGAAACACTCACCACATACAAAACATAAGCAGGTTTTACAATTATAGGAGCACAGATTTATATGATCACAGAGATCAACTAATTTTAATTCAATTTCCTTAACTGCACACTCCTCAACTTGACCTTGCCCCACACTCACACACAGACTGGCCTTACAGGTAAGAAAACCAAAGTAGCACAAGGTAATGTCTTTCTCATGGTTACAGAGCTAGTAGTGGGCAGAACTTGGTATCAAAGACATTCTCTCATTTACAGCAATCCTTTCCATAGATAACATTATTCCTTTTTGATTGATAAGGAAAACAGTTTTAGGTTCACTAAGGTTAAGTGACATGCCCAAGGTATCACAAGCAGTAAATAACAAAAAGGGGCATGGAACCCAAGTCTTCTAATTGCAAGTGTGAAGTTCTTCCAACTATAACTTATAAATCTATAAAAGAATATGAAATTCACTTTGTGCAATTAGACAATTATCTGCATCTTGATCTGAACGGAATAACAGACATGATTATATGAATGCTTATTTATGACTAAATATGCCAGTTTTTAACCACCAAACAATTAGTCTATGTTGTGAGATTCAATTTAAACTAGTGTTTCACTGAACTGAGGACTTCACAAGCTTTGGTACTTAAAAAAAGATACCTTATAATTAGCCTCAGGGAATAAAGGAAACACATCCCAAAAGGATAATTCTGCAATGCTCAAAAAATCCCTGAGATAGGCTAGCATAATAGATAGTATAAACTTAATTTAAATTAACAATTTCACCATAGGCAAAAAGATCAATACAGACAAAATAATTAATTTTAAACTGGTGTATATTAGCTATTTCAATTTTGCTTTAAAATAGTCTCTTTATTCACACAAATATTCAACATGTCAATAACCAGCTCTACTGCTAATTAACAGAGTAACTTAGGGCAAGTTACTCAACCTTTCTGGGCCTCAACTTTCTGATCTATAAAATATGTGATTATATCTATCTTGCAGGAATGCTGAAATTAGGCATAATGTATACAAAGCACCTAGAATTTTATCTAGAGGAAAGTTATTATTATAAGTATATTATAATTATTATATGCTTAGAGTTCACAATCTTGCCTTAACCCTCGGTTCTCTAAGATTTGTTTGAGTGAGTAAAAATGGACCTTTCTATTTCCTACTCCTGCTGTTGTTTCCAATGCCCTACTGGCTACAACTGCCAACCCTCTGACCCAAAACTCTGCCATCTACTTCTGATGTCCCAAAAGCAAGTCCCTAAACTTCCTCTTATTGTATTAATTCCTTAGTCAGAAGAAAGATAATGTTCATTATTTATAATTCAATGATCTTCTACTAATTAACATGTTAATTTTTGCTTGGAACCAGTCTAAAAGACTTCAAATGTAACCATCTGAGGGTTTTATGGTTCAGTGATTTTTTTTTTTAAATAACAATTTTTAAAAATGCAAACTTCATTTTTTTTAACATATGGTCAACTGTTAAGAATTCATAAAAGAGCTGCCTCGATTGGCTTCATCATACCATGATGCCTCTACCAGCTCAACCACCCAGCTCCTATATTCTTCCTGCTCCAGAGTTTGGGATAATAGTGCCCATTAAGTAAAGGGCACTTTGTAGAAAAAGAAAGAAGACAGAGAAATATGAAGTAGAGTTTTCTTTAAGTACAATCACTTGTTCAAGATAGCTGGGAGAAGGGCAAGAGGTAAGGAACCTACACCTACACAGAATAGATGGTACTGCAACTCAATTGGTAGCCCTTTCTGAGGGGACAGAACCACTCTATAGATTATCAATGAAAAGGTTGCAGGGGAAGGGAAAGGGGTAAGCGCTAACATATGCAGGCACTAGAATGTGCTAAATAATTTATATACATTATATCATATATATATATAAAATTTCCATTATCAGATGAGAAGAATGAGATTCAGAGAGGTTAAATGGCTAGGCCAAGATCAAACAGCTGGTAAGTAATAGACCAGTCACAATTACATAGTCCAGAAAAGCATTTATCCCTAAACCAAGGAATAGGGAAGGTGAGTGCATGCTCATCTATACACTAACTTAGACAGATTGTTTTTCTTCCACCAATGGGAATAATTAAGAGACAATTCATCTTTAACCCGGAGTGATTGCCCATTTATTCCCATTGGTAAAGAAAAACAGTGTTTCTTAAACCTTAATGTGCATACAGGTCACTGGAGATCTTGTTAAAATGCAGATTCTGATTCAGTGGGTCTGGGGGGCACCTGAAATTCTGCATTTCTAACAAGCTTTCAGGAGATAATGAAGCTTCTGGTCTTTGAGCCATACTCTAAATATATATTAGATTAAGTTGTTCCCAAACCTGGCTGATCATGAGAATCATCTGGAGATCATTTAAAACTAGAGCTTTCTGGGCCCCTCCCTTCTGGATGTGTAGGATGGAGCCCAGGTTGATTCTAATACAGAATGGGGACTCACTGGTCTAGGCCATCTCCAGGGAACTTCTACCTCATAATTCTATAATTCAAAGGAATGTGTGAGTATAATTATTAATGACAATAACCCCAACAAGCATTGATTGAAGAACATACCGAATGAATATTTGGTATGGCCTTCAAAGTGCTTTACATATAGCTTACTTAATTCTCACAACCACTCTTTAAGGCTGGTACCTATAGCACTATCATTCCCACCATACAGATGAGGAAACCAGTGCACCAAGAGACTCACTTATTTGTCCACGATCAGTTAATGAGTAGCAGTTCAGGGGTTCAGACTTCAGCCAATCTGATTCCAAAAAGCCTGTGCTCTCGGACACACTGCTTTCCACATTGCCAAATGGTAACATCACTGATTTTAATAGGCACATGAACAAATAAATCCAAATGGGCCACCTCAGAAGATTTTGCCCTGGGAAGGCTCCGTTTTTATTCCTCAGATGCTACGATCATGCAAAACATTGCCTCTGTTTAAAATAAACCACCTAGGAGCTCTTGATCTCAAAATGCCTTCAGAACTTAAACATACGACTTTAATATCTTTAGCTGTGATAAAAACTCATCATTTGAGCACAGATTTCATTTTTAGACAACCACCCCAAATCAGGAAAAGCCAATTCAAAGAAACTTGGTGTCTGATCAAGCTGAATTTTTTTTTTTAATTCGATGTTCAGTATTGAAAACGGTTTTCTCATCACTCATCCCTGAAGCAAATTCCAATTAAGAGTTCTTTATGTTTTGCACAATGGCTGTATCATAAGAGTCAGTTCCAGTCTTCCCCAAGGTGACTATTTTTGGAGGGCAATATGCATTTGGATGCATAGGTTCTGTTATATTTGTATTTATGTTGTTGTTGTTTTTTTTTAATTAATCTCTTAGTGATACCAGAACAAACACATTTGCCCTTCACAAGCAATACAAATAGGCACATTCAGAACGACTATCTTGAAGCATGCAGTCTCCCTTTCAGTTAAATTTCTGCTACGAAAGCAACTGCTTTGCTTTTCAGATTTTCTTTTCTAAAAAAGTGTTTTATTTATACACACCCATCCATACAAAAATAAATACCATAATCCGGCATTAATGAAGCATTTAACTGCATGCAGCAACATAAAAGGCACTGTACAAAGGCAACTATATATCAAAAATATGCTCACAAATACCCTCACATGCAGGGGATAAAGGAACACACAAATACTACAAGGATATAACTATAAAGAGATACTAGAACTCTACATCTAGATATTTAATGAATATGCCCTTTATCAACAAAGAAAATATTCTGCAAAATCAGAATGATTTTCAGATTTTTTAAAAATCAGGCATTAATGCAGAGCAGCACAATTCCACACAACCAACCAACCTCTCTGCTTGAACTTGACTTCCCATACCTTACTGTAGCCACAATTCCCCTGTACAAACTCCCACTCCACCACCCCCACATACCAAACTCCCCACCAACCTCACAGGGGTTCCTGGGCTGGTCCATGGAATCTGATGACATCACTCTCTCTTCCTTCCTGGAATTCTAAACCCTGCTGCTCTCCCCTTGCACACAGCTACCATCTCCATGGCAACCTCACCTCCTCCTGCTTCCCTATTGGCTTCATGGAGCAGGATACACAAGAAGGTTTTCCGTTCTCCCCCCACTACCCGCCCCAAAAAATGATGCTTTCCACAGGAACCTGAGCTAAATTTAGCTATTTTGGATTCAGAGTCCAATGACTAAGAAAACACAGAAATGTCCTCCTTCCTACACTCCACCCTCCTCCCAACCCCACCCCAAAGAGGCTGCTTCACCTCCTTCTCTCTGGCCCCCAACCCAAAAGGAAGTAGTGATATCTGCTGAGCATTAAAAACAGTGGATAGTCCCCCATATAAGGCTGGCACACAAAAAATTCTAACTCCAACCTCCTTCCAACAAGAGAGAAAAAAAAGAAAAAACAAAAATAAAAGTATACACTGGTCGAAAAAATGATTGGGACATTTCATGGGCTGAACATCAGTCTTCTGCTGCTTTCTTCCATCGAAGCCAAGGATCAGGGACTTCTAAAGGCAGAATAGTCTCTAACCTCTTAGAAGACTTTATTCTCCTTGCTATTTGCTTGAAATCATTTCCTCCATCATAGGAAGAAAAAAATGGAACAGGAAGTGAGCTAGAAAGACTATACTTCAGTGACAAAACACAGTGAGCCAGGAATCACAAATCCTGGGTCCAATGTCCCATCTCAGGGACTGACCTACTATGTAAATTGGAGCAAGTTCTCACATATTTCATTTAAAAAGCAGCTCCCACCCAGGGATGTTATAAGAATTACAGACAAAATTAACGTTAAGTAGTTTAAGTCCCTGAGCCAAAAGAACTGGAGCAGGGGTTCTTAACCAGGGGTCCAGGAGCTTGAATTGACATTCCAAAAAACATTATTCTTATAGTGATGTGTTGGTGCAGGTGTGATATGTTTATTATATAATACACAGTATACTGTGGGCTTAGTAAGGGATCCATGGTTTTCACCTGACTGGCAAAAGGGTTAAGAACCCCTGGAATAGAGAGTAAGTTGACATCATTATTAGTGAAATTCCTACGTATATTAATAGAAATTAATTATTCCCAGAGGAAGAACGTAAACTTCTAGAAAAGCATTCTTTCATAATCCTAGATATACCACAAAACTTGCATAATTCCTTGAACCATAAGCAATTCCCAAAAATGTTCATACATCTGGTAAAATCAAGCTACATATACCTCACATACCAGCTAACTTGTGACTAGTACTAAATTTTGGACCTGGCCCTATTTTTTCTTTGTTTAATCTAAATTCTAATTTTGAAATTGCTACTAACTCCTCCTTAAATGATGACTGAACAGGACCAGGGCTTCATTTTCCAGCTCAGCTGCCCACTTCCCATTCTAGGTAAGTGCTTCCTTCTCAGAGCCTTATTTGATAGCTAAACACTAATCAACCCAGTAGCTATATCTGATATGACTCTGAAGGACAAGGCATCAATTGTAATCATATAGGAAAGGCTCCAAGCAGGTCACAGCTCTGTAGTATGGAAGGGAATGGATTAAAATAAGACACCTCAAGGAAAATTGTATTTTCAATTGGCAGGGCAGAGACTAAGCTCCAGAGCATCAACTCTACAGAGAAAAAAAACAGACATGAATGAAAAATGATTTAGATTAGTAAGAAATAGCCATCTGCCCCAAACAGAATTTAAACAATCTGGAACACGTTGCAAAGTTAAACTGCCCCACTAGTTAACAAACAGGCATCCAGAATAAGCTTTACAACCGTTGTGGAAAACAGCAAAGGATGCAAAAGGATGCAGTATATGCTAAAAAACAACTGAAATGCACATTGGGGAGGGCGGGGCTCAGTGCGAATAGCCCATCTCTGAGATACCTGCTTTCTTATCTCACTCCTTCTTTGCTGCATTTAATAACCCATTCCATGGGAAGCGGCTGTGGCTCAATCAGTGGGGCTCCCGTTTGCCATATGGGAGGCCCCGGGTTCGGTTCCCGGGGCCTCCTGGTGAAGGCAGGCCCGCCCGCATGGTGTGGTTGGCTGACCCAGCGAGCACAAGCAGCAAGGGGGGGATAAATGAATAGATAAATAAAATCTTTAAAAAAAAAAAATAACCCATTCCTTGTATGAACCCTTTCCTATGCACACCACTGGTCAGATGGTTCCATAGGCTAACTATGATGAGAACTATTCTAAAGGACTTTCTTAACTCTTAAAAACAAACAAGGGAAGCGGCTGTGGCTCAATTGGTTGGGCTCCCGCTTACCATATGGGAGGCCCCGGGTATGGGAGGCCCCGGGTTCGGTTCCCAGGGCCTCCTGGTAAAGGCAAGCCTGCCAGCACGATGCAGTAAGCTGGTGTAGCAAGATGACCCAACAAAGGGAGACAAGCAGACACAGAAAAACGCACAGCAAATGGACATAAAGAGCACAGCAGCAGGGGTCGGATGTGGCTCAACTGGTTGGGCGTCCGTCTCCCATATGGAGGGACCCGGGTTCGATCCCCGGGACCTCCTGGTAAAAAATAAATAAATAAATAAAAAATAAAGAGCACAGCAGCAGGGGGGAGACATATAAATTAAAATAAATCTTAAAAAAAATAAAAATAAAATTTAAAAAATGGTCAGTCACCTTATTCTACAATGAGAAAACTGAGACACAGTTTCCAAGGTTGCCCATCAAATCAATACTGAGCTTGAGGGAAGCGGCTGTGGCTCAATCAGTAGGGCTCCCGTTTACCATATGGGAGGCCCCGGGTTCGGTTCCCGGGGCCTCCTGGTGAGGGCAAGCCCGCCCGCACGGCGTGGTTAGCTGACCCAGCGAGCACAAGCAGCAAGGGGGGGATAAAGGAATAAATAAATAAAAATCTTTAAAAAAAAATACTGAGCTTGATTCATGTTATCATTATGAAATCTGCCAAAATGATCCGGAGTAAGCAGAATGTCATAAATAAAAGTCAACTCTTTTATTCAAACATGCATTACATGCATTTATTGTGTGCCAGGTATTTTATATGCATTGTCACTAATTCTCAAAAGCAAAAACTTGCAAGTTGTATATATTCTTATCTTCACCTTGCAAACAGAGAAAGTGTTCCAGAGATGTCAAACTGACCGGGGTTGTACAACTCATTATTGGGTTTATTAAAAAAAAAAGAAAGAAAGAAAGCCAGGATCTGAACCCAGATCTGTTTAAACTCCAAAGCCTGTGCTTTTTTATGCTTGGCCTCCCATTTATGGACAGTTGGGGCTACAAAGAAGCATCTAGAAATCATCTTGTATCTGTGTTTTCTTACATCACCAAATAAAATATTGGCTGTTTGACATCAAGGTCAAAGTCACACATTTTATGCATTTTTAACAGTACTAAACCATAAGCTGGTACTCAGTATTTATTAATTTACTTTTCAAATCTTACTAGATTTCTGGACCAATGGCAACAATTCTACTCAGATCTTTTAAAATTAGAATCAGCTTGAGAAATTACATGTTGAAGTAAAATGTCAAAACTTCAGATAAATGTATTTTGGAATTCGATTTTATAACATTTGAGATTTTAAAAACTTACCATTGTCATAATGCTACACTGGACCAGTCATAATGTCATAATACCTACACAGTCACACGTGCTGGTTTTAATGCTAATGCAGCCAAGATTTATATGTTAGATTTATGATTTCTAAATTCTGCATATAGAACCAGAGCATTTCAAAGTATTTCTCCAGGGGTTACACTAAAATTAAATCTGCTGATTAGAGGACCATGCTAAACAGGCCAAGGTCATGTGTCTGATACTCATGTGAACCAGTTAGCATATCACTCTCTTCTACAGCTGCACTATGCACCTCAGTTGTAAATATACACCCTTGGTTTCACTGAAAAATTAATGCAAAAGTATCACCCTTCCTGAAAAAGAAAACATATATACTAATGTCAAATATTATAATTGGTTTTTATTCTTTAGAAAATAGCTACTGTCTTGTATAAAATATGTCCAATCACTCATTCATTCTTTCAATATTTATTGAGTACCTACCAAATGCCAGTCGACAGTCTCAAAAGGCTAACAACAACAACAACAAAAAAAAAAAATAACACACACACACAAAAAAAAAAGGCTAACAGTGGAGGACAAATAAGCATAGCTATGTGGTAACATGATAGAAGCGTACATAGATATGGTAAGAGCACCCAAGAGGGAATGACTAACTCTGGGAAGGTGTCATGGAGTTCACTAGGGAAATGAGGCATGTAAGGTATTCCAAGGAGAGAAAGCAAAGATTTGTGAAGATATGGTCATAACACATGACAAACTTAAAGAATTTTCAAGTATTTTATTGAGAATTGGGAGTTATGACCAGGTGAGAGGAAGCAAGGCGGCATCTTTTAGATTTTCTACCTCACCAAGATTAGATTTTCCTGAAACACCTTATTACTTTGACCCACCTTGGGGGGGGGGGGGGATAAATGCCATCTTTTTTTCTTTTAAAGTTTCTATGATAAGAATAAAGGCAAAAATGAGGTACATCCTTCTGGAAATGAAGTCTTTAGTGGCTAAGCACCTACAATGAAGGGACTAGGTTTCATTTCTTCTGTCTATGGAGCAGAATACAAATTTGCTGCCCTATGAGGCAGATGGAAAGTTTCATTATTCTTCTCAGAAAGTTGGTTAAAAAAGTGATCAGTGGAGTTTATTCATCAATCTTCCTCTTCTGTGGCTGTTTGAAGCTCTTAGTGTGTTGAATATTTAGTAAGCAAATTTAGATTAATAAAAGCACCTCAGTCCTACAGAGCACCCCTAACACATAAATCCATAAATGTATATGCATACCCATATCCTGCCAGCTTTGACAGGCAAAGGATTAGCACCTAAAAAGGGAAAAGGCTACCAGCTATAACAATCATTAAGGCAAAAGTAGAATCTTTTTTTTTAAAGGAGGTACTGGGGATTGAACCCGGGACCTTGTACATGTGAAGGGTGCACACAACCACTGAGCTATACCTGCTACACAAAAGTCAAATCTTTTTAAGTAAACTTTTTATTTGAAGTGATTATATATACAGAAATGGGCAAAAAGCAATGAATTTTCACAAAGTGAACACATCCAGGTAACCAGCACCTAGGTCAAAAAACAGACCACTAACATAACCCTAAAAGCCCATCTCGTGCCTTTACAGAGTCACTCCCACCACCCACAACAATGACTTTAATACCCTAGATTCGTTTTGCCTGATTTCAAACTTTATATAAATAGAATCATATATTGTATACTCTCTTGTGCAGACTTCTTTCACACCACATTTGTAAAACTGATCCACTAGTTGAACACAGCAATTCATTCATTGTCATTACTGTAAAATATTCCATTTTATAAATATATCATAATTCTTAAAACATTTCAATAATATAGAAAGGCACCTGTATTATTTCCAGCTTGGGGCTATAACAAAAAATGATGCTATGTATATTCTTGTCCGTATCTTTTGGTGCACATATATAAGGTTTATACATGCTAAGAGTGGAACTGCTTACTACAGGGTACACTTATGTTCAGCCTTGGTAGATAAATATCTAAGTTTTCCCAAGTTGTGTCAATTTACATTCCCACTAGCACTATGTGAAGGTTCCAGATGCTGAGCATCCTCATTTACACTTGGTACTGTCCGCCTTTTTCATTTTAGTCATCTGGAGGCAGTGTGGCAGTATGTGTATCTCACTATGGTTCTTATTTGCTTTTCACTGATGAGTAAAATGTTGACCACTTTGGAGCCATTTGGATATCACCTTTTGTGAAGTACCTGTTGAAATTTTTGCCCATTTTTCTACCGGATTACTCAAAAGATTGACTTATAGCAGGGATTCTTACCCTTTTTGCTCCGTGGACCACTTTGCCAGTCAAGTGAAAACCACGGACCCCTTACTAAGTCCACACTATACTGGGTATTATTTAATAAATATATCACAGCCACACCAACACGTCCCCACAAGAATAATGTTTTTGTTTTTGTTTTTGTTTTTGTTTTTATTTCAATTCAAGCTCATGGACCCCTTGTTAAGAACCCCTGATTTATAGGAATTCTTTTATATATTGATGTGTATATAAAACACAAAAGTGAGGTTTTCTTCCACCAAATAGATTAACCAATTCAAATCATCTGTGAGTTAAGCAAACTGCAGTTAATTAAACTCATAAAACTTTTATCAAGTACTTCTTTTGTGCCCAGGACTGTGTTAAATGCTATAAGAGATTAATGTGAAATGAATAATGTTATAGCTCACAACATGACACTCAAGTATTAGTAGTAGGGGGTCAGATGTGGCTCAACTGGTTGGGCGTCCGTCTCCCATATGGAGGGACCCGGGTTCGCTCCCCGGGACCTCCTGGTAAAAAAAAAAAAAAAAGTATTAGTAGTAGCTAGTGTTCAAATGAAACTCACGAAGGATTTTAACAACAAAACCCAAAAAAAGAATAAATAATCCTTATAGCAGTTTGATATTATTGATGAATTCCAAAAAGAAATACTGATTATGTTTATAAACTGATCTGTTCCTCTGGGCTTGTGATACCCTTAAATTGTATTGAATTCAGAGGTTTCACTTTTACTTGATTAAATTTTGACTAGGGCTTTGATTGCGCCACATCAGTAGGACGTCGAGTCCCCACTCCCTTGGTAGGTGGGGACTCACAGAGAAAATAACAAGGCAGAGGAGACAAGAGTTTTGATCCTGGAGCCCGAGAAGAAAGCACACAGAGCAGCAGATATGTAAGGAAAGAGAGAAGGCTCCATTTGACACAACAGAGGACCTGGGAAGAGAGACGAGTTGTTTGCCTGACGGTTTACGGCTGGACTTGTGGAGAGAGCAGAGCAGCTGAGCCTGGAGAGAAAGAAGCCCCGGGAAAGAGACAAGACTTGTCCCAGCCTGCAGCTAAGATTGAAGAAGCTGGGACCACGGAGCCTGGGAGGAGGAGGAAGACTGAACCCTCGCAAACATTGCCCGCCATCTTGCGTCAACACATGGCAACAGACCCTGGGTGAGAAAGTACCTCTTGTTGTACCTTGAGTTGGACTCTTTAGGGCCTTGTGACTGTAAGCTTCTATCCCAAATAAATACCCTTTATAAAAGCCAACAGATTTCTGCTATTTTGCATCAGCACCCCTTTGGCTGACTAATACAATCCTCCTCCATCCTCCACTATCCAGGCAAATTTCTACTTCAATAGGCACAACAGGACAAAGGTGTAACGTTATTACTGCCTTTACTTCTTCAATACACATCTAAAAACTGTATCATTGGGAAGCGGATGTGGCTCAAGTGACTGGGCTGCCATCTACCTTATAGAAGGTCCAGGGTTTGATTTCCGGGGCCTCCTGGTGAAGGCAAGCTGGTCCGCACAGCAAGCTAGCCCGATCAGAGAGCTGGCCCATGCAGGAGTGCTGGCCCAAGCAGAGAGCTGGCGCAGCAAGATGAAGGAAAAAAAACAGAGACACAGAGGAGAGACAATTAAGAGACGCAGCAGACCAGGGAGCTAAGGTGGCGCAAGAGATTAAGCACCTCTCTCCCACTCCGGAAGGTCCCAGGATCGGTTCCTGGTGCTGCCTAAAGAGAAGACAAGCAAACACAGAAGAACATTCAGTGAATGGACACAGAGAGCAGACAATTGGGGGCGGGAGGGGGGGTGAATAAATAAATAAATCTTTAAAAAAAAAAAAAAACTGTATCATTTACCACTTTTCATAAGAGTACACCAAAAGTTTCCTGGCTCAATTACCTAAAAGAAATAGCTAAACTCGGAAATTATGCAATTTTTCCCAGACTAAAAAAAAAATCTCATTTTAACAAGAGGAGAAAGAGACAGGGGAAGCGGCTGTGGCTCAATCAGTAGGGCTCCCGTTTACCATATGGGAGGCCCCGGGTTCGGTTCCCGGGGCCTCCTGGTGAAGGCAAAGTCCGCCCGCACGGCGTGGTTAGCTGACCCAGTGAGCACAAGCAGCAAGGGGGGGATAAATGAATAAATAAAAATAAAATCTTTAAAAAAAAAAAAGAAAGAGACAGGAAGGGAGAACATATATATGTACACACATATGTGGCTCACATAATCACACATCCCCATATTTTTTAATTTTCTTGCCCAAAATTACTTATCCCTTTCTTCCTGGTCATGAGAAGAAAGGTCGTGTAACAAAAAGAACACCTAAGTTTAAGAAAGGGCCCCAATGAGTTATGGGTTAGGGATCATTATATATATACACACACACACACGACCCTTATATAAAAGATAAATTTGGAGAAGGTCAATTCTAGGATGAAAAGTTGGAAGGGACTAAAGGAAAAGAATAGTCATTAAAACAATTTAGATGAACGGGGAATTTTTAAAGCAATCAGAGTCATGGAGTTTTCTTTGTTCTATTTTGTAACAAGCCTCAAAATAGAATTGCGCTCTTCTTCTAAAACATGCACAACAGAAGAGAAAAGAACAAGTCTTGCTAATTTTAGAGGTCAAGGTGGACCAGATGCTTCACAGTCCAGACTTTGAGGCTTTAAGCACATTTTCTGAAATAAAGCAAGACTCCCTCTCAGAAGAGCTTAAGGGATGTCCTCAAACTAAAGTAGTAAACAAAAAGAAAAAGAAAAGAAGATTATAGAATTAAACTCTTTTAGCAAGTAAATTTTCAAAGTCAGTACTCTGATACAAAATATGAAAGTAAGCAAAGGCTTAACAAGGGCCTAGGATTAAGTTCTTCAACAAGAACCATAATTTCCATGGCTGTCATTCAGTCAAGACACTTCTATAATATATATACACCTACCATGTACACAGTATGAATAACACAGTCCCTGCCCTCAAAAAACTCAGTCAAATGGGGGGTGGAAAGACATTACAACAAGCAAAGAAACAAGTATTTAGTTATAAATTACAATAAATGGTTAAAAAAAAAAATCAGGGTAAACCTACTTCAGGTTAAAAAAGGCCTCCCTAGGTAGATGACATTTAAACTAATGAGGACAAAACAATGAAAAGAGTCTCCAGAGTGATTCCCCACTAAAGATATCGGGTTGATTTACTCCTTTCAGTTCCAACTATCTTCTTCCAAGGTCTACTAGCATCTCTTCCTTCAGTCTAACCCTATATTCTGAATGTTGTCTCAGCTCAAGCAAATCAGCACGATTTCACAGTATGGCTGGAGTTAGAAGCTGCAACTGGGTGCCTCTTACGGTTCCACAACCTGTAGTGTTGGACAAGTAGGCACTGCAAAGACAGCAGAGCTGTAAGATGAAGTAGAGCGGTCTCAAGGGTCCCCTCACACATTCTCCTTCCATACCACCCTAGAGAATGACGAGAATGATCTCTAGATCAGAACCTCTGCCTTCCTGCCTTTCAAAAACAGCTTTCTGGGGGATGGATGTGGCTCAAATGGTTGGGCATTCGTCTCCCATATGGAAGGACCTAGGTTCGATCTCCAGGACCTCCCGGTAAAAATTTAAAAAATAATAAATAATAAATAATAAAAGCAGCTTTCATACAACTGTATGTGAATCTACAAGTATCTCAAAATTTTCAATTAAAAAAAAACCAGGGACTTCCAGGAAGATGACGGACTAGTAAGACACGAGAATCTCTTCTCCAGAAAAAGAGCTAGAGGAGAGGCTGAAACAGCCCCGAAAAAGATCTTCTAGGGTTTAGGACAACAGTTGAAGGCTGCACACCACCCAGAGGAGAGAGGGACAAAAGAGGGAATTCGCAAGGACAGAAACTTGAGTTGGATATAGCAGCTTCTGCTGCTGCCAACACCCTCTCCTCCATTCTTTAGAATTCTCGGGCCTCTGGGCCTGAGACCACAGACAAAGGGGGCTCAGCCCAGGGATCTACCACTCCTAGAAAGGGGAGAGAGAGGGACACAGTCTTAGGCTGACTCAGCTTCTGACCTGCAAATTTGGGCTGCGGAGCCTGGGAGCCTAGGAAAGACTGGAGAAATCCGACCCTCGCAACCTCCCTCTTTTCTAGCCTGGACTAATTGTTGAGGACTCCACCGGAGAGGGGAGAGAGAGCCTGGGGCTGACCCTGCTTTTGACTCCTGGTTTTGGTCTGCCCTGTCCCGAGATCCCTTCCAGGCTGGGTGGGGCTGCGCCATTGTCTGCCTTGGAGCCTGCAAGGGGCTAAAGATATACAAACCTCCCAATCTCCTCCTCTACTAACAGGGACTCATTGTTGAGGATTCAGAAGGGAGTGGAAATATTTCCTAACTGAGAAAAGGGGGACGCTACAAGAGAATTCTGGAGAACTGTCTCAGAAAGTTTGAATTACAAGGCTCTTAGCCCCCAGACAGGAAGATCTATCACATTGAATTGGTCTGTGTCACAACAAATACCCTCCGACCAGGCATTGAATTGAGAGCTTCCAACGAGCGCCATCTCCTGGCACACCAAGGAAGTGCACATAAGAAAATTAATAAGTAGGAGAGGATTTTCCTGGCCTCTATAGCCTCCCTACCAAAGGTCCTAGGAAACGACTCTACAACCAATTACTGGGCCCAGTGCCCAGTTTTGAGCAACCAGCAGGACAATCCTAACAATCAAGGTTGAGCCAAAAATCAAAGAGCTGTGGTAACTCACAACCTCCTGCCACTAAAACCCCATAAAAGAGAAAGAGATAGAGCATCTAAGTAAAATACAAACAAACCAGATGCCTAAGCACCAGCAAAAAATTATGAGCCATACTAAGAAATAGAAGACATGGCCCAAGAAAAGAAATACAGCAAAGTCTCAGAAGAGATGCAGAATTTGAGAGAACTAATCATTGAGATGAGCACACATTTCCAAAATCAAATTAATGATATGAAAGAGAATATAGTTAAAGAGATAAATGACATTAAGAAGACATTGAGGGAAGCGGCTGTGGCTCAATCAGTAGGGTTCCCGTTTACCATATGGGAGGCCCTGGGTTCGGTTCCCGGGGCCTCCTGGTGAAGGCAAGCCCACCCGCACGGCGTGGTTAGCTGACCCAGCGAACACAAGCAGCAAGGGGGGGAAAAATGAATAAATAAATAAAATCTAAAAAAAGAAGAAGACATTGAGCAAATGCAAAGAAGAATTTGAAATCCTGAACAGAAAACTAACAGAGTTCATGGGAATGAAAGACACAATAGGTGAAGTCAAAAACACATTTGAGGCATACAACAGGAGACTCGAAATGATAGAAGAAAGAATAAGTGATACCGAAGAGAGAGCAGCTAAAATTGAAGAGAGAAAAGAACAGAGAGAGAAAAGAATGGGAAAAATTGAGCAAGGGCTCAGAGAGTTGAATGACAACACAAAACACAATAACATACTTGTCATGGGAGTTCGAAAAGGGGAAGAGAAAGGAAAAGGGGCAGAAAGAGTATATGAGGAAATAATAGCTGAAAATTTCCCAACAATCATGAAAGAAATGAACTTACATGTCCAAGAAGCACACCGTACCCCAATAAGAATAAATCCAAATAGACCTACGCCAAGAAACATATTATTCAGAATGTCAAATGTAAAAGATAAAAAGAAAATTCTCTGAGCAACAAGAGAGAAGCAAACGATCTCGTACAAAGGACATCCAGTAAGACTTAGTGCAGATTTCTCTTCAGAAACCATGGAGGTGAGAAGACAGTGGTATGATACAATTAGGAAACTAAAAGAGAAAAACTGCCAGCCAAGAATTCTTTACCCAGCAAAACTGTCCTTCAAATATGAAGGTGAATATAAAGTATTCACAAACAAACAGAAACTAAGAGAGTTTGCAAAAAAGAATCCACCTTTGCAGGAAATATTAAAGGAAGCCTTAGAACCTGAAAGAAAAAGACAGGAGAGAGAGGCTTGGAGGAGAGTATAGAAGAAAGAAAAGCAGAAAGGATAACCAAAAGAGTAAAAAGAGAGACAAAAATAGGATGACATATGAAAACCAAAGAATGAAATGGAGGAAATAAATAGTGCATTTTCAGTAATATCATTGAATGTGAATGGATTAAATTCCCCAATCAAAAGATACAGGCTGACAGAATGGATAAAAAGACATAAGCCATCCATATGCTGCTTACAAGAAACTCACCTCAGACCCAAGGATACAAACCGGCTGAAAGTAAAAGGTTGGAAAAAGATACTCCACGCAAATAGTAAACAGAAAAGAGCAGGGGTAGCTATACTAATATCAGACAAAACAGACTTCAAATGCAAAAAAGTGATGAGATGCAGAAGGCCATTATATATTAATAAAAGGGACGATCCTCCAGGAAGATATAACAGTCATAAATATCTATGCACCTAACCAGGGTGCCCCAAAATATATGAGTCAAACTCTGGCAAAACTGAAGGGAGAAATAGACATTTCTACAATAATCGTTGGAGACTTCAACACCCCTCTCACATCATTAGATAGAACAACTAGACAGAAGATCAACAAGGAAACAGAGAACTTGAACAATATGATAAACAAGTTAGACCTAACAGACATATACAGAACACTGCATCCAAGCTCGGCGGGTTATACATTCTTCTCAAGTGCCCATGGATCTTTCTCCAGGATAGAACACATGTTAGGTCACAATACAGCTCTCAATAAATATAAAAAGATTGAAATTATACAAGGCGCTTTCTCAGATTATAATGGAATGAAACTAGAAATCAATAACAGACAGGAAAAAAGTAAATTTGCAAATGTGTGGAGACTAAACAACACACTCCTAAAGATTCAGTGGGTCAAAGAAGAAATTGCAAGTGAAATCAATAAATATATTGAGACAAATGAAAATGAGCACACAACATATCAAAACTTATGGGATACAGCGAAGGCAGTGTTGAGAGGGAAATTTATAGCCCTAAATGCCTATATTAAAAGACAAGATGGGAAGCGGCTGTGGCTCAATCAGTAGGGCTCCCGTTTACCATATGGGAGGCCCCGGGTTCGGTTCCACGGGCCTCCTGGTGAAGGCACGGCGTGGTTAGCTGACCCAGCGAGCACAAGCAGCAAGGGGGGGATAAATGAATAAATAAGTAAAATCTTTAAAAAAAAAAAAAAGACAAGAAAAAGCTAAACTCAAAGATTTAACTGAACAAGTTGAGAAACTAGAAAAAGAACAGCAAACCAATCCCAAAGCAAAAAGAAGGAAAGAAATAATAAAGATTAGAGCAGAAATAAATGAAAATGAGAACAGAAAAACAATAGAGGAAATCAACAAAACCAAAGCTGGTTCTTTGAGAAGATCAATAAAATTGACAAACCCCTCGCTAGACTAACAAAGAAAAAAAGAGAGAAGATGCAAAAAAAATACAATCAGAAATGAAAGGGGGAAAATTACAAATGACCTCACAGAAATAAAAAGAATTGTAAGAGGATATTATGAGAAACTATATGCCAACAAACTAGACAACCTAGATGAAATGGACAAATTTCTAGAAACACGTAACCAACCTACACTGGCACTACAACAAATACAAAAACTTAACAAACCAATCACAAATAAGGAGATTGAATCCGTCATCAAAAATCTCCCATCTGGGGGGCGGATGTGGCTCAAATGGTTGGGCGTCCGCCTGTCATATGGAGGGACCTGGGTTCGATCCCCAGGACTTCCCGGTAAGTATGTATGTATGTATGTATGTATGTATGTATGAATGTATGCATGTATGCATGCATGCATGTCTGTCTAAATAAATAAATAAATAAATAAATCTCCCAGCAAAGAAAAGTCCAGGACCAGATGGCTTCACAGGTGAATTCTGCCAAGCATTTCTAAAAGAATTAACACCAATCCTGTTTAAACTCTTTCAAAAAATTGAAGAGGAGGGAAAATTACCCAACACATTTTATGAAGCCAACATCACCCTAATACCAAAGCCAGATAAAGATTCCACAAGAAAAGAAAATTACAGACCAATCTCTCTAATGAACATAGATGCAAAAATTCTCAACAAAATACTTGCAAATCGAATCCAACAGCATATCGAAAGACTTATACATCATGACCAAGTGGGATTTATTCCTGGTATGCAAGGCTGGTTCAACATAAGAAAATCGGGAGGCGGCTGTGGCTCAATCAGTGGGGCTCCCGTTTGCCATATGGGAGGCCCCGGGTTCGGTTCCCGGGGCCTCCTGGTGGGGGCGGGCCCGCCCGCATGGCGTGGTTGGCTGACCCAGAGAGCACAAGCAGCAAGGGGGGGATAAATGAATAAATAAATAAAAAATCTTTAAAAAAAAATAAAAAAAAAAAAATAAGAAAATCAATCAATGTAATACACCACATTAACAAATTGAAGGAAAAAAAACACATGAAAATCTCAATATATGCAGAAAAGGCATTTGACAAAACTCAACATTCTTTTTGATAAAAGTACTTCAAAAGATAGGAATAAAAGGAAAATTTCTCAATATGATAAAAGGCATATATGAAAAACCCACAGCCATCATCATACTCAATGGGGAAAGGTTGAAAGCTTTCCCCTAAGATCAGGAGCAAGACAAGGATGCCCACTGTCACCATTGTTATTCAACATTGTACTGGAAGTTCTAACTAGGGCAATTAGACAAGACAAAAAAATTAAAGGCGTCCAAATAGGAAAAGAGGAAGTAAAACTCTCACTGTTTGCGATGACATGATCCTGTATTTAGAAAATCCTGAAGTATCCACAACAAAGCTACTGGAACTAATAAATGAGTTCAGCAAATGGCAGGATACAAGATCAACACGCAAAAATCAGTAATGTTTTTTGTACACTAGTACTGAACAATCTGAGGAGGAAATGAGGAGGAAAATTCCATTTTCAATAGCAACAAAAAGACTCAAATACCTAGGAGTTAATTTAACCAAGGAAGTACAGGACCTATATGCAGAAAACTACAAAACAATGCTAAAAGAAATTTTAAAAGACCTAAACAAATGGAAAGACATTCCGTGTTCATGGATTGGAAGAATAAATATTGTGAAGATGTCAATCTTGCCCAAACCGATTTATAGATTCAATGCAATACCAATCAAAATCCCAACAGCTTACTTTACAGAATTAGAGAAGGCAATTACCAAATTCATCTGGAAGGTTAAGTGCACCCGAATAGCCAAAAGCATTCTAAAAAAGAAGAGCAATGTGGGAGGAATTTCACTGCCTGACCTTGAAACATATTACAAAGCTACAGTGGTCAAAACAGCATGGTACTGGCATAAAGATAGACACATCGATCAGTGGAATAGAATTGAGAACCCAGAAATAAACCCTCACCTATACAGTCAACTGGTTTTTGACAAACCTACAAAGCCCACACTAATGGGAAAAAACAGTCTCTTCAACAAATGGTGTTGGGAGAACTGGATATCTATAACCAAAAGAATGAAAGAGGACCCCTATCTCACCCCCTATACAAGAATCAACTCAAAATGGATCAAAGATCTAAATATAAAAGCCAGGACCATAAAACTACTAGAAGAAAATGTAGGGAAACATCTTCAAGACCTTGTAGTAGATGGTAGTTTCTTGGACCTTACACCCACAGCACGTGCAACAAAAGAAAAAGTAGATAAATGGGACCTCCTCAAAATTAAACACTTTTGTACCTCACAGGACTTTGTCAGAAGGGTGAAAAGGCAGCCAACTCAATGGGAAAAAATATTTGGAAATCACATATCTGATAAGGGTTTAATATCCAGGATATATAAAGAGATGTTACAACTCAACAATAAGAAGACGAATGACCCAATTAAAAAATGGGCCAAAGACTTGAATAGACATTTCTCCAAAGAAGAAATACAAACGGCAAAAAAACACATGAAGAAATGCTCAACATCACTCGATTAGGGAAATGCAAATCAAAACTACAATGAGATATCATTTCACACCTATCAGAATGGCCACTATTAAAAAGACAGAGAGGGAAGCGGCTGTGGCTCAATCAGTGGGGCTCCCGTTTACCATATGGGAGGCCCCGGGATCGGTTCCCGGGGCCTCCTGGTGAAGGCAAGCCCGCCCGCACAGCGTGGTTAGCTGACCCAGCGAGCACAAGCAGCAAGGGGGGGATAAATGAATAAATAAATAAAATCTTTAAAAAAAAAAAAAAAAAGACAGAGAACTACAAGTGTTGGAGAGGATGTGGAGTGATAGGAACACTTCTTCACTGTTGATGGGAATGCAGGATGGTACAACCACTATGGAGGACAATTTGGCAGGTCCTGAAGAAGTTGAATATAGACTTGCCCCGTGACCCGGCAATACCACTACTAGGTATATACCCAGAAGAACTGAGAGCAATGACACGAATAGACATCTGCACACCGATGTTCATAGCCACATTATTCACCGTTGCCAAAAGTTGGAAACAACCCAGGTGTCCATCAACAGATGAATGGATAAACAAACTGTGGTCTATTCACACGATGGAATATTATACAGCTGTAAGAAGAAATGAAGTCGTAAAGCATATGGCAACATGGATGAACCTGGAGGACATTATGTTGAGTGAAGCAAGCCAGACACAAAAGGACAAATACTGTATGAATGCGTTACTATGAACCAAATATATTGTGTAATATATTGTTTGATTAAAAAAAAAAAAATTTATATGTATCCATTACATTTAATTGAGAAATGTAAAAAAATAAAATAAAATAAAAAATAAAATAAAAAAAGCAGCTTTCAGAGCCTTGAAGCTTATATATACCAACAGTGACTAAATGGTTCACCCTCCTTCCTCTCTCCGGTATCGGCTTTTTATGTATCAGAGACATGAAATTAGCATGCCTAAAAAGGGAACAGGATAAAAATAAAACTAACTTAAAAATGATTTTTAAGATTTTTCTTTCGTATACAGGCCATTATATATTTTTTCATAACCTATAAAATTGTGCGGGTCATAGTGTAAACTATAGTCCATGGTTAGTAGCAATGCTTCAATATGTGCTCATCAATTGTAACAAATGTACCACACTAATAAAGGATGTTGTTAATGTAGGAAAGTGTGGGAGGGGGAGGGGCTGGGGCATATGGGAATTCCCTATATTTTTTATGTAACATTTATGTAACCTAAAGCTTCTTTAAAATTTTTAAAAAATTAATAAAAAAGTCAAAAAAAAGATTATTCTTTCAAAACATTACATCCTCGTTAGAGAAAAAGTTTCTTTCTGAGAAGGATTTAGGGCTTACATATACCTCAGAGTATGGGGAACATTTATCACCTTTGGACCCAGGATATAATGGATTGAACCTGTCTTTCTGACACTGACTAGCCTTATGATGCTAGGCAAGCACAGTTTCCTCATCTGCAAATGGAAATGAAGTCACCCATCCTAGAATCACTGGTGAATTAAATGAAATAATGGCCACTCAATTAAAAAAAAAAAAAAAAAAAAAAACCTTTAGCTGCCTTCTCTTCCCCACATCCACATCTATTCAAAGGCAGATTTTTTTAAAAATATATGAGAAAGAAGATCCTACTGGTAAATTGAAAACATTATTACAGGTGGCTGATGGTGATAAATATCAGATAATTCTCCATCAGTTCCAATGCTATCTTGCTAAGACTCACTCCATAAGATGGGTGAGCATGTGACCTATCTTAAGAAATCCCAATTTCAAATACTCTGAGCCATTTTCCCCACCAACATTGAAAACCCCCAGAAATTCAAATATTTCCACTTCCAAACTATATCCCCAAACAACCTCACTGCTTAGAAACAACACAAAAAATTTCCCTCGGGCAATATACTCCAAGATTGGTTCAAGAAAAATGATTGTCATTCCTACAAGAGGACAAAAGGACACTAAAACTATCTGGCAGGTCAGGAAATAAAGCAATGTTGCTGAGTGCTTCATGCTTACATAGTATTTTTTACATATTCTATACTAATAAATTCACATTTATGCAACAGCATCAATACACTAGTCAACTGAATTAGAATGAAATTGCAAAGATCCAAATGAACCCCTGGGATGGCAGAGTTTCTGCAGTCATCAGCTAGATCCAGAAAACAGAGTCAATTACCAAGTATACCCTCAGTCTAACAGGCACCTGAACCAAAATTTAAAAATCAAGGTTTAGACATAAAATATAACCATGAGTAGAGTCTAGAGGGCCCTTTCTATCTCTGTTGGTTTTAAAAGTCACTGTCAAACTTGCCCTTTTGCTTTACAATGTAAACAAACCATCCACATACAGTATTCTCAACCATTTGGAAAGGCTGCCCAGGATTAAAAAATTTTTAATTAAAAAAAAAAGTGAATGACGGCTTGGTTTTCCAAGTCTGCTTCACATTCTCATGTTCCCAATCAATACCCACTTTCAGTAAACGCCTCCAAGGTCCAGGAAAAAAAGGAAATAGAAAAAATTTCCTTATATTAAGCATCTGCCTTTAATTTAGCCACCACTTCTTCCTTCTCTTGCTCCCTACCCCACAAGGAACAGAAAACATTATTTTTTTTTTTTCTGAAAACAAAGGTAGAAGAGATGAGAGAGGTAAGGAGACTAGAAGGGGGGAGGGAAACTGGGCAGGGGGATAGGGCAGTTTCACAGAATGAGGCACACAGAGTACACTAGATGGTTGCCCTAGAGCTCCAGCAGTCAGGGCTGTTTCTGATTAGATGAGTACAATTGCAGAGCCACACAGGAAGTGCTCAGAGGGCCTCTTGGTCAGCCCCATGCCAAACACACTGAAAACCTTTGTACTGTAGCACGCCCATCTGGAATCAGTTAGGACCAGGCTACTAGCAGGCCTTTCCTTTAAGGAAAAAAAAATACATAGACATTCTCTAAAACCACTAAGCTAAGCTGAGTCTTGCTGCCTGCCAACCTTCCCTTCCCTTCCCCCTGCCCCCTTCCAATCACCCTTCAGAGCACATTTTTTCCTCTCCCTTTCTAGGATCACCATAAACAAAAGAGTCATATAAAAACATAGTATTCAGAGTTAGTATCCTCCCAGGCACAGGAACCCCCAGAAAATTATAGCATTCATGCACCTAAAATCCCTTTTTACACAATCTGAGGTTATTTTTTAAAGTGCTATTTTTAGAAATTTGAAGAGGCCTACTTTTTCTAATTCCTAAGTTAAATTGCCAATATTCACTTTTGCAGGAAATCAAATATTACTGACACCTTCTATCAAAAAGGGGGACTTCTCTGGTAGTAATGCCTAAGGCTCAGGAAACCTGGAAAGAGTCATGATGGCCATTTATTAGCCAAGTGTCTAAGAATAAATTACTTAACCTCTCTGGGCCACTCTTATTTCACTGGTAAAATGTGTGGGATGGCAGATTCTCTAAGATTTAACCAGCACTATTACCTCCTCAAATTCCACACATCTAAACAAAACATAAAAGTACCTAAAAATAAACAAAAAAATTAAAATTAAAAAAAAAAAAAAAAAGAGTACCTACACAACTAGCCTCCAGATTCACTTAGGAATCATCACTTTAAGACAATTCTCTTATTGCCCCCAAAGACTGTACAGAAAGGAATTACATGTGTGGTGGGGGAATGGGCAGAACCTGTCAGCTACTAACTCCTCTCTAAGCTACAGGCCCGTCCTCATGTTGCTTAGAGACATCATAACCAAGATAAAATGTTTAGGGAAAAGTACCAGGCTAGCCATCTGGACCCAGAAACCTGATCAAACAAGTACAGCAAAAGACCTGGAGGATTAAGCTCACCAACAAGCCACTGAAATATACCTCTGTCCTTTATGCTCAGTTTAGAAGCCTCTTGTTTATTGATCTCAACAAATATTTACTGACTCTACCATGAAGGCCAAATTCCCTGAGGAATACTAAGAAGCATAAGAAGCTGCCCTATCCTCAGGGAGCTGATAATCTACAAGAGAGACACAGACATGTTCAAACTATTTTAATTCAAGACTTGATAACGAGATAATTATAAAGCATTGCAGGAGTTCCCTGACTGTTGCTTCCTACATGAGCTGCCTTCCTTGAGGTCCAACACCGTCTTGAGCTCTTTCTCTTATCTTCTTCCTTCTGTTCAACTGTTAAGAGGGTTCTAAAAAAACCTGAAAATTATGTTTCACCACGAAGTTGAAAGGTTGGCACCAAATTATAAACTGCCTAAATTTATCATGGGGTTCAGTAGCTGTTAAATAAGTTGTTTATATCCATTGAGAACGTGTAGCCTACATAAACCATCCGCCAGCCAGAGCCATCACCAGGGTAGAAGCACTGTAAATTGTCTCCACAGGAGCACCCAGTCACAGCAGTAGCACCTATAGGATGGGTTCTAGGAATTAAGCACGAGTCGAGCAAGTAAAAGAATTGAGATTAGCACAGTCATTTGTTGGCAGCTTGCCCTTGCCCTCAGTCACAACTAGAATGGCAGGAATTGCTGTAGACCACGTGTAAGCTTTTCGGCCAGAGGTAATTCATACTACACAATATACACCCTCATTTTGAGTCAGCGTGATCAATGTTTTTCCTTACAACTAAAATTGGTCAAACAAGATTTAGTTCTCAGAAGATCTGCTTTGTTTCTCATAGACAAGAGAAAGAGAAAAATAATCCTATACAGACTGAGACTCCTTTCGTTAATCTCATATGTAAATATGAGCTAAGTAACATGAAGGTTGAGTGGGCTCCTTTTCCTTGGCTCCACATAGGGTACCCCATTCTGGGTAAACTCCCTAAAAACATATTCTCTTCAGTGAGTTAAACTTGCCTCCTCCCTAAAGTAGCAAGACATTCAAAAAGAAGTTAACAACCTATATATGGGGTTCCAGAAACAGCAGGACCATGTTTCCTCCTGGAACGTGGAAAGCTCAACTGTAGAAGGTGCGTCCAAGGGATCTGGGTCACTCCCTAAACATTAATACATCTCAAATTAGGTGCAGAGAACTTGGCTGCTTGGCCAGCCCAAAACCAGCCCTGAACAAAACTGGACTAGCCAGGATTCTTCGCGGCAAAGAGCAGGAGAAGGGGCCAATCAAAACTCCTGTCCCTGCCAAAGAATTGCAGCCTTTTCCTTAAAGGGAAAACACTCCAAGGTGCAAGTAAGTACCCACCTGCTTGTGTGGTGGTGTGTGTGTTTGAGGAAAAGGTAATTTTATTTCTATAAATTCCTTTTTCCATATTTGTTCTCCTTAATACACAACCAACACTGCTACTGAGTGTAATAAAGGGTAGATTAGGGCTAAATAGAAAGGCAGCTACAATCGAAACACATTTGATCAAGAGACTGGATAACCTCCCTCATCTTAAGAGAAGCTGGGATTCACCCTTACAGCTACCAATGAGGGCAAAATTTGGAGAGAAATTTCTCCCAAAGATTCTTTTCCTAGATCTTGACCTTTCCCAATGTTCTCCGACCTTCTTCCTTGCCATTCAGAATTCAGTCAGTTGAAGTGAAGAGCTGGAGTAAACTGCATACAGATGCGAGTGTCTCACCAGTAGGGAAGCAGCATGGTACAGTGCAGTGCTTCTCAAGCTATCCCTGAGGAGCAACCTTTTGGGTTTTATTTTCTAATCTATCAAGGGCTGGTACTTTTGTAAAATGCAATAAAGTGAATTACTAGAAAAATGAAATTTAAAAAAACAAAGACATACAAAATACAAGCCCAAACTTTTTATTATTAAATTCAACACTTACAAAATTACTGTCAGATTGCTATAGGAGTTTCTAAATGTTTACATTTAACTTCTACACCTATCTTTTAGTGAATCATAATAATTAGTGGAGTCACACCAGTCTACAAACCACATTTTGACTAGTATTTGCTATCGTGAGAAAAGAACATTGACACCACACAGTCAGTCCTAAGGGTGAATCCCAGCTCAATATTACCTGAGGCATATCATTTAATTTTTCTGAATCTCAACTTCTGCATCTATAAAATAAGAATGTAATGTCATCACATACTTTGCAAGTTTATAGAAGGATTAGGAAAATTCTACTGGCAAGGAGCCTAGCACAGTACCTGATTTAGACTAGGAACACAATAAAATAACTTATTATCAAGTTTTTCCAGGTATTACTTTCTTTCATTATTCTCTTTTAATCCAAAGGCAATCCCAATTTCTGTAAATCCTAATCCTGGGAGTTGGTATTTTCATAGTTTAATTATAACTAGCAAAATCCAGATCTATGATCTTTCATTGCTTTTAGTATTCTTCCTTTTGGTCTCAGAGAGAAACAAACTTTCTTGTGCCAAAAATATATTTCCATTTGATTTCTAATGTTTTGTGTTTGACCCAACATACATTCTAATTTGATTTCTAGTAAAATTATTACGATTTCACTAATTCTGCAGTCACCCAGTTTTGTTTTTGTTGTCTTACTAAATATTGAGTAGATATAAAATAATATTTAGAAATTATGTGAAGGATATAGAGATTAACAAAAATATGTCACCCCAGCTTAGAAGTCAGTTTTGCCTCCTCACCACTCCGTCTCTCTCTGATATGTTGTTGAGGTCCTTCTTCACAACCATTCCCCCTTACCCCCCCATGGCTACCTCATCTGCTCACTATTTCTGGTCATTGTCTGCTCATTGCTTTTTGTTTGTTGTCTACTCATTGTCTGTTTGTTTTTTCTTTAGGAGGCACTGGGAACCAGACCCAGGACCACCCATGTGGGAGGCGGGCACTCAACTGCTTGAGTCACATCTACTCCCACAACTGTTCTTAAAGCTCATAATTTAAGTACCAACTGCACTTCATGACCACATAATCTTTAACAAGTCTTATCCCTTCTACAAGCCTCAGTTTCTTGCCTACCAAATGAAACAGTTGAACAGCATGGTTGTTCTAATATTCTTTTCAAGTCCCTGTTGGATTAATCTAGGTTCAACACTTTCAACACATTCCATGTTGAATCTGCCTAGCTCCTCTCATGCTCCTTACCCTTTCTATTTTAGGCAATTCTAGCAGCCATCCTCCCACCAAAGACTCTGACCCACTACTATTAACTCCCCCCTCCCCTTTATTTTTCCCTCGGTCCTTCCTTTTTTCAACAAGTATCCTTGAGTCACTGGAGAAAAGAAATTCCAATTGACCCTCCAAGCCCTCCACCTCCCCTCAAGCCTAGATTCATTCCCTTACAAATATTTCCCTTGGGTATTCACAGCATAGGACTATTCAAAGCCCTAAAGAATCCACTCCAATATTTTATATACTAAAGAAGCTATATTTATAACTTAAAAATAACAACAAAATGGGAGAAACTACTTGCAAATACTTACCTGATAAACGACTGGTATCCAGAATATAAAAAGAACTCTCAAAATTCAGTAAGATAGGGAAGCGGCTGTGGCTCAATCAGTAGGGCTCCCGTTTACCATATGGGAGGCCCCGGGTTCGGTTCCCGGGGCCTCCTGGTGAAGGCAAGCCTGCCCGCACGGCGTGGTTAGCTGACCCAACGAGCACAAGCAGCAAGGGGGAGATAAATGAATAAATAAATAAAATCTTTAAAAAAAAAAAAAAAAAAAAAAATTCAGTAAGATAAAACAAATAAATAAAACATAAAAAAACAAAGTTCAGTAAGATACCAAACCACCCAAAGATTTAAACAGACCTATCACCAAAGAGATGGCAGATAACCAAATGAAAAGATGATCAACATCATCTGTCATTAGAGAAATACAAATTAAAATCCCTAAGAGCTACTACTACATAACTATTGAAAGAGCTCAATTTTTTTTATTTTTAAACCTGATAATATCAGATAGTGACCAGAATGTGGAGAAACTGGAACTCTCTTGTACATTGTTGTTGGGAATGCAAAATGATACAGCCATTTTGGGAAACAATTTGGCAGTTTCTTATAAAGTTAAACATGCATTTACCGTATCCCAGCAATCCCACCCCTAGATATTTACCCCCGAGAAATATGAAGGCATATGTCCACACAACAATCTGTATGCAAATATTTATTGCAGCTTTATTCATAAATGTCAAAAGCCAAAACAACCCAAATGGACATCAACTGGTGAATGGGTAAATGAATTGTGATACATGCATAGAACAAAAAACTACTCAGCAATAAAAAGGAATGAATTATTAATACATCAAACAACATGGGTGAATCTCAAAAGAATTACACAAAGTGAAAGGAGCCAGACTCAAAAGCTACATACTGTATGATTCCATTTATAATTATGTTTTAGAAAAGAACCATAAGAACAGAAATCAGATCTGTGACTACCGGCGGCTAGGGATGGGATGAAGAAATAAATTGACTACAAAGGTCATGACGGAACTTCTTCTGGTAAAGGAAATATTTTATATCTTGATTGTGGGGGTGTTTACACAACTATATTAAATTTGTCAAATTCACAGAAATTTATACCTTAAAGAATATATGTTACTGCATGTAAATTATGCCTCAATAGACAATAAAATTAACATACAATAAACAAACAAAAAATATAAGCCCCCTTCCACTTCCATCACATAGGAATTAGAAGAGCAGTTAATGAGACAGGTGGGGATGGGGGGCTAAGGAATCATAAGGAGGCACAAGCCAGCAGACCAAAGGCTAAGAGTGGCTAAGGGGAGGGAGAGTTGGGGGACTATGAGGAAGGTTGGGGGACTGTGGAGAGGTTGGGAGGCCACATGGAAGAATGGGCCAGAGGGCTCATTGGCTGAGGATTCTGGGAAATGGGGTACAGAGGTAAGGTGGTAGAGCAGAGGAGACACCCACTGTGATTGGGAAATTGGTTACATTGAGCAAATAAGTAAATATACTGAAGATATGGGGAGCTAAGTTTCTCCCTAATGGACTTTACACTAAAAAAAAAAAAAACAGAAATGGGTTGGCTAGAAAAACTCCTTAGGTGTTGGACTGAAAATGGAGTTATCAGTATGAACTTGTGGTTTTATAATATCAAATATATAACATATATACACACATATGTACACACATAGAAACATCATACACACACACATATATATATTTATGCACTGAAGGGAATAGTTCCAGATGTATATGCGTGTGGAGTATGTGTGTGTACATATATACATACATGTATTTTTTTTTTAAAGAAAGCAATTTTGATCACTGTCTTTTTTTTTTTTTTTTTTTTTTTTTTTTTAT
>JAKSZT010054303.1:7769473-7832914 GCA_026826555.1 Tolypeutes matacus
CCCCCCTTGCTGCTTGTGCTCGCTGGGTCAGCTAACCACGCCGTGCGGGCGGGCTTGCCTTCACCAGGAGGCCCTGGGAACCGAACCCGGGGCCTCCCATATGGTAAACGGGAGCCCTACTGATTGAGCCGCTTCCCCTACATACATGTATTTTATAGCTTTGCTGAGAGAGCCTAGAGGCAACAACACTCCATCAGCAACGTGAATACCTAGCACCCAGTGCTTCTTGGAGATGGCTGACTGCAGGGCTGGGGGAGAAAAAGAACATGATAAGCCTGGAAAATCTTGTGCCAGAAAGTGAGGAAATGTCTCCTGAACAATGGAGATAGGTCAAAAGGATATGGAAGCCAGCATAAAGCAGGTCCCATTGGCCAAACTGAGGAACAGCCTGAAGATCAAAATAGTTATAGAAATAAATTACAACCCACTGAATAAAATAGGAATCTATGAATCCATGATGATGGAAATAAACAAATGAGAAAGAAAAACTCTTTCTTACATTAAAATGACAACAAATAAATACAGATAGAATGATAGAAACAGAATCATCATGTGGCAACTATCTCAGAAGGAAACAGCAATGGATGCTAAGGCTGTTGTGTAGAGGTATGTTGAGAAACAGGCTATTGGTGTAATCTCAGGATACCTTTCCACAAGATAACAATCAATTACGAAAGGAAAACTGGTGAACTTAATGTGGAGAAACCTGGCAGACACCAACTTAAGCAGGTGATCAAGATTAACATTACTGGTAGCAGGATAAGTAGACATCATTTGGTTCCAGGACTGATACACTGAGAAGAGCACAGGATCACTGTGATAGTCCTGCCAAAAACGACAAGACTTTTGTCATAAAGAAACACAAGCCCAGACCTATATCCTTCAAAAATGCCAAGGACATGAAAAAAAGGCAAAGACTGAGGAATCAATTCGGACGGAAGTCTGGGGAGACATAACAACTAAACGCAATGCATTTTCCTGGATAGGTTCCTGGACCAAAAAGGAAAAAGAAATATTACTGGGATAGCTGGTGAAATGTTAATGGGGTCTGTGGATGGATGGTAATGTTGTATCCAATACTGATTTTCTCATTTGGAGAGTTGTATGCTGGCTATATAGGGAATATACACTGCCGTGTTTGGGGGTAAAGGGATATCTTATTTGCAGCTTGCTTGCAAAAAGTTCAGAAAAGGACTAATGATAAAGGGTATGTGAGTATACACACACACACACACATATAAGGAGGCTGGGCGATAAAGCAAATGCAATAAAATATTAACAATTGGGGAATTTAAGTGAAGGGAATACAGGAGTTTTTGTTTTTTATTCTGGCAACTTTTCTCTAATTGTGAAATTATTTCAAATAAATTAAGAAAGAAAAATAATAGCTATTTACTGCCAGTAATTGTGCAAGGCACAATGTCTTTTAATCCTCTTAACAAAAGTCAATCCTAGGGAAGCAGATGTAGCTCAAGCAATTGAGCTCCCACCTACCACATGGGAGGTCCCTGGTTCAGTTCCTGGTGCCTCCTAAAGAATATAAGCAAGACAGCAAGCTGGTGTGGCGAGCTGATGCAACAAGATGACACAACAAGAGACACAAGGAGGAAAATATAATGAGAGACACAACAAAGCAGGGAGATGAGGTAGCTCAAGCGATTAGGTACCTCCCTCCCACATGGGAAGTCCCAGGTTCGGGTCCCAGTGCCTCCAAAAAAAAAAAATAGAGAGACAAGCACACAATGAACAGACACAGCAAGTGCAAACAACAAGGGGGTAAGGAGAAATAAATAAATAAAATATTTTTTAAAAAATTTTTAAGTTGATCCTAAAGCTCTGAAAGGTTAAAAACGTATCCCAGTGGAGCGGGTATAGCTCAGTGGTTGAGTACCTGCTTCACATGTACAAGGTCCTGGGTTCAATCCCCAGTACTTCCTTTAAGAAAAAAAAAAAAAAAAAGCCTTATCCCAAGTCCTCTGACTAATAAGTGCTAGAACAATCCTAACTCAGGTCTGTCAAACCCTAAAGCTTTTAATCTATTACACCATGCTGCTTCATTTGACATACAGGTAGCCATTATATACTGAAGGACATGCCAGCATCTCTACTGATGACTGAGGATATAAAATAAATCAGATGGTCCCTGCACTCAAGGAACTCAGTCTAACAGGGATAGATAAATTTGTAAAGAGCTATAGGTGGTATGGTTTGCCTAATTTTTGGAGCAGGTAATGTTAGTCTATTACCAAACCACAAATTCAGAGTGGCCCTTTAGTGGGTGGAAGATAACTTTTGAGATGTAAAGGCAAAAAGACCAATGGCCACAAAGGAATTCCCTCAGGACATATAAAGGAAAGGTCCCTATTGGATAAACACACACACACACACACACACACAATCCTCAAAGGTCTGAAGGGGATAAAGCGGGGAGGGTGTAGTTTATTTATTTATATATATGCATCTGAGGTACCTGAGGGGTGCTCAGCAGCTCGAGAGGGAAAAGGGGTGCTCATCAGCTCCAGGGGTATTCTGTGTTTTGTTTAAAGGGGTCATTTTCTAAAAAGTAGTGGTTGTGGTGGGATTAGAACTACTTGGCCCAAGTACTAAATTAGATTACTGCAGGGAAGCGGCTGTGGCTCAATCAGTGGGGCTCCCGTTTACCATATGGGAGGCCCCGGGTTCGGTTCCCGGGGCCTCCTAGTGAAGGCAAAGCCCACCTGCACGGCGTGGTTAGCTGACCCAGCGAGCATAAGCAGCAAGGGGGGGATAAATGAATAAATAAATAAAATCTTTAAAAATAAATAAATAAATAAATTAGATTACTGCAGAAGTCATAACCTAGAAAACCATTCAAGCAGAAAAACTTCTATTTATGAAAGACAGCACAAGTCTAAATCTCTACCAAAACATCAAGAATGAGGTTTATTAGGCTCCCCTCTTCAGTGACTTTGAAAGTCAAATTTACTCCCAGAGGAATCAAGCTTTACCATCAATTATGTGCAAATTAAGTGGTTTTCTGGTTATAAATCAACTGGGCCTCTTGGTATTGCCCTGGGCTTTTCAAGTACCTTGGGCACAGGCCATATATCATTTAAGTGAACAGAAGGAGGAAGGCACAGGCTATATACTGGTAACCTAATAGTAAACATGACAGTCATTGTTCTCGGAGAGTTTATAAGTTTAGAGGGAGTTGGATAAATAAAAAGGTGCTATGGAAATATCTAGAAAGGACACCTTTCCAAACTGAGAGGCAGGGGGTGGCAGAGGGAGGAACCAGAGTCTGGAAAGACTTCCTTGAAAAGGAAAAGCCATTTAGCTGAGATCTAGGGAACAAGGGAGCATTAACCTGCATTTGCCAGGTTTGTGAGTTTGTGAGTGTTTTATGTTGTGAAGGATTTTATGAGTGGGCAGACCAAAGCAAAACAAGAAAATATATATACAAAGACAAAGAGGGGAAAGGAATAGTAAGTGATTCCATCTTGCTGGAACATATATATACTAAGAAGAGAGTCTGTGAAGGGCTTTAAGTAGTAGAATAATAGACATTTAGGGAAGCGGCTGTGGCTCAATCAGTGGGGCTCCCGTTTACCATATGGGAGGCCCCGGGTTCGGTTCCTGGGGCTTCCTGGTGAGGGCAGGCCCGCTCGCACGGCGTGGTTGGCTGACCCAGCGAGCACAGGCAGCAAGGGGGGGATAAATGAATAAATAAATAAAATCTTTAAAAAAAAAAAAAAAAAAAAAAAAAAATAATAGACATTTAATCATCACAATAACTCTTTGGTAGTTGTTGTTAGCTCCATTTTTCTAATGAAAACACTGAGGCTTGAGAAAAGTTGAGTAGATTAAACAAAGTCACACAATAAATAAATGGCAGACCGACTCTAAAACTCATCTTCATTCTGTTCCACTCCTCTCAGATTTTTACCCAGATCATGTCCAGTTCCTAAGGTTCCACAAACAAATCACTTTTTCCCTGGATACTCAACACTCAGTATTTAACACATTCAATAGCCAAACAATCACCAAAGTCAATTTTAGCTCCATTTGGGGGTCAATTCCTCAGTAAAATCTAGTGTACTCATTTTTATGTGTTCATCAATCTGGATTTCAATACAAAAATCAAACTTTTTTTTTTTCCCTTTTGCAATAGAGGCCCCAAAAGCTTAAGACATCCCTAAGACGATGGCCCAGAAAGAATTCACTGTACATTCTGCAAAGCACAACAACAGCACCAGCATCTATTTCATGTGGCAGCAGGAAGAGATATAAGTTAGGACCCCACAATTATCCCTGAAGAGAGGCACACCAAAGGGAATGCAGGCATAACAGCTAACAAAAATGGCAACACAAATAGCCACCTATACTTACAACCAGTCATGCCAAGAGCTTTTAACCACCCACATCCCTAATGCCTCCCTTTACTCTTATGCAGGTGGGCCCATTACTTCCCATTATTTTCCAACCCACATAATTCCAGAGGAATAGAATCTGTTGCCAGGAATGGGAAGAAAAGAAAGCTCCTGTACTTTTGGACACAAAAGATCAAAAAAGAAGGGTCTTGGGAGTGGATGTAGCTCAAGCAACAGTCTCTGGTGCCTCCTAAAAACAAAACAAAGCAAAACAAATAAAAGTTATGATTACATGGGGTGAATGTATTTCTCAAAACTGAAGTAACCATACATTTAAATGGATATATTTTATTGTCTATAGATCATACCTCAATAAAATTTATTAAAAGATAATAACACAGTTTTATGTCGTAAGAGTTGCAGGCTAACAGCTAAACTGGTAACTCATAAATTCTTTCAAGTATTTGGCAACAAATAAAAATATTTAAAACTGAAAAAAAAAAAAAAAAAAAGGACAGCAAGCAAACAAATGAGGAGGCTAACTCGGGGGAGCAGATGTGGCTCAGTGGTTGAGCACCAGCTTCCCACATACAAGGTCCCGGGTTCAATCCCCAGCCCCCACACCTCAAAAAAAAAAAAAAAATTTTTTCCCAACAGCACTCAGAATCATTTAAAAGAAATATAGAAAAACAGATGTGGTTCAAGCGATTGGGCTCCCATCTACCACATGGGAGGTCCCAGGGTTCAATTCCTGGGGCCTCCTGGTGAAAGGCAAGTTAGCCCACACAGCGAGTGGGCCCGCACAGAGAGCTGGCGCAGCAAGATGACGCAACAAAAAGAGACAGAGAGGAGAGGCAATAAGAGACACAACAGACCAGGGAGCTGAGATGGTGCAGGAGATTGGGCACTTCTTTCTCACTCTGGAAGGTCCCAGAATTGGTTACCAGTGCCGCTTAAAAAGAGAAGACAAGCAGACACAGAAGAACACACAGAGAACAGACAGCAGGCATTAAAACAATGGGGGGCAAGGGGTGGAGGAGAAATAAATAAATAAATAATATTTAAAAATAAATAAATAAAAAATAAAAGAACTACACAGGTGCGGATGTGGCTCAAGCAGTTGAGCTCCCACTTTCCACATGGGAGATCCCAGGTTCAGTTGCCGGTGCCTCCTTAAAAAAAAAAAGCAAAAACAAACAAAAATACTAACGCAGTGGAGCTGATGTGGCTCAGTAGTTGAGTGCCAGCTCCCCACATACAAAGTCCCAGGTTCAATCCCTGGCACCTGGTACCTCAAGAATAAATAAACAAACACATTAAACCATTATTTCCCTGTGTCTTGTACTGCATAAAATACATAAAAATGTAGCTCCTGTTACACCCACCAGGTCCCTTTTCCTAACATCCACCCTGCCTGGACTAGATTAAGTACCCTCTCCCATATCTCATCATTAGCTCAACTCTGTCACACACTTAACACATATAGGTCTGCTTAGTACCAGTTCCCCGGCTGTACTGCGAGGTCCTGAGGACAGCAACTCACTTCCTCTCAGCCTTCCTCCACATCCTCAAGAGCCAGCAAAGTGATCGGCATACAGGTGCTGAATAAAGGTTCACTGGATCAATCTATGAACTGATGAATGAAAAGGAAAGTGGGTATGGAAAAGGGGATGGGTGAACAGCAATTTGAGGTCTGAAGGGAAACCATACTACGGTCTCTCCATTGGAACAATATGTTGACTGCAACATTTGTATAAGAAAATCAACCTTTAATAGTCTCTAATAGAACTTTAAAAGAAAAGATAAAGCCTCTATTTTTTTTAACCTAATCATATTTTTATAATATTAAGTCCCCGAAATCAAAACAGCAGCAATAGAGTGAAGCCTGCAAAAACTACTACAGCCCTACCACCCAGCTCCAGCTCCCAACACAAACAGCATTTCAGAGCTATTTTTTTAGGGGGTTTAACTTTTCTGCCCACCTCTTCCGCTTATCCTCTCTTCCCTACCCTCCCCTGTAACCTACCATGAATGTCATACCTATGATGAATGCAATATCCAAGAATCTTCAAAAAGACAATTCTCTCCAATTCTCCTTAGTATCCTGACAAGATAGGTGATTTGTTCTCAATTCTAACAGACTTCATCTAACTTACTTTCAAAGTCAAACCAAACCTGAGAGAAAGGTAAGAAGGGGAAGGGATTGGATAAGGTCCCGGGATCTTTTCAGTTTAAACCCTTTAGATTTTTTTTTTTCTACTGAAGAAAACTGCAGGTAGAGAAAGGTCCAGAGAAATTAAAAATTATCTAACTACAATTACACCTAGGAATTCCCTAGACTGTCAGATCCCAAAACGAAAAAGGCTGTACCTAATTCATCTCTAATGTCCAACATAGCTCAACACTTGATTAATGGTTGGTGAACTGAACTAAATGAATACAACTAATTAGTGGGAAATCTGGGACTATGAGCCATGACTTTTTACTTCAAGTACAGTGCTTTTTCATCACATGTTAAAAGTCTATGGATGATATTCATGTGTACAACAGACACTATGAAACTCAGGCTCTCTCCCTCTTAACAACCCAACACACTCCCTTTATTTCTAAAACTATAATATTTCCAACCTCTTTATGTTCTAATGCTCAAAAATCATACAGCAACTTCTAAACTGATTCCCTCCTCTCCTACCTAGATACTCATTTAATAATTCTCTTGAATTAACTAATATTCCAAATGACTGTCCTCTTTGCCTCAACAATTTGCAACAACCTGTCTCCCTCCCCTTGTTTGTGTCCACCTAAACCAATGGTTCTTAATCTTGGCTACATATTGGAATCACCTGGAAGACTTTTAAAAATACCAATTTCTGGAACCCACTCCCTGAGATTCTGATTTAAATGGCCTGGGTGGGGGATGATCTAAACACTGAAAAGTTTTAAAAGCTCCCCAGGGGATTCTAATGCACAGCCAAGGCTGAGAACTTCTACCCTAAACCCTTTGAAATGCACCACCTCGTCCATTATACACTAAAAATAACTACTGCCAGTTGCTCTAGACTTGGAAAATATTAGACTGCTCTATACTAAAAATGCAGTGTATTACTGGGGATTGAGAGGGGGAAAGTGTCACGGCACACCGGATATCCGATAACACAGTGATAAAAGGAAAAAAAGAATATATATGTTGTTGTTGTTTTTTTTAAAGGCATTTCTTTTGCTTTTTCCCCATTTTTTTGAATGTCTCAATCCACTAATTATATTTTGTTTTGTTTTGTTTTTTGTCTTTTTGTTTGTTTGTTTTTTTCCTGAGTTTCCTTATGTTTGTCTCTGGCATGTAAGTTTTTCATTGTTGTTTCTTTTTCCTATTAAGTGTATTTGATTATTTTATGGGCTACATGTTCATGGAAGATTCAGATCACAGAAGGGTTACAATGGGTACTGCAGGGGACTATTGGTGGGGGGTGTCTGGGAGGGGGGATTCATGGGAGTAAGTTCATCTGAATATACATGAAAGATATACAAAATTGTCCAAAAGATCAAAGGATGGGGCATGGTCACGGTGGGTGGACAATCACTCAATAAATGAGGGAATCTGAATTCCTAGCCTGGAGAGCTCTGCCACATTCTCCAAGGGAGCAGCAACAGTCCTCTGAGTGCAGGGACAGTGTCTGTCAAAAGAGGATGACCCACTGATGAGTTCTTTTTATTGATGACTACCCTTATGAGTCTTTGCTCTTGTAACTGAAACTTAGCTTACTGTTATGGGGTGCCTAAGGGTTGCCACCTGAGAGCCTCCTTGTTGCTCAAATGTGGCCTCTCTCTAAGCCAAACTCAGCATTACATTCCCCCCAACGTGGGACATGACTCCCGGGGATGAGCCTCCCTGGCAACGAGGGATTAATACCAAGTGCCAACTGGCAACACAACTGGAAAAAGACCTTGAATAAAAGGGGGAAAAGGTAAAGACAAATGAGTTCAAGTGGCTAAGAGACTTCAAAGAGAGTCAGGAGGTCCTCCCAGAGGTAACGCTTACGCACACCTCAGTAGGAGCTCATAGAACATCAAAGTGCATATCACCCCACACAGAGGGGCTCCTGAGAGCTCTGGAGACACCCAGGTCCTATATATGGGGGGATAGCCCCAGAGACTGACGCCTTATCAGTGGGCTCTATTTTGGAATCTGTGCTCCTGAGAGTGACAGAATTGGACTCAAATAAGTCCTCCCTGCACAGGGTTCATCAGTCCCTTCTATTCAAACCTATATGTGATGCTGGAGTTTTTAGGTATACTTCCAGAGACTGGAGCCTCTGGCCTACCTATGTGCCAGGTGTGCGTGGAATCTCGGTGGAGCTGCAACTCCTACCCTACAGCTCAATGGACTCATCCAAGTCACCTGGCGAGGAGACAACGATGGGCAACGGCCATCCCAGGGAATGGAGAGGGCCTGCATCTGCAGGCAGGATCATTCCCACCCACCATATCAATAGGATATAAGCCCTCTCTCACTTGGAGGTGGAGTGGACATCACCATCCCAGTCCCCTCAGGATTGAGGGAAGAATTATGGACTAGAGTGGACTTAATGGTATTCTGTTGTACACATATGGTGATTCTAGCAATAGAAGAAATTATAACAGTGAGGTAGAGCCAGTGGCCACTGGACACTTTCGGGGCAGGGAAGGGATGTGCAGTTGAAATACAGGGGCTTCTTCGGGATTTGGAGGTTGTCCTGAGTGCCGTTGTGGCGACGGATGTAGGCCATTTTAAATCAGCACACACCATTCAGAACTGTGTGGGAGAAAGTGTGATATATGATGTGAACTGTGGTCTATGGTTGATGGCAAGGCCCCAGGATGTGTAAGTCCATTGAGGATGATGGGACACACTTGTGGGAGATGTTTGTGTGGGATGTGGTAGGAGGTGTGGGAGGTGGGGAACATGGGAATCCCTGTAGGTTCCGTGTAATATTTAGGTAAGTTAAGCACCTCTAAAAAAAAAAAAAAAAAAATATATATATATATATATAACATTTTTGTAAGCAAATGCACATATATGCATATATATTTATATATCATTTTACAAATATTGGTATGTATTGTGAAAATTTTGATTTTTACCCACAATAAAAAATAAATTAAAAAAAAAAAAAAAGAAAAAAAAATGCAATGTATTTCTTGACTAAAGGCACATTAGAATCAGTTTACATTTGTCATTTAATAATAATACTTTGATAAATATGTCAGTAAAGCTAGATAAATCATTAATGATAGTGAATGGTCAGCATCCTAATAAAGACTACAGAGAAGGGGAAAGGCTGTACTGGGGTTTTTAGACTCAGAAATACAATTGTTTCTGATATTTTTTTTGCCAAGGATCCAGAGTCCTTCAAATGCAGACAGTCTTTCTGCATTAAAAATAGCCTTTTGGGAAACGGATGTGGCTCAAGCAATTGATCTCCCGCCTACCACACGAGAGGTCCTGGGTTCAGTTCCAATGCCTCCTAGGGAAGACGAGCAAGACAGCGAGCTGGCGCAAAGGGTTGGTGTGGCAAGCTGACACAACAAGGAGACACAAAGAGGAAACACAAGGAGAGAGACAACAAAGCTGGGAGCGGAGATGGCTCAAACGATTGAGTGCCACTCTCCCACATGGGAGGTCCCAGGTTCGATTCCTGGTACCTCCTAAAGAGAGGACAAGCAGACACAGAGAACACACAGCAAATGGACAGAGAGAGCAGACAGTGAGCGCAAACAACAAGGGGGGGAGGATAAATAAATAAATCTTTTAAAAAAAAAAAAAAAAAGCTTTTTGTGGCACATGAGCAAAATCAATCTCTGGGAAGTACAAGCCTATACCATGTATATGTCTCCACCCCTCTCTGCTCATACAATCTTTCTGTCTGGAACACCTTTTCCCTGTATGCATACCTCCTTTTAGTCATTCATTCATTCAATATTGAAAATCTATTAAATTCCAGGCATTGTTCTAGGCACTAGAAATACAACGTTGAACAAGATACAGTCCCCTGATCTCATGATACTAACATTCAATTTGTGAAGCCTGACAGTAAACAAGGAGACAAATTAAAATAATTCCAGATGGTGATAAGTGATGGGAAGAAAACAAAACAACATAACATGATAGAGTAATGGTGGGTGGTGACCTTCCCCAAAGGCACACTCATTTGGTCCCTCAAGACCAAATCAACAAGAGAAGGGGAGCCTTTACCATATTCCTTTTTACAGTACATTCACATAATATTTTGAATGAATAAGGAACATGAAGAAAAGAAAAAAGGTAGAAATTTTTAAAATGTGGAAAAAATAATAATCAACTAAGAGTCAAGAGACATTACTCCTCACCTAAGTTTTTCCTACACCTACAAGATTTTCTCCTTTTCTGTAAAATAAGTGGACTGGATTAGACTGAGAGTGCAATGCTTACCAGGGCCAGAAGAAATATAAAAAGTGAAGGGCACAGGTAAAGACTGAGTACTGGAATGAACAGGCCACTCCTAAAGGGAATCACCACTATTCAGTTCCCACAGGCTGCCACTTTGCAGGAACGTGAGCCCAGGGTTGCCAAGGGAAGCCAAAAGTCTGGATTTCATGTGCACTCTTCCCAATTTTTAAATGTTAAATCTAAATGTCTTTTTTTCAACCAGCCAAATTGATGTCTCCAATAAATAAATAAAGCCACCTACCCACCCCACCCCACCCCCCCCAAAAAAAATGTCTTTAAATCATCTATCTCTAAGTCTTTTCTAACAGTCTATGGTTCTAGAACAAAATAACTTCTCAAAGAAAAATACTGCAGAGGAGACATCAGAATTAGGGAATAAAAAAGCAGTCTCCTTCCTAAATGTTCTAATCAGATAATAGAAGAATCTTCCTCAAAATTCATCAGGCAGCAATTTGTTTCCTGGAAAGAAAATTTTATATCCTGGAGAGTGAAAAGACCAATTCCAACCTCTCCTTTAAGATTATAAAAGAATAAATCCACTATATTTTTAATGATCTGGAGCTAAACTGTTACACTTATGCCCTCAAGTGATTAATAAATATCCCTATCCTAGGCAATCAGGAATTATTAAACAGAGTACAACCAGCAAGCACAGACAGACATACACACAGCACAAAAAGCAAGGAAATCAATTTTGCTGCAGACTGGCAAGATGCCCCAAAGAAACAGCAGGAATTTGATATGAACAGCAGGATGAGGAAGGAGAATGAATAATTCAGACTCCCTGATTCACTTAACAAAGTCCTGTCAAACACCAACTGAGGCCCATGGTTAGTGGGCTGAGATACCTCAGCTGAAAGGCAACAGAAGCTCACTATTAGAAGAGAAAGCCAACTGTGACTGCTCTGAAGGGGGGAGAGGAAAGCAATGAAAAATGTGTACCTAGAATAACTCAAGTTATTTTTCTGGGAGCTAACTCCTCATAAAAGACCAAACTTGAACGCAGACAATGTTTTCATACTGTCATTAGCAAAGGAAAAAGAACATGCATATTTTATTTATGCCCACCCTCTTTAAGAAGGCCTCCATTGATTGGGCTAGCAAGCCAAAGTACTGGGAAAGGGGAAAAAAAAGAAGTATCACCCAGAACAGCTAACAGTATACAGGCATCTTCTCAACTCCTACTCTTCTAACCCAAAGGTTTAAGGAAGTAACCAATGTTAACTACTTCAAGTTAGCAACAATAACAGTGGATTTACAGACTATTCATCAATTGCTTAGTCCAAGTTCCACATTCTTTTTTTTTTTTTTCCCCACATGCTTTTTAAACACAGACCTATTCTGCAAACAGATCCAGATCTATCCCAAACATTAACTAGCTAATGTAAACTTACTTGGAAAACAGGGTTTTGTTTAAAGATAAAAGAAAGCTGCTACATAAATGATCTAAAGAAGGAAAATGGTCCAACCTGTTTTAGTGTATCTCTAGGATAGGTTTGGTGTTTTGATTTGCATTTTTGTTTGTTTTTTAATGACAGGAATAAAATGTTTATAATCATTCAGCATTTAACTCTCTCAAAACTATGATACTGATGCAAGCTATTATTTCAGTCTTGCATTTATGAAATGTTATTTATAAATAACACACCAAGAATGTCTGAACTACAAAATGCTACAGCACTGAAAATCATGTTGGTACAAAAAAATCAAAGGAAAAGAACAAATTTGAGATGCTTCTCAAATCCTTCTAAGGCTGTGTTCTATGCAATCAACATATCCGAAATATTATACTAGTTTGAGTAGAAGAATACTACCACAAATAAATGCACTCTGAGCTCACATTTTTTAAAAATATTAAAAATTAACCTGATTCCTCAAAGTTACCAAAAGCAACAAACAACTTCTCAAAATTCAAATGGCTGAACAGGAGATGTTTCGGTCCTAAAAGCAAAGAAGAAATAGCATTAAAATTGAGAAGTAATTAAATAGCAACCTGCTCCTTCTGGCAGTAATAACCAAATTTTCCTATTTATATCAGGCTAGCCCCTAGAGAATTAATGTCTGCCAATCATGAAAAGGTGTGTGATAGATAGACAGCAGAGACCCTGTTAGAGAAGAGAGCAACTACTCCAGAAGGAAACTTTTTGTTCACTTTCCATATATTGCAGAACATGACCCACTCAGTAATCATTCATCCTGAAAATCTAGGATATGTATTCTATGTAGATATGGTTCTTTCAATTTTAAAATCCTATTCTCTATCCAATCATTAACCATCCAACAAACATTTATTTACTGAGTCTAATATATTATGTGCTGTGCTGAACGTGGAGAACTTAAAAAGAAAAAAACTAAAACACAGTCCCCCCTCAAGGAGCTTACAGTTTGGTAGAAGATTTTTAAAAAGTAAACAGGCACAGTTAACACAGTGAGATAAATGCTAAACAGGGAAAAGTACAAGGCTATGAGAGCATTCAGTTGGGTTCCTAATTCAATCTTAGAAATTCAAAGTAAACTGACCTGCGAACGAAAATCTCAAGGATGAGTGTTAGTGCAGTAAAAGAAGGAAAGCAGAATGTTACGGAAGGAACTTCAAGTAGAGCTGCATGGTGTATGTGTGCATGGACTGAGAGTTGGGAGATGAGTTAGGAGTCAGATCACCAGTGTTGTTTAATGGAAAGCCAGTCACTAAAGGGGAATGATATGATCAGAGTTGTTGCAGAACAATCACTGTAAGAAAGATCATTGTAATGTAGTGAAGTGGGACAGGAGGGAGAACTAAAGGCAGAAAGACTACTTAGGAAACTACAGCAGTATCTTCAGCTGCTGGGTAAATGGTGGTACTGGTTACTGAATTACAGGAGGACAGAGTTGCAGGAAGAGCGGATGAGAAAGTTTTAGCCTTTCTGGGTGTGTAGTAACTACGAGGAATTCAAATGCAGATGTACACTAAGCAGCTGAATATAGACTGAAGAACAGAAAGAGATCTAGGCTAGAGATAAAAATTTGGAATCAACATAGAGATGATAACGCCTTAGGAATAGGTGAACTTACTCAAAGAGAGCATGCATAATATAGGCAAAATGCCTAGAGCAGAATCCTGAATAACACCAACTTTTAAGAGCAAGGGACTGTGAAGGGGGCACTGACAGACATAGAGGGATAATTTTTAAAAGAAGGATGGGGAGTGGATGTAGTTCAAGGGGTTGGGTTCGATCCCTGTGTACCTCCTAAAAACAAAACAAAACAAACAAAATAACCACCGCTTGTTGGGGAGCAGATATAGCTTGATGGTTGAATACCTGCTTCCCATATACGAGGTCCAGGGTTCAATCCCCGGTACCACCCAAAAAAAAAAAAAAAGGTGCCAGAGAAGCCAGGAAAAGTGAAGTATTTCAAGGACAAAAAAGACAGAAAACAGGGAGCGGATGTGGATCGAACAGTTGAGCACCTGTTTGCCACATGGGAGGTACGGGATTGGGTTCCCAGTGCCTCCTAAAAACAAACAAGCAAACAAACAAATAAAAACCAACTCAGGGGAGCCGATGTGACTCAGTGGTTGAGTGCTGGCTTCCCACATTCGAGGTTCCAGGTTCATTCTCTGACCCCGTTACTTCAAAAAAAAAAAAAAAAAAAAAAAAAAGACAAAAAAGGATATTCATTGGATTTAGCCACAAAAGGGTTATTGGTGACGTTCGTAGAGAGTTTCATGGTTGTAGATGAGGAAGAAATCAGTTTAAAATTATTTTGATAGTTGAAATTATTAATCAAGACCATTGTTTTAAGAAGTTGGTTTGTAGAAGGGAGAAGAGTGAAAGAGCCTGAAGGCAAAGACTAAAAGAATAAAGGAACTAGATTTTACTTTCAATGAGATATATTTAAAGTTGATCAGAAAAGCCAACATCAAAAGGCAGAGTAAAAAATCTAGGAAGCGGATGTGGCTCAAGTGGTTGAGCGCCTGCTTCCTATGTAAAAGGTCCTGGGTTCGATCCCTGATACCTTCTAAAAAAACAAACAAATGAAAAAAACAACTCTCACTGGGGAATGGATATAGCTCAGCAGTTGAGTACCTGCTTCCCACATATGAGGTTCTGGGTTCAATTCCCAGTACACCCTAAAGGAAAAAAAAAAAAAATCTAGGAAAGGGATCTAAGTAGGATTCACCATAGAAAAGATACATGTTTCACTATAACAGATCAAGTTTGCAAGTTTGATGGCAGAAAGTTAAAAAGAGTTCCAATCTGACTGCTTCTATTTTATCTATAAATTAAGAGGCAAGATTTCTGGCTATTAGGTAAAAGGAAAGTAAATATAGGACAATGAGAAACATTTGAAACAATTAGTGTGGAGAAGTCACCTAAAAACAGAAAGACTGTCATGCAGGATCAAGGGTCCAGGAAAGGTTGGAAACCATGAAGATAGGCAGCTGGGCTGATCTAGTCCTGGGGTTTTGCTGGATAAGCAAAACAAATGAAAACAAAGAGAGGATATTGACTAAACAGCTGTTTAAGTGAAGGACCATGAAGTCTAAACAAGATAGGGAGCAAAGACAGGAGAGAACAAGAGAGTGAAAAGAAAGAAAGAATATAGAAGTAATGTCCAAACAGCCTTATTCCACCACTAAGAATCAACTAAAGCACAGACAGAACACACATAAACATATGCACCTACCACCATTTAAAATCCAATCAAAGCCCCCCCTCAAAAAGAACCATTTGGTTACAGGTCAGAGTTTGCATCCTCAAAATTAAGAGAACCATTCCAAGTTAACGGTGCTGAAGTAGCAGTTGAGGGTAAAAAGACGGCAGCCACTGTTCTGATCATGATCAGAGACAGTTCAGTAAAATATAGGTATGCTACCACTGGAGAATAGCAGAAAAAATAGGTGGGTATAGTGGTTTTAAATATGTCCACACAGGGAAGCGGCTGTGGCTCAATCAGTAGGGCTCCCGTTTACCATATGGGAGGCCCCGGGTTCGGTTCCCGGGGCCTCCTGGTGAAGGCAAAAGCCCGCCCGCACGGCGTGGTTAGCTGACCCAGCGAGCACAAGCAGCAAAGGGGGGAATAAATGAATAAATAAAATCTTTAAAATAAATAAATAAATAAATAAATATGTCCACACATTCTTTGATACTACTCCCTATAAGAGGAAGAGGCTTATTCTCCTCCCCTTGAGAGGGACTGGACTTAAACACTTGCTTCCAAAGATAGAATAAAGCAGAAGTGACAGTGTGATGTTAAGGAACCAGGTCATAAAAGGCACTCCAATTTCCTCCTCACTCACTCTCTCTCTTTTGGATCACTTACTCTAAGGCAGGGGTTCTTAACAAGCGGTCCATGAGCGTGAATTGAAATGAGAAAAAAAAAAAAAAAAAAAAAACATTCTTGTGGGGACATGTTGGTGCGGGTATATTTTTCAAATAATACACAATATAGTGTGGACTTAGTAAGGGGTCCATGGTTTTCACCTGACTGGCAAAGGGTCCATGGAACAAAAAAGATTATGAACCCTTGCTCTAAGGGAAGTTAACTGTCATATCAGGAAGACAATCAAAGAGTCTATGGAGACGCTCACGTGTGAGAAGCTAAGGCATATAACCCGTAGCCAGGGAGGAACTGAGGCCACCTGCCAAGCTATATGACTGAGTCATCTTGGAAGCAAATGCTCCAGCCTCAGTTAAGCCTTCAGATGACTGCAGCCCCAGCCAACAGCAGGGTCAGGTCAGAACCACACAGCTAAGGTGCTTCCCAATTTCTGGCCCAGATTAACTGTGAGATATAATGAATGTTTATTCTTTTAACCCAGTAAGTTTGGAGGTCAATTGTTCCACAGCAAATACAGAGTATGTTGTAGTACACTGGGCTGTGAATCCCAAACTATCATTATAGGTCCCTCAAAGGTTCTAGAAACAGTCACCACCAGAGAGGAGCACACCAGTACTACATACCTTCCTCTTGTGTTTAGAGCAGAGCTGTCAAACAGAAATACAATGTAAGCCATAAATATGAACAATATGAGTAATTTAAAGTTTTACTAGTAGCCCATTAAAAAACTAAAATGATGAAAAGGGACTATATCAGTACTAAGGGACAACAATAGGGGGGTAAGAGAGGGGTATGGGATTTTTCTTTTTGGAGTAGTGAAAACATTTTTAAATTGACTGTGGTGATGACAGCACAACTCTGTGATTAGACTGAAAGCCAATGAATGTACACTTGGGGTGGAATGTACAAAACATGGACCTGAACAGCACAGTGAACCCTGGGCTGAATGATGGACTGCGATTAACAGTACAAATATAAAAATGTTCTTTCATGAAGTATAACACATATAAAATACAATTACATGGTGTTAATAATAGGGTGCTATATGGGAAAATATACCTAATATAAGCTATGGACTATGGTTAGTAGTAATATTTTAATATTCTTTCATCAGCTGTAACAAAAGCACCACACTGGTACAAAGTGTCAACAACAGGGAGGTATATGAAAATGTGGCTTTTTTGTGTGTGACTTTTCTGTAAACCTATACCTCTTCTAATTAAAAAAAAAAAAGACTGTATAACAGAGCACACTGTTGTGGACAATGACTCTGGTTAATAGTACAAATATAAGAATGTTCTCATGAACTAGAACAATTGTACATCACTATTACAAGGTATTAATAATAGGGTGGTTTACGGGGAAAAAAATACACCTAAAGCAAACTTTGGACTATAGTTAAAAGTAATATTTTAATATTATTTCATCAATTGTAACAAAGTTACACCAATGCTAAATGTCAATAAGGGGAGCTTAAGGGGTTTGAGGTTTTTCTTTTGGGGGTAATGAATATGTTAAATTGTTTGTGGTGATAAATGCACAACTCTGTGATTATACTAAGAGTCACTGTGATTATACACTTTGGATAGACTGTATGGTGTGTGAATATACTTCAATAAAACTACTTAATAAAAAAAAAAGTGACTGCCTAAACAAAAATTGTAAAAAACTAAAAAGAAATAGGTGAGATTAATTTTAATAATATATTTCATTGAATCCAAGATACCCAAAATACTAGCATTGTATCCTATCAATATAACACAACCAATATTTTAAAAGTTCAATGAAATATTTTACCCTCGTTACCCTTTTAGAAACACAAGCGAAGAGCCCAAGGAGGTAAGAGTAAGGAATCTTGTAAATATCTAAAGAATCCTTTCACTTTCTTTACTGAGATATCTCAGTTGTATAGGTTCCCAAGATGGAAAGGGTGGTATTCATGGAAGGAAGAAAGAAGGGTGGCTCTTACTATTAGGAAGAAGAGGGATCATGTTGGAAAACTGAAAAGAAACCCATTCTTCCTATAAAACACTGTGACTCTTTGAAGTTCTTTTCTGAATCCCAAAAAGAATGTTAGATGTTCTTGAACTAATCCATTCTGCAGGTGTGAGACCCTTTTGGTCACAGAGGCAAGACTGAGGTTGGGTCTCCACCCTCTTACTGGAGCTTTATATAAATGGAGACACAGAAAAAGAGACATAGAGAAAGGACGCCACCTTTTTGACCCTGTCAGTGAGAGAGGAGTCGAGGATCGCTAGCAGCCAAAGCTTAAGCACGATGCCCCCAAGAGGCTGGATGCCAAGAGCAGCTCAAGGCTGAAGAGACAAGCCACATGGCCTGATAGTCCATAGCTGAACTCGGGAAGAAAGCAGAGCAGCAGAGACAGAGAGGATGTCCTGAAAGAGACAAGCCCTATGCCTGGTTGCCCACAACTGAGCTCTGTGACACAGGAGATTCTCAAGGGGAAGGAACGGACCTCGGCAGAGATCAGCCACCAACTTCGCCATGTGGCAGGACACTAGGATCACCAGCAGCTGACTTTGGTAAGAAAACGTCTCTGATGGTGCTTTGATTTAGACATTTCATGGCCTCAGAACTGTAGGCTTTAACCCTAAATAAAATCCCAATTATAAAAGCCAAAACATTTCTGGTGCTTTGCATCGACAGCCCTGTGATAAACTAAGACAGAAGACAAAACCAAGAATCGGCAGGAGTACAGAGAATACCATTCACATTTTTTTAAACTTTTTTTTATTGAAGTTTTTCATTCATACATGAACATACAAAAACATAAGTATATAGTAAAAGTTGTGAACTTACAAAACAAACATGCATATCAACATACAGGACTCCCATACACATTTTTATTAACTGATGCTTCCCTGAGCATTTACTCATCCATCCATTTCACAGAGAACCCCATGTCCACTGGATGAGCAAAGATGCAGTTTGTTCTGAAGTGGAAGGTTTGGAAGGAAGTGGAAAGAAAAAAGGGCAGCATGAAAGAACATTTGGTTTAGTAGGGAAAGAAAAAAAAAAAAAAAAAAAAAAACATTTTCTCCAGTTAACACATTTGCCTCCCATTCCCCAGCAATATTATCTTCTAAGATAGCTGTTTTAAAAGAGGACTAATAAAACCCAGAACCCATCAGGAGACAGTAATCCAAACAAGAAAATCTACTCCAATGCAACCAAAGTCGCCCTTTTCCTCCTGCTTCCATTTCTTGGGAAGCTAGATTCAGACCTTTATGGAAAAATGCCCAGATGTGTGAGTCACTACAGCCATCCCAAGGGGCCTGGACAAAATCCAGAGGACAGCTGGAAACAACTGTTGTGAAATCAACTGCCACTGGGAAGAGAAGGAGGAAAAAGAAGATGAATTCATAGTTTATTACACAGGATCCCATTCTGGCCTCAGAAAAGCTGGTTTTTATTTTCTCTCCCAAGCAAAAAGTTTCTTCTCCTTTCTTACTGAAGATTCTTCTAATGAAGAAAGCAACAACTGATTCACCACCAAACTAAAGTCCTCCTGAAACTATTATCCAATGTGGCTTAGTACTCCCACCATGTATCTCCCAAAATACAGGGTAGACAAGAATTCATCAAGTGAGAAAAGAATTATGAAAAAGTAGCTGCAGGGGGCGGACGTGGCTCAAATGGTTGGGCGTCCGTCTGCCATATGGAGGGACCTGGGTAAGATCCCGGGACCTCCCGGCAAAATAAAATTAAAAAAAATAAAAATAAAAAGTAGCTGCAAAGGCAAGACACCTTGACCTGAATAAAACTTTTTAAAAATAATAATAATAACCAGGAAATATGAGACTTATGAAATCTAGTAGAGAAACAGTCCCTGGAGAAGAGGGGTTCCTCTCTGGGTTCCTTTCATGATAATGATGTTATAAATACTTTATTGATTAAAGGGAAGAAGTGCCAGAAAAGTGTTTCCTTTGCACAAATAGGAGGCAATCAGCCTCGGGACTTCAAATCCACTTTAACCACTGTCCAAAAAGGATGTAGAGCTTCACACATCAACCTTTGAAGTACTCAAGAAATGTTGGCAGGGAAGCGGCTGTGGCTCAATCAGTAGGGCTCCCGTTTACCATATGGGAGGCCCCGGGTTCGGTTCCCGGGGCCTCCTGGTGAAGGCAGGCCCGCCTGCACGGCGTGGTTGGCTGACCCAGTGAGCATGAGCAGCAAGGGGGGGATAAATGAATAAATAAATAAAATCTTTAAAAAAAAAAAAAAAAAAAAAAAAAAAAGAAATGTTGGCAGATTCCTGGCCCAGACAACTATATCAACAAAGTAAAGGTACATTTCCTAAACAAGAACTTCTCAGAGTTTGACAGGTAAGGAAAGAATAGAAAGTTACTAAGATCTGGCACTCACTAATATAATTTAATGGGCCCTGGTAATAAGAGAGATAAAGAACTAATGAACATTCCCTTCTCAGTATTATTATCCTGATATCCATCCTTCAAAAACCTCTGTGCCTACATACAGCTCAATGGTTTTGATCAACACACTTCTGGACAATCAGTCTTGGATTTTGCACAGACATTTCAAACATTCAAATGAGTAGATGCAATGCATACCCTTCAAATTTACCAGCCAAACCATCAATGAGAATAAAAGAACGGCTGCCTTCAGAAGAGGTCTAGAGAGAATTTTTTAAGTCAGTGAAAAGGGACTTACGGGGAAGATGGCAGAATAGGGAACTCCAGGACTCAGTCCTTCCACTAAAACAACTATTAAACAGGCAAGAAGAGTCTGAAACAACTATTTTGAAACTCGAGTCCAAAAGAACACTCTTCAGCATCCAGGGAAGAGAGGGATGAAGACACTGATAAATTACAGAAAAGAATTGTAAATTGCTCTCGCTGCACAGCGGGTCCCAGCTTCCATTCCCCCACCACCACCACCACCACCACAGCAAGTCACCATGGGGTCCAGTCCTCCCTCACTAGCTAGATTTATGCCCTGGGAAACAGAGGGAACAACAAAACTCCTATAAACAGGGTGTGGCAGTTCAGTATTGTTTATGAATTCTAAAATAGATATTGGATTGTGTTTGTAAACCGGTCTGTTCCTCTGGACATATCAGTTTGCATTAGATTCAGAGGTTTCACTTTTACTTTATTAAATCAAGATTAGGGCTTTTATTTGGCCACAACTAACGTCACTAGGGTGACTCAGTTTGAGTCCCTGCCTCCCCCCTTCTTTGTAGGCTATATAAATGGATGCTCAGTCAAAGACAGGGAAGTAAATACATGGAGAAGGAGAACACAGAGAGTTTAGTTTTGGACACTGGAGCCCTAGGGAGAGAGTCGAGCAGTTCACCTGATAGTCTGCAGCTGAAGAGACCAGAGCCCTGAACAGCTGAAAAAGCCTGGAAAGAAACGAGCCCCAGGGAGAGAGACTAGCTTTATGCTAGCTTACAGCTAAGATAGGAAAAAGCTGGGATCATGGAGCCTTAGGAGGAAGAGGAAGGCTGAACCGTCGCAGAGAGGGTTGGAGCAGCCATCTTGCTCCAAACGTGGCCAACAGACTTTGGTGAGGGATCTAACTTATTCTTTATGGCCTTATGACTGTAAGCATCTATCCCAAATAAATACCCTTTATAAAAGCCAACAGATTCCTGGTATTTTGCATTAGCACCCCTTTGACTGACTAGCACACAGGGGAACTCCAAAACAACTAACAAGCAAAAGCCCAGGACAAGACAGAAAACCCTGCACAGTGCATTTGCCTTGGACAGACCTTCCAGACAGGAGGGCTGAAGCTCAAAAAAAAAAATCTGTCATTACCAGCTGGTTATAAAAACAGGAAACAGACATCTCAGGGAGCAAATCCCAGAGTTAACATTTAAAATATTAAAATGTACAGTGTGCAACAAGAATACAAAACAAAGAAACGGGAAATGATGGTCCAGCCAAAGGAAGAGGATAAAAATACAGAAAACACCAATGAAGACAAGAATATGGATATACCCCCCAAAAAAATTTAAAAACAGAATATGGCTATACCAAACAAAGCCTTTTTAAAAATGATCTTAAAAATGCTTAAGGAGATGAAGAAAAGTACAGACAAAGAACTACAGGATATCAGGAAAACAATGATTGAACAATATGTATTAAATGAGTAACATGCAACATTGACATAAAAAATATATTTTTTTAAAAAAGCGAAAATAGTCTAAGACAGCTATGGGACACCATCAAGTGCACCAATATACGCGTTATGGGAGTCCCAGAAGGAGAAGAGATAAAGGAGCAGAATGACAGTCAAAGAAATAAAGAGATAGCAATTTTAAAAAGGAACCAAACAAAAACTACTGGAGTAGAAGTCTACAATAACTGAAATGAAAAAATGATCAGGAGGGTCTCAAGAGCAGAATGGAGCTGGCAAAAGAAAGAATCAGTGAACCTGAAGACAAGACTCTTGAAATGAGTCAGGCTAAGAAGCAGAAAGAAAAAAGAAATATTACACCTTTCTCAAATAAGATGGGCAGAAGCCCTGGAATATATAAGCCTTGCCTAATAAAGGAAAATAGGCTAATAAGCCAAGACCTCAATCTTAATGTGTCTACTTATGAGCCTTTTTTTTTTTTTTTTTTTTTAAGATTTATTTTATTTATTTAGTCCCCGCCTCCCTCGCTGTTTGCACTTGCTATCTGCTCTCTGTGTCCATTCACTGTGTGCTCTCTGTGTCTGCTCGTCTTCTCTTTAGAAGGCACCAGGAACTGAACCTGGGACCTCCCATGTGGGAGAGAAGCACTCAATCGTTTCAGCCATCTCAGCTCACTGCTTTGTTGTATCTCTCATTGTGTTTACTCTTTGTGTCTCCTTGTTGCATCATCTTGTTGTATCAGCTCGCCACGCCCGCCCATTGCAACAGCTTGCTGTCTTGTTCGTCTTCTCCAGGAGGCACTGGAAACCGAATGCAGGACCTCCCATGTGGTAGGCAGGAGCTCAATCACTTGAGCCACATCTGCTTCCCTGAACCTTATTTCTATCACAATGAAAATAAGCCTAATTATATTTAATGCCTAATGCTTAATTGCCACCTGAAAACCGACTACTCAAATGTGGCCTCTTTCTAAGCCAAACACTGCAAATAAATTCACTACATTCCCCTCAACATGGGACAAGATGCCCAGGAATGAGCCTCCCTGGCACCAAGGGATTATTACCAAGTGTTAATCAGCAATGCATCTGAAGAAAGATCTTAATCAAAAGGGGGAAACATCAAATAAAATAGAGTGTTATGGCTAAGAGATTTCAAAGTGAGTCAGGAGGTAATTCTGGAGGTTACGCTTAAATGGGTCTCAGCCAGACTTCACAAAATGCCACGGTAAAGAAAGCCACAATCAAAAATGCTCCCTCTTAGGGATGTCCAGACACCATAGGCAAGCCACATGGCCACATGAAATCAACACTCCATCGGGGGGCTCTATCTAAGAATATATGAAAAGTCATTTCCCCAATATAGCATAGTTATACTTAGGTATAAATGCCCTAATCATGATTCTTCTAGTTCTTTTATTTGAACCTATAAATTTCAATTTACTTGTTAAGTATATTTCTCAGAGACTTAAAGCCTTCGGATTGTTCCTATGCCAGGGGAGCCCTGATACTCAGCAGATATGTGGCCAACTTCTACTCTCCAACTCTTCAGGCCTACCCTAGACAACTAACAAAACAATGATGATGGACCAGCCCTACCTAGCCCAAAAGCAAGGAGTACCTTCAACTGCAAGCAAAATAATTTTATTCCTCTGCCTCATAATTTCTATGTCCCTTTTCAGCCTGAAGTAGTCAAAGGGGGCATCGTCCCAAATCCCAGAAGACTGAAAAATGAACAAAAATAAGAGAAGAGTGTAACTGCTAATGAAAGTAGATTTAATGTTACTGTAGTTGTCTTGTGTTAAATGAGTAACATGTAACACTGATATTAAAAAATAATTAAAATTAAAAAGCGAAAATAGCCTACGACAGCCATGAGACACCATCAAGCACACCAATATACACATTATGGGAGTACCAGAAGGAGAAGAAAGAGATAAAGGGGCAGAAGGAATAGTCAAAGAAATAATGACAGAAAACTTCCCAAACTTAGCAAAAGACAGGAATATGTACATCCAAGAAGCTCAGAACACCAAACAGGAGAAACATGAAGAAAAATATACCCCATCATATATTGATTACACTATTAAACACAAAGGACAAGAAGAGAGTTCTGAAAGCTGCAAGAAAAAAGCAACATACAAGGGAATCCCAGTAAGACAGAGTGACAATTTCTTATCAGAAACCATGGAGGCAAGGCGGCAGTGGGTTGAAATACTTAAAGTGCTGAAGGAAAACAACTACCACCCAAGAATTTTATATCCTGCAAGACACTCATTCAAAAATGAGGGAGAATGTGAATATTCTCGCTGTACTTGTTTTGTGATAATCAGGGTAGGCTAAACATTTGCTATATTAGAAACCATGCATGTGTCCCCAGACCTAGTTTTTCTCCCTAGGTCTGGTTTTTAGAATGCTGGTGATAAACTAAGCCTGATTTATATATGACCATTCTGTATGGGGAATGACTGTAACTCTAGGTTACTTAGAACTTAGGTCAACCTTAAGAGATATAGTAGGGGGACGGATGTGGCTCAAACGGTTGGGCATCTGTCTCCCATATGAAGGGCCCTGGGTTCAATCCCCGGGACCTCCCGGTAAAAATTGAAAAAAAGAAAAATATAGAAGGCACGGAGGCTGCCAGTCCTTGTGTGCAGGTGCCCTCTCAGTCCCCGCGAACCATGCAGCAAGATGATGACGTAACAGGAGAGTGACACAAGGGAGAGCCAGGATGAGACGCGCCAAAAAAAGAGGAACTAAGGTGGTGCAGGTGGTAAGATGCCTCTCTCCCACATCAGAGGTTCCGAGGATCGAATCCCAGTGAAGACAGGAGGAGAAGGATGAGAAGAGAGGGCAGGAAATGGACACAGAGAGCTGCCCAACAAATGGACACAAAAACAGCAAAAACAGAGGGGGTGGGTAAAAATGGATAAAAGTAATAAATAAATAAATCCTTAAAAAAAAAAAAAAAGTATAGAGAGTAAAATACGGCCTATAGTTAGTAGTAATAATTTGACAATGCTCTTTCATAACTTGTTAAGAAATGTTTCACAACAATGCAAAGTATTAGTGGTGGGGTGATGTGTCAGAGCCCTGTATGGGTTATGCATGTTTGTTCTGTAAGTTCACAATGTTTACTGAACACTTGTTGTTTGTGTATGTTCATGTATGAATGATATACTTCAATAAATTGTTTTAAAAAAAAATGTGGGAGAGTTTAAGACATTCTCAGATAAACAAAAGCTGAGGGAAGACATCATCACTAGACCTACCCTACAAGCAATGCTAAAGGGAGTTCTTCAGACTGAAACAAAATTACACTAGACAGTGATTCAAAGCCACATAAATAAAGACCTGCAGTAAAGGTATCCATTTAGGTAATTATAAATGCCAGTATTATTGTATTGTATTGTTTGGTATGTAACTCCACTTCTTACTTCCTACAGGTACTAAAATGCAAATGCATAAAAAGTAATGATAAATCTAGACTTTTGGACATTCTGAGAGTTTGAAGTTGAAATTTCATGAATCCCAAAAAGAAAAAGACTATATTCTTGAACTAATTCATTCCTGTGGGTGTGAGACCCTGAAGGTCCCAGGGATCGAACCCGGGTCCCTCCATATGGGAGACGGACGCCCAACCAGTTGAGCCACATCCGACCCCTGTGAGACCCTTTTGATTAGACTATGTCAGTAAAGTGTCAGTGAGTCTCTGCCCTCTGGCTGGGTCTTATATAAACGGAGACAAAGAGAGAGAAAAACAGAGAAAAAGGAAGCTGCCATTTTTTATTCTGCCATGTGAGAAGACTCGAGGATCACTAGCAGTCAAAGCTTAAGCGCAAAGCCCCCAAGAGGCTGGGCTCCAGAGCAGTTCAAAGCTGAAGAGGCACATATCTGATAGCCTACAGCTGAACTCGGGAAGAAAGAGGAGCAGCCAAGACTCAGAAGGAGGCTCTGAAAGAGAGATTGACCACAGCTGAGCTCCAGGAGATGGTAGATTCTAGAGAGGAAGGCAAGGACCTTGGCAGAGATCAGTGGTCACCTTACTTCACCATGTGGCAGGACACCAGGATCACTAGTGGCTGACTTTGTTGAGAAACCATCTTTGCTAATGCCTTGATTTGGACATTTCACAACATTGGAACTGTAAATAAAATCCCCATTATAGGGAAGCGGCTGTGGTTCAATCGGTGGGGCTCCCGTTTGCCGTGTGGGAGGCCCCGGGTTCGGTTCCTTGTGGGTTGGCTGACCCGGCGAGCACAGGCAGCAGGGGGGGGATAAATGAATAAATAAATAAAATCTTAAAAAAAAAAAAAATCCCCATTATAAAAGCCAACTCATTTCCAGTACTTTGTATCAGTAGCCCTTTGACAAACTAAGACAGACATAAAACAAGGCTCCAGGATGTGTAAGTCCATTGAGGGTGGTGGGCCACACTTGTGGGAGATGTTTGTGTGGGATGTGGTGGGATGTGGTGGGAGGTGTGGGAGGTAGGCAACATGGGAATCCCAGTGGGTTCCGTGTAATATTTTGGGTAATCTAAGCACCTCTTAAAATATATTTATATATATATATATATAAATAACATTTTTGTAAGCAAATGCACATATATGCATATATATTTATATATCATTTTGCAAATGTTGGTATGTATTGTGAAAATTTTGATTTTTACCCACAATAAAAAAAAAAGATTTTAAGTAGTAACAAGTACAAAACCTGGTGGGGGGACAGAGGGATATAGGACAAGTACATATGCATATTACTGAACTTTAAGTTAGTATCAAACCAAATATAATTATTACATATTTAGGAGGTTAAATTTTAACCCTATGGTAACCACAAGGAAAACAGATAAAAAATATATATCCAAATAGAAATGAGAAGGTACTCAATAGGGTACAACACGAAAAAAAACAAATAAATATAAAAGTATGCTTTAACAGAAGACAGGGACAAAAACTGTATAAGACTTACAAAGGCTAAATAGCAAAATGGCAGAAGAGAGACCTGCATTATCAGTTGTGACTTTAAATGTAAATGGCTTAAACTCTCCAGTCAAATTGGCAGAATGGACAAAGAAGCATGACCCAACTATATGCTGTCTGCAAGAGACTCACCTTAAAGTCAAATGTAAAAGTAAGTTTGACGGTACAAGGATGGACATAGCAACCAAGAGTGCTGGGGTGGGAGGCGGCTGTGGCTCAATCAGTGGGGCTCCCGTTTGCCATATGGGAGGCCCCGGGTTCAGTTTCCGGGGCCTCCTGGTGAGGGCGGGCCCGCCCGCACGGCGTGGTTGGCTGACCCAGCGAGCACAAGCAGCAAGGGGGGGATAAATGAATAAATAAATAAAATCTTTAAAAAAAAAAAAAAGAGTGCTAGGGTGACTATACTAGAATCAGATGAAATAGACTTTAAATCAAAAATCAATAAGAGGGACAAATATGGTCATTACATACTAATAAAGGGGACAATTCAACAGGAAGATGTAAGAGCAGAGTCCCAAAATATATGAAGCAAATACTGACAGATTTGAAAGGAGAAATTGGCAGTTCTACATTAATAGTAGGAGAATTTAACCTATCACTCTCAACAATGGATAGAACATCTAGTCAGAAGATCAATTAAGTACAGAATTTGAATGATACATTAACCAACTAGTCCTAATAGACATATACAGACACTGTACCAAATGAAATTAGAATACACATTCTTGAGTGCACACAGATCATTCTCCAGGATAGACCATATGTTGGGTCACAAAACAAGTCTCAATAAATTCAAAAATATTGAAGTCATACAATTTATATTCTCCAACCACAACAGAGAAATCAATAACAGAGGGAGAAAGGGAACATACACTGATATGTGGAAATTAAACAATATAATCTTAACCAATGGGTTAGAGGAAATCAGAAGTGAAATTAGGAAATATCTTCAAGCTAATAAAAATGAACAAACAACATACCGAAACTAAAGGCAGTGCAGAGAGGGGAATTTAGAGCTCTAAGTGCTCCACGAAAGGGAAAAAGATGTGGCTCAAGCAGTTGGGTGCCCACCTACCACATGGGAGGCCCCAGGTTCGGTTCCCGGTGCCTCCTAAAGAAGACAAGCAAGACGCAATAGGCTGGCATGGTTAGCTGATGCAACGAGATGAAGCAACAAAGAGACACAAGGAAACACAATGAGAGACACAACAAGTGGGAGCAGTGGTGGCTCAAGCCACTGGGCGCCTCCCTCCCACATCGGAGGTCCCAGGTTCAGTTTCTGAGCACGCAACAAACAGATGCAGACAGTAAGTGCAAACAACAAGGGGGGGGATAAATTTTTTTTAAAATAATAAATCTTTAACTAAATAAATGCTACACTAAAAAAAAAAAAAAAAAAAAAGACTTCAAATCAGAGACCTAACCTCAAAACTGGAAGAACTAGAAAAGGAAGAGCAAAATAAACCCAAAGCAAGCAGAAGTAAAGAAATAAAGATTAGAGCAGAGATATATGAAATAGAAAAAGTCATAATAAAAATAATCAATAAAACCAAGTTGGTTCTTAGAAAAGACCAACAAAATTGACAAACCTCTAGCTAGAATCACAAAGATAAAAAGAGAGAGTTTTTAATTATCTTTGGAGAGGATTAAACATAGAATTTCCACAATGATTACCCAGCATCCCTTGCTAGTAACTCTTAACCTGTTCCCTATATGATATAAACAGGATAAGAATATGTTCTTTACTCCACTTCATAGGGTGTATTTCACTGTATCCCTTTCTATTTCAACACAAATCAAGAAAGAGGTGTTCTTTTGTTCTTTTCCCTCTTAATTTTCTCAAGTAAAATTCTTTACTTTCAGGATTTTACTCTTGCTTTGACTTTGTGCCTGCATTTTAATCTGGTATTCTAGAATGGAAATGCATTGTTTATTTTTACAGAGTTAGTTGTTTTGTGTGTCTGTGTTTTGTTTTTTGTTGTTGTTTTAAGATTCTGGAATTCTGTTTTTACTGCCGTGAAGAATATTGGCCTGTTTTACATTTTTGTTAACCTTGAAATTAATATGCAATCACATGTTAGAGTTGGTTGGAAGCTTGGAAATAAACTGTTTCACTATATATGTTTTAAAAAAGAGAGAGAGAGAGGATACAAATAACAAAAAATCAGAAAAATCAGAAATAAAAAGGGCACATTACTACTGACCCCGCTGAAATAAAAAGGACTATAAGTGGATACTATGAACAACTGTATGCCAATAAATTAGATAATCTAGAAAAAATAAAATTAAAAAAAAAAAGGTAACCTAGATGAAATGGACAAATTCTTAGAAACACACAAACTACCTACATTACTCAAGAAGATATAGAAGATCTCAACAAACCAATTACTAGTAAAGAGATTGAATCAGTAATCAAAAAACCCAGAACCAGATGTTTTCACAGGGGAATTCTACTGAACACTCCAAGAAGACTTAACTCCACTTCTGCTCAAACTCTTCCAAAATACTGAAAAGGAGGGAACACTCCCTAACTCATTCTATGAGGCCGACATCACCCTCAAACCAAAGCCAGATAAATATACCACAAGAAAAGAAAACTACAGACCAATATCTCTTATGAATATAGATGTAAAAAACTTCAACAAAATACTAGCAAACTGAATCCAACAGCAAGCTGATCGCACACCATGATCAAGTGGGACTTATCCTTGGTATGCAAGGCTAGTTCAACATAAGAAAATCAATTAACATAATACACCAAATTAACATATGAAGGAAAAAAACCCACACATGATCATCTCAATTGATGCAGTAAAGGCATCTAACAAAATCTAGCACCCTTTTTTGATAAAAATATGTAGAACACGAGTAGAAGGAAACTTCCTCAACATCATAAATGGAATATATGAAAAGCCCACAGCTAACATCTACTTAATGGTGAAAGGCTGAAAGCTTTCTCTGAAAGATCAGGAACAAGGCAAGGATGCCCACTGTCACCACTATTATTCAACATTGTTCCAAAAGTTCTTGCCAGAGCAATTAGGCAAGAAAAAGAAATAAAAGGCATCCAAATTGGAAAGGAAGAAGCAGAACTTTCCCTGTTTGCAGATAATATGATCCTATATGAGAAAATCCCAAAAAACCCCCAACAAAGCTCTTAGAGCTAATAAATGAATTCACCAAAATTGCAGGCTACAAGATCAACACTCAAAAATCAGTAATGTTGGGAAGCAGATGTGGCTCAAGCAATTTGGCTCCCATCTACCATATAGGAGGTCCAGGGTTCGATTTCTGGGGCCTCCTGGTGAAGGCAAGCTGGCCCAAGCAGTGAGCTGGCCCACACAGGAGTGCTGGCCCACGCAGGAGTGCTGGTCCAAGCAGAGAGCTGGCGCAGCAAGATAACGCAACAAAAATAGACACAGAGGAGAGACAATAAGAGACACAGCAGACCAGGGAGCTGAGGTGGCACAAGGGATTGAGCACCTCTCTCCCAACTCCAGAAGGTCCCAAGATTGGTTCCCAGTGCTGCCTAAAGAGAAGACAAGCAGACACACAAGAACACATAGCGAATGGACACAGAAAGCAAACAGCGACATAAAAACAATGGGGGATGGGAGGGGAACAAATAAATACATCTTTAAAAAAAAACAAATCAGGGGGTCGGATGTGGCTCAACTGGTTGGGCGTCCATCTCCCATATGGAGGGACGCGGGTTCGATCCCCAGGACCTCCCGGTAAAAAAAAAAAAAAAAAAAAAAACAAATCAGTAGTGTTTCTATACACAAACAATGAACAATCAGAGGAAAAAATCAAGGAAAAAAAATCCATTTACCATAGCAACTAAAAGAATCAAATATCTAGGAATAAATCTAACCAAAGATGTAAAGTACTGGGAAGCGGCTGTGGCTCAATCAGTAGGGCTCCCGTTTACCATATGGGAGGCCCCAGGTTTGGTTCCCAGGGCCTCCTGGTGAGGGCAGGCCCGCCCGCATGGCGTGGTTAGCTGACCCAGTGAGCACAAGCAGCAAGGGGGGGATAAATGAATAAATAAATAAATAAATCTTTAAAAAAAAAAAAAAAAAAGATGTAAAGTACTTATACACAGAAAACTACAAGCCACTGCTAAAAGAAATTTTAAAAGACCTAAATAAATGGAAGGATATCACGGGTTCATGGACTGGAAGACTAAATATTATTAAGATGTCAATACTACCCAAAGAAATTCATAGATTCAATGCAATCCCAATCAAACTTCCAACAACCTTCTTTGCAGAAATGGAAAAGCCAAACATCAAATTTATAGAGAAGGGAGAGCAAATGTCGTTCAAGCAGTTGAGTGACTGCTTCTCATATGCAAGGTCCCGGGTTCGGTTTCCAGTGCCTCCTAAAAAAAAAAAAAACAAGCAAGCAAATGAAAAAACCAACTCAGGGGAGCCAAAGTGGCTCAGTAGTTGAGCGCCAGCTTCCCGTATACAAGGTTCCAGGTTCAATTCCCAGCCCCAGTACCTTAAAAAAAAAAATTTATGTGGAAGGGTAAGGGGCTGGCCCCAAATAACTAAAGCCAGTTTGAAAAAGAAGACTTTGGAAGACTCACTCTTCCCAATCTTAAAACTTATTACAAAGCCACAGTAATCAAAACAGTATAGTACTAGCACAAGGACAGACATGTAGACCAATAGGATAGAACTAAGAGCTCAGAAATACACTCTCACATTTATGGTCAACTGATTTTTGACAAAGTAGCAAAGCCTACTCAATTGAAAAACAACAATGTCTCCAACAAATGGTAGGTAGAAAACTGGATAGCCTTTTGTTTTGAAAAAAAAAAAAAAAAAAAAAAGAAGGACCCCCACACACATACTTCACACCATATACAAAATGGTGTATATATGTAGCCACTCAAAATGGATCAAAGACCTAAATATAACAGCTAGAACAATCAAACTCATAGAAGAAAACCTAAGGAAGCATCTTCAGGATCTTGGGTTAGAGGCAATGGTTTCTTAGACTTTACACCCAAAGCACAAGCAACAAAAGAAAAAAATATAAATGGGATCTCATCAAAAATTTTAAAAGTTTTGTTCCTTAAAGAACTTTACCATTAAAATAAAAAGACAACCTACATAAAGGGAAAATATGTACTTGGAAAACATATATCCGACAGAGGAGAGAAATATCCAATACATTTAAAGAAATCCTTCACCTTAACAAGACAAACAACCCGATTTTAAAAGTGGGCAAAAGACTTGAACAGACATCTCTCCAAAGAAGATATAAAAATGGCTAGAAAGCACATGAAAAGATACTCAACATCATTAGTCCTCAAGAAAATGCAAATCAAAACCACAAGAGGTTCTCTCTGCCTAGGGAGGCCTGCGTCAAATCTCAGTGCATATTTCCATCCTTCTCTCCCATTTCTCAGCAAGCTCTGTTCTTTTCCCCCATTTCTCAATAAAATCTTTTTAATGGCCTAGCTAAATAAATAAATAAATAAATAAATAAATAATCAACCAACCAACCACGAAATACTATTTCACACCCATAGAATGGCTGCTATTTAAAAAACAGGATAAAAAATAAGTGCTGGAGAGGATGCGGAGAAATATTTGGAACACTCATTCATTGCTCGTGGCAATGTAAAATGGTACAAATGCTGTGGAAGAAAGCTTGATGGTACCTCAGAAAGTTAAGTGTAGATCTACCATATGACCCATCAATCCCACTACTAGGTATATACCCAAAAGAACTGAAAGTAAGGGTTCGAGCAGCTATTTGCACATCAATGTTCATAGCAGCATTATTCACAATTGCCGAAAGATGGAAGCAACCCAAGTGTCCATCAACCAATGAATGGATAAATAAAATGTGGTATAAACATAAAACGGAATCTTATTCAGCCATAAACAGGAATGGAGTCCTGAAACATGCAACAACATGGATGAACCTTGAAGACATCGTGTTGAGTGAAATAAGCAAAGCACAAAAGGACAAACATTGTATGATCTCCCTGATTTGAAACCATTAGAATAAGTAGAAGATAGCTTACCAGTGGATGAGGTAGGGATAGGGAATGGGAAGTTAAGGCTTTAAATGTACAGGGTTCCCATTTGGAATGCCAGAAATGTCTGGATGATGGTGAAGTAGCACAACTCTGTGAATACAACTAATAGCACTGATTTAAAAGGGAAATGTTAGACTGTATAGATGGTAACAGAATATTTTTTTTGTTTTCTTTTCTTTTCTTTTTTTCTCACCCTCCTGCCCTCCCTCCTCTGCCCTTCCCCCCAGCAGTGCGGTGCCCAGAGGACAGACCCAGAGGACAGGGGCAGGCGACCCTAGGCAGTGGCTATAATTTTTTTTTTTTTAAATCAATGGAACTACACTATACAGTGAACCCTAAGTTAAACCATGGACTTTAATATTACAATTATAAAAATGTGCTATCATCAATTGTAACAAATGTTCCAGACCAATGCAAGGTGTTGGTGGTATGGTGGTATACAGAAATCCTATATTTTATGAACGATTGTTCTGTAAACACACAACTTTTCTAATGGGGGAGGGGGGTCATTGAAAAGTCCCTTAAATTCTCCCAGTTGCCCACCTGCCATTAATAACACTGTCCCTAAAGTAAAACACAAATATTCAAAATATCTCTATTCATCCCCTTCTCCAGAGCGTGGTCTCTTCACTATAAAATTTTATTTATTTCACCCATAAATATTCTTTAAGTTTTTACTATATTACATTGTGTGTAGAACTTCTTGCCACTAATTTCCAAAAAGAGAACCTGTAAATAGTGAAAGAAACTGAAATGGTGAGGCAGAATGGAAGAAAGTCTGAGTTTCCTTTCTGAGCCAATGGAAATTTCCCATGGCCCACTAGGTTTAAAATTAAAATAATTAAAAACAATTCTTTTTAGAAAAAGTGCAAAAGTCATTAAAAAAACATTTTCTATTGCCTTAATTTATTCTGAATCTCTTTTCTCCTTGATGTTTCTCTGTCCCAAGCATATAGCAAATCTAGAAAAATGGTTGTAGTGTAATTTTGTACTAAATCATCTTATTTTTCTCACAAATTAGCAAGATATGACCCTATACCATATTTTACACTTATCAACTTAAACTGTTATTTTATTTTCACTGAATTTATATATCATCTATCCAACCAAATCAAAAGCCTCTATAGAACATCCCCTGCATCTTACTTCCTGTCCACACTACTGCACACAAAGTAAAATATCAAACAATACCTCTTGATTAGACTTTATTTGATATAAAATGAACACAGGGTTGAGATGGAGAAACTGGATCTAAAATGCACAAAATGAGGAAGCAACAAAGGTCAGATTCTTTGCAAACAAAGCCAACCTCCAGCGGGGGAAGGAGAAAGCTTTTGATCAAGCCTTATGAGAAGATGGCATTTGGGGCTTCTGTGCCTCCCTATGACAGCCAATCTAGCAATAACACAACTAAGCAGCCAACGCCACTTGCCCTTTCCTTCTCTTCTTCTTTGGTATGTATTTCTGATGACCACAATAACTGTCTTTCCAATTAGCCCACAATGACAGCCACTGCCATGGAAATCAGTAATAAATCTAATTAGTCTAGTCATCTGCTTTTTCTGTCTTTTTTTTTTTTCATTGTGGTAACATATATACAACATAACATTTTCTATCTCAACCACTTTCAAGTATATGTCGTGTTAATTACATTCACAATGTTATGCGGCCATCAACACCATCCATTACCAAAACTCTTCCATCACCCCAAAAAGAAACTCTGATCCCATTAAACATTAAGTTCTCATTCCCCACTCCCACCCCCGGTAACCTGTAATCTTCTGTCTCTATGAATTTGCATATTTTAGTTATTTCATATAAGTGAGATCATACAATATTTGTCCTTTTGTGTCTGGCAACTCAACATGGTATCTCTTCAAGGTTCATCCATGTTGTAGCATGTTTCAGAACATCATTCCTTTTTACATCTAAATAATATTCCATCTTATGTATACACCTGTGGCAGTTTGAGATTATTTATGAATCCCAAAAAGAGAGATTATGTTTGTAAACTAATCTGTTCCTCTGGTTGTCATACCCTTTGAATGCATTAGATTCAGCTGACATGTCTTGATTAAATTACCTGTTAAGATTAAGGCTTTGATTCAACCATGTCAGTAGGGCATGACTCAGAATGAGTCCCCACCCCTTTGATGGGCTAATCTAAACAGACAGTCACTAAAGAAGACACATGGATGAGGAGAGAACTTGGTCATTTTGGTCCTGCCATGTGACAGAAAGGAGAAGGCTCAAACATCTAAAGCCCTGGGAGAACTAAGCCATTTGCCTGATAGTTTGTAGCTAAGCAGCTGAGAAAGCCTGGAAAGAAACGATCCCTATGCCAGACTGGTATAGGAAGCCCTGAAAGACTAGCCCTATGCCAGCCTACAGCTGAGATAGGAAGAAGCTGGGCCCACAGAGCCATAAAAGGAAGAAGGAAGGAGAGACAAGGCAGAGATCGTCCGCCATCTTGCTTCAACATGTGGCAGATGACTCTAGTGAGAAAGCAGCCTTCAGTTGGACTCTGTAGGACAGGGATCCTTAACAAGGAATCCGTGAGCTTGAATTGAAATTCAAAAAAAAAAAACATTATTCTTGTGGGGACATGTTAGTGCAGGTCTGATATATTTATTAAATAATACACAGTATAGTGTAGACTTAGTAAGGGGTCCGTGGTTTTCACCTGACTAGCAAATGGGTCCATTGAACTAAAAAGGTTAAGAACCCCTGCTTTAGGGCCTTGTAACTGTAAGCTTTTACCCCAAATAAATTTCTTTATAAAAACCAACAGATTTCTGATACTTTGCATCAGCACTCTTTTAACTGACTAATACAACACTTCATTGTGCTTTTCTATTCATCCACTGATGGACATTGGGGTTGCTTTTGTAAATAATGACTATTGTAAATAATGCTGCTATAAACATTGGTATACAGATATGTGTACTTCACTCTCTCAATATTTCCTCCTGTCTGAGTCCCTGCTTTCAATTCTTCTGGGTATACACCTAGAAGTAGTATTGCCAGGTCATATGATAATTCAGCTGCAACATTTTACATTCCTACCAATAATGCATGAAGGTTCCTATTTCTCCACATCCTCACCAACACTTTTTTTTTTTTTTAATAGTAGCCATTCTAAGGGTGTGAAATGGTATCTCATTGTGGTTTTAAGTTGCATTTCTCTAATGGCTAATGATGTTGAGCATCGTTTCATGTGCTCATTAGCCCTTTGTATATTTTCTCTGGAGAAATGTGTATTCAAGTCCTTGACCTTTTTTTTTTTTTTTTTTTTTAAAGACTTTATCCATCCATTCATTTATCCTCCCCCTGCTGCCCGCGCTCGCTGGGCCAGCCAACCACGCCGTGCGGGCAGGCCTGCCCTCACCAGAAGGCCCCGGGAACCGAACCCAGGGCCTCCCATATGGTAAACGGGAGCCCCACTGATTGAGCCACAGCCGCTTCCCTTGACCCACTTTTTAATTAGGACTTCTTGTTGAGTTGTAGTTGAGTTGAATATAGTTCTTTCTATATTCAGGATAGTAAACACTTATCAGATATATGGTTTCCAAGTATTTTCCCTCATTCTGTAGGTTGTCTTTTTACTTTCTTGACAATATCCATTGATATAAAAAGTTTTTAATTTTAATGAGGTCCAACTTATTTGTTTTTCTTTTGTTGCTCTTGCTTTCCACGTAAAGTCTAGGAATCCACTGCCTGTCACAAGATCTTAAAGACATTACCCTATGCTTTCTTACAAGAATTTTATAGTTTTAGTTCTTATATTTAGACTTTGATCCACTTTGCGTTAATTTTTATATACCATGTGAAACAGGGCTCTAGACATCTGTTTTAAAGGCCAGGTGAGGAAAACAACAGTTGAAAATGTCCCAGACCAGCTCTGGGGGTCCACAAGGTTGAAAGGTAAAAAATGGACTTTGAGAGAGGAAATTACCGTCACCTAAAAGGTTAGAATGTATTCATCTCAAATGTGTACATGGTAGTAACCACAGGAAATTTTTTTTTTTTTATGTTTTTTTTTTTCCCCCAACCAGGACAACAAGGAAAAGAAAATCATAATTTAGGTATACAAGGGCAAAGTAAAATACAATTTTTTTAAAAATAATTGAAAAAAATCAAACATTATTATACTAAAAGCCATTGATTGTACACTTTGGATAGATTGTATGGTATTTGAATATATGTCAATAAAACTGCTTTGTTTAAAAAAAAAAATCAAACATTATACTTCAGAGGAACTTTCCAATAAGAATTTATACATTGTTGAGTAGGTACTATTATCCACGCTTACCAGATAGGGAAATAGAGAAGAATTTAAACATCTTAGCTCAAGGTTTCACAAAAGACAGGTATCCACAGACAAAAATCACATTTCTTAAATCATAACTTATGAGAACTTTTATCTTAGACATAAAATATGGACACACAGGAATGCATTTACTTAATGTTTAAAAGCAGGAAATATAAAAGTTATAGTTCTTATAACAATGTTAATACACCCACACTATATTTAAACAGAATTTTAGAGCTGGAAAGGACTGCTGGACAGTCCTATTATAAAGCAATATAATAGCAATTCCAACGCACACTTTTGTCTAAAGTGTTCAAAGCACTTGGCTTTAATGTGCAGCATGAGTAAGACTTTGAGGCCTTAATTTTTGCATTTTATGATTTATGCTCTTTCGCAGCTTTTGAATTTATATTTAATTTCATTCTAAGAAAAAGGAAGGAAGGAAAGCAGGGAGGGATGGAGAAAAGGAATAAAGTAAAGAAGGAAGAAATGAGGAGAGAGGGAGTAAGGGAGGCAGGGGAAGGAAGGCAGGAAGGCAGGAAGGAAGGGGTGTATGAACAAAGGTACGCAAAATGCTTTTTATCTCCCATGATATGAAAAATACAACCCACTCAGTTTCTCGGTGTCTACCTTCTTTGTGTCTGTTTTCCTTTGTTGTTCCTCTATCCTCTCTCTCTCTTGTTTTTTGTTATTGTTGTTGTTGTTGTTGGCAGTCCTGATTTCTCTATCTACCCTCCTTTCTGCTTTTGCCTTTCTGCCTTCCAAGCCTGCCTGCCTGCCTCTCTATATCTTTCCCTTTATCTGCCTCCAACCTTATACCTCCATACAATACAAAAGTAATCATATTCAAAGGCAAACAAGGAATTTCAGAACTCAAAGTTCTTTAGAATGTTACAGATCTGATCTAACTCTCCCAGTCTAGGAAACTGAGACTCTGAGCAACTATTTAATTTGCCTAAAGTCATAAAACTAATTAATGACAGAACCAAAATGAAAACCCAGGTTTTCCCACTAAGGTACTAAAAGAAAACACAGAAAATTATGTTTAAACCTCATGTTGCAAAAGGTCTTTCTCAGGAAGAAACAAGATCCAGAAGTTTTAAAGTAAGTACCTGATATATATGATTACATAAAAAATATTTTTGCCTTGCCAAAAAACATACACAGAGACACTTACATACTATAAGCAAATTCAAAAGACAAATGACCAAGTGGGGAAAATTCTGGGACATGAATGACAAGGATTAGTTTCCTTAACTTATAAAAAGTTCTTACTTATTAATAAGAAAAAAAACTCTTTAGACTCTCAGTTCATGATAAAAGAAATACAAATGACTTTTAGACAGATTTTTTTTTTAAAGTACTCATTCTTAATTACTGAAATACAAATTAAAAGGTCAAGATTCCATTTTTCACTTACCCAACTGGTAAAAATAAAAGTATGGTAACATACAATTTGCCAAGATGATGGAAAAAAGTCACTCTGATTCATTGTTCGTAGGAGAATATACAATTTCCTATCAAAAGTTTAAAATACCTATCAAAAGCTTAAAAGTACATACCTTAGGGGGCAGATGTGGCTCAAATGGTTGGGTGTCCGTCTCCCATATGGAGGGACCTGGGTTCGATTCCCGAGACCTCCCGGTAAAATAAAAGAAAAAAATATAGAAGGCACACAGGCTGCCAGACCCCGCACATGGGTGCACCATCAGGCCCTGTGAGCGGGCAAGCCCCTAGGCCTCGCACACCAGTGTGCCAGACCCCGTCGAGCCACGCAGCAAAGATGATGATGTAACAGGAGAGTGACACAAGGAAGAGCCACAATGAGAGATACACCGAAAAAACAGGAAATGAGGTGGCACAGGTGGCAGAATGCCTCTCTCCCACATTGGAGGTTCCCAGGATCAAATCCCTGTGAAGTCAGGAGAAGGATGAGAAGAGAGGGCAGGAAGCAGACACAGAGAATTGCCCAGCGAATGGACACAAAAGAGCAAAAACGGGGGGGAGTTAAAATGGATAAAAGTAAAATAAATAAATAAATCTTAAAAAAAAAAAAAAAAAAAAAGGTACATACCTCAGAACAATTCTATTCTTAGACTCTCTCTACGTATGTATGTCTGTAAGAATATATATACAAGCAGCATTGTTCATAGTAGCAAAAGACTGGAATCAACAAAGATCTAGTAATGGGAGCTGTTTAAATAAACCATGATTTAAAAAAAGACTTACTATGGAATACTATGGAGTCATTTAAAAAGAAAGAGGTTGATCTGCATAAACTGAAGCAAAATGTTCCTCAAGACCTCTGGCTCAGTAAATAACACAAGGAGTCGGAAACTTTAGGTATATAAAGGGGTTTAGAGCTATACATACAGACATGCACAGAATTTCTCCAGAACATAAAAGAAACTGCTAATATTTCATCATACCAACACTCCAAAAGGAACTTTAGAACTCTTCTAGTTTTAAAAAGCTCCTACATTAGTAAGTTCTTCTAAATGCTAACTTCTTTAAAAGCCTCACCCCTACTACTTCTTCCTTGAACTCTTAAACCCTATACAATGAAGATCTCTGTTCCTTTCCCAACAACTTGTTTGCCTTTCTACCAGTTCACTGAATTGGGCCCTTTGGTATCTACCCCCTTCTACTATGAACAGGCACCCCTACAGCTCTGAATTTTTCTTCATTCTTTCAGTATTTCCTCCACATTCTGAAATTTACTCATTTTCCAGCATTCCAAAGACCGAAGGCCATTTCTAAGAACTGGCATTCTTTTTATTTTATTTTATTTTATTTTTTTTTAAGATTTTATTTATTTATTCATTCATCCATCCCCCCCCTGCTGCTTGCGCTCGCCGGGCTAGCCAACCACGCCGTGCGGGCGGGCCCGCCCTCACCAGGAGGCCACGGGAACCGAACCCGGGGCCTCCCACATGGTAAACGGGAGCCCCACCGATTGAGCCACAGCCGCCTCCCTGGCATTCTTTTTAGCTCCCCTGCTTTTCTATCCATTTATTCATTCATCATTCAGCACTTATTGATGGACAAATTTTCACAACTAAACCTCTTAGCCTGCCATATAAGGTGAGAAAGAGAATAGGAACTAGATGTTGGAGAGGAACCCTTCAAATGTTCAACATACCAAACCAAAAGAAATCTCTAAGCAGAGACTGGAGGTTGTGGTCAAAGTGGCATTGGCTTTACATATGTGAGTTATTACTTTTTATTTGCAAAAATACATTGATATATTAAAAATAAACTTTATAAAATAAGTGAATCTAATTAAGCTTTATATTCCTAATGCCTATCTAGGAAGGTGCTAGGCATGTAATAGGAGCTCCATAAAATGCCACTAAACAAAAGAACAAAAGGATCTGCAGAGTCCTAAGGAGCAGAGTGGAGGGGGAGAGAAATAATCATATTCTGTTGTGTTGCCTTTACTCAACAATTTTCCTTTTAAAGTCAACACAGGGTGTCTCAAACCTCAGCACTACTGTCATTTTGGGTCAGGTAATTCTTCACTGTGGGGCATCTCCTGTGCATTGTAGAATGTTAAGCAGCATCCCTAGCCTCTACCCCTTTGGTTACCAATAGCACTGCCAGTTATAACAATCAAAAATGTCTCCAGACATTGTCAAATGTCCCTGGCAGGAGGAGAAGGAAAGGGCAAAATCAGCCCCAGTTGAAAACCACTGAGTTATGCTTACATATCATCTCCTACATTTTCTCAATCGTCATAACTTTCTCTCAATTTCCTCAATGACTTCAATGCCCAGACCTCAATTATTTCAACACTCAAGTTGACAACACTTCCAAAGCTTTGACTGAGTTCTTTAGCCAGTTTAGTTTCAGCAAACTCCACCACAATCACCCAGTGGATATTTATTCCTTAGGCATCATTTCTACTCAGAACTCTCTGTCAAGATCTCCACTTATATCACAAGCTCCTGTCCTTTGCCCTATCACACCCTCATATTCCTTCTGAGACTGTTCCCAGTTTACCGATGCTTAGACCTAGATAATATGCACTTGGCTAATATCATGGGCTTTGGAGCGTTATTTAATAAAGAATTTACAAAACCATCAAGACCACCTTAATCCAAGCTGGCACTTAACTGAGACTCAGCAATCCTTTTATTCCAACATGAATCCTTATTACAAGGGAATAGCAGCTACTTCTAAAAGTTCTCTACTCTTGTCAAGGCATCATCATAACAGCCCTACCTGCAGACTACCATTCCTCCCTAAATGAAGAAGTCTGAGGTCTTCTGACATGAGCTCAGTCAACTTCCTTTCTCATCACTTCATACACATTAGGTACTCGATAAATATTTGTTATATTTAGGAAGGAAAAACTTCATGGCTTAATGTTGCCTGTATTTAAGAGTGGTTGGGAGGGCGCTCTAGATTTCATTCTATTTCAAGATTTTATTCTACATTATTAAGCAACCTTAAAAAAAGTCAATATGCCTCTCTAGTTTCTCAAGGCTATCACCACCAACCAATAGCACAAACTACTGCTGCAAACGGATTCTTTGGATAATCATGAAAGCATGATGAGGTTTTAGAAAGAAATGTAAAATATAAATTCCAATAATAGCAGACCATACTGCAAATAAAAAATGCTGCCCATATACATGAGTGACTCTTAATTCTGCAATTCAATGAGATGCAGAGAAGTTCTGAGTGCTGAGAGGTACCTTAATAGGGTGACAGAGCATGGATGGCAATTCCACATACTAAACATCCAGCACTTGGCCCTGTGTGAAGACGGACAGACATTCCCTGAGAGTAAAAATTGCTCTACAACAGGAGATACATGCTTTAATAATTAGTTGGTAAGGGCAACTGTACAGCATCTTTGGAATTAAATGTCCCAATTTTACCTAACCCTAGTGCCTTCCATAGGAACAAGTCTATTTTCAGAAGAGACAGGTGGTATATGCACTCCAGTTAAAGAAGCTCGAGGACCCTATTGAATCTACGGCACAACACTTTCCACTAGGTTTTGTCTCATGAGGTAATTATGGAATAAGAAGCTTCACAAAAGCCTAAGCAAAATAGAGTCAACCATTTCTCCAAAAAAGTGTTCTCAGCCTTTTTTCTTTAGCTTATGGAAGCTTAGACAAGTATCTTAAAAGCATTTCTAGTCAGCCATTTTTGGTAACTTGTGAGCAAAAATATTTTTAGCTGAACAAGTTTATTTCAATCCCTCTCTCATAATTCAGAAGCATGTGACCAGGTTTAGTTCAAGCTTTCCAGAATAATTTGCCACTGAGTGGATTCAAATCATAGAGCATTTTTGCATCAAAGGAGAAACTTTCTCCTTAAGAGACAAGAACAACCAAAACGTGCTAATATATTGGATATGTGAAAAACTATCACTTGCCTACCTGCCAACTACCCCAATATACTATGGAGATCAAGCGCATAAACGCTTATAATTTTTTTAAGGCTCTGATGGGCAAAACATTATTGTTACAGCATTCCATGCTATAAAGAGCAAAATGCATGCTCCCACCATACAAAGTACTTAACATAAATTCAGATATAATGAAATGGAATTTAAGGTTCAAACTGTTTCCATTGCAGCACTCAAACTGTGATTCCAAATAAAAGGACAGCTTTTTCTAGGATGAAGACAGCTGAGAAAAAGATGAGAAGTAAGTAATTCTGCTGGAAAGCAATTAATATATACAACATAACCAAATCCAGGTTTCCTCCCTCCCCTCGGCCCCCCCCCAGAACAAAAACAGTGTTACTACTATACCTTCCACCATAAGGATATGCTCCTTGAGTGGCAGACTATCACCACCATCCAGTCAGGTTGGTGAGCCACATACAAGACTGGAAGGGGATAGCAGTCTGTGGATGAAACTACCTACCAAAGACACTTTGGGAAAACCCCCTGCCTGTCCTTCTATTACCACTCTCCTACCTCATACCCTCCATTCCAACCCCACTGAACTACTTTCAGTGCCTCTCATACCTTGGCTGTACAGACTGCAGCTCGTTTGCCTGCAATGGCCTGCCTCTTTCTCTCATTCGCCTGCCTAACCCCTGCTCACTCATTCAGTGCTCAGCAAGATCTCCTGCAGAGCATTCTCCCTGTGCCCATCCCACCCCAGATCCGTTATGAACCCCTCCACTATGCTCCTGGCAGGGTACAGAAGCTCCTCTACTTACTAACAGGTTAGGCTCTGGAATGAAAGGCTGAACCTAAGTCCATTTGTTCATAAAATTCCAATGTGAAAACCCCAAGTAACCCATGGGTGCAGATTTAGTTAGGGCTACATTTCTTAAGAACACCACAGAGAACTATGGCAGTGGTTCTGACCCTCTCTGTTTCTTCTCAATCACTTTATGATTTGCACCTGAATTGTTTGTATTGTTGAATGACTCATCCCAAACACACATGCAACAGCCATCATTTTCTAACACTTTTCATTTTTAATCATCTCTACCTTTATTCATCCCTTCAGCATTTTCAATTTAATCAGAAGTTTTGCCCTTACTGCATAAGCACAGTTTATAATAAACATAATGGTATACTTAATAATAAACAACAAACACTGAAAATATCATACATACCAATAAACAAAATTAAAATGACCATGCACCACTACTAGCACTTTTCTTTCTTGGTGGTAAGCAGAGTGGTACACTTTTCTCCAACACATAACTTTACTCATTTCTGTAAATCCTACAAATTTATGTTAAGTACTTTCTACCGTACCTTCAAAAAAAGTTCAAGAAATAAAATAATAACTTCTATACTTATTCCTATATAATTTTAATAAATGGTTTTATTCTTAGAACAAGTAATACACGCACATAACGCAAAATTCAAAAGGCACAAATATTCACAATGAAAAGTAAGTCTTCCCCAACAGCTCTATTCCTCCCTCACTCAATAACTTTCCCCAGAGGTAACCACTGTAACCAGAGTCGGGTTTCCGGGCAAAAAGAGTCTATGTGTAAATAAAACAAAAAAAAAATTAAAAATTAAAAAATTTTTAAAAAAGAGTCTATGTATACATGTATATGTACTTTTATTCATTACACAAGTTGTAGCAAACTATACCCTTCTCTGCATCTTGATTTTTACATTCATGTACTGTGGAGGATGTTCTATATTCATATAGAAGCTGCCTAATCCTTTTTAATGGCTATATGATATTCCACTGTATGGTTGTACCTTATTTTATTTAGCAGATTCCTTGTCAAAGAGCATTTCAATAGCTTTCAATCTTTTGCTATCTCAAATAATGCTGCAATGTATTATACATAGCTCATTAAAATAGGTGCAAGAGTATCTACAGGCTAAATTCCTAGAGTTGGAACTTCTGCTTCAAAGAACATGTACCTTTTGCATTTTAAAAGATATTACTTAATAGCTCTCCAAGGAAGCAGTGCTACTTCTCACTCCCACCAGCAATGAGTGCCTATTTCCCTACTTATACCCTCATTAATACATGGTGTTATCAAAATTTTATTCTAATACATGATTGTTCCATAAACCTTACCTAATAAACCTCATGTGCCATAGAACAGTCAGTAACCTCAGGGTCTAGCACAGTTTATGGCATGTCCCAAAATTCAAATGTGGTTAAATGAATGAACAACCAAACAAAAGGATAAGTAAGGGCTTTTAGATAGTATGAAGCTTTACTTTAAATATAAAGAATACTGAAAGTGATTAAAACATTAGCATTTTTCCCTTTTAGAGAGGAAGACAGAGGGGACTTCCGGGAAGATGGCGGACTAGGAAGACACGGGAATCTCTTCTCCAGAAAAACAGCTAGAGGACAGGCTGAAACAGCCTCGAAAAAGATCTTCTAGGGTTTAGGACAGCAGGTGAAGGCTGCACACCACCCAGAGGAGAGAGGTTCAGAAGAGGGAAATCAGGACGACAGAACCGTGAGTGGGAAGGAGCAGTTTCTGCTGTGCCAGCACCCTCCCCCACACTCTTTAGAATTCTCGGGCCCCTGGGCCTGCGACCACAGACAAAGGGGGCTCCAGGGATCTACCACTCCGGGAAAGGGGGGAGAGAGGGACACAGCCTTAGGCTGACTCAAGTTCTGACCTGTAAAATTGGGCTGCGGAGCCCCACCAACCCTTCCACACAGCAGTTTGCCCTGGAAGCCTAGGAAGGACTGGAGAAATCCGACCCTCGCAATCTCCCTCTCTTCTAGCCTGGACTAATTGTTGAGGACTCCACGGGAAAAGGGAGAGAGAGCCTGGGGCTGACCCTGCTTTGGACTCCTGGGTTTGGTCTGCCCTGTCCCGAGAGCCCTTCCAGGCGGGTGGGGCTACGCCATTGTTTGCCTTGGAGCCTGCAAGGGGCTAAAGATATACAAACCTCCCAATCTCCTCCTCTACTAACAGGGACTGATTGTTGAGGATTCAGAAGGGAGTGGAAATATTTCCTAGCTGGGAAAAGGGGGACGCTACGAGAGAGGAAGACAGAGAGAGAGAGAAGGAAAACAGCATGGATGGAGGATGGATGCACTAATTCTGATCTAAAATGGTTTCTCCTAGGGGTCTTTAAAAAAAAAACATAAAGATTCATAGTTAAGTACTGTCCTACCTTTACAGTAAGGTATACAATCTATTTTCAAAATACCAAGAAAGCTGAAAGGCCTTCAATACAACTCCCAAAGGAACAGTAAGAATCCTCCTCTGAAACTGGCCTGCAATAAGGAAGCTTCTCACATCAATATTCTTTTTACACAACTTTCAAAAAAGTTGACTCTCATCGTGTATTATACACTATCAGAGAGTAAATTAACATTTCATTCATTTTCACAGGCATGACAATAGCTAATGTTTCCATACAGTACTTGGCATATTTCTTGTGAATATAATAAATGCTGAACTCTGCACTGCCATGGTCTCCAGTACCCCTCTACTGTGCTAAAACCACCACCATAACAACAGACAACAGTCATACATCACTTACCACGGGCCAGGCACTCTTCTCAGCTCTTTACACTTACTGCATTAACTCACTGAATACTCACAACTACCTTGTAGGGTAGAAACTATCATTATCCCCATCTTACAGATGAAAAGCTGAAGCAAAGACTTAGGTTAAGTAACTGGCCCAAAGGACACACAACTAAGTAAGTAAAGAGATAGAATTTGAATCTAGGCAGTTGATGCCAGAATGGGTCTTCTTAAGCCAATATTTTAATATAGTGTGGTAAGTGCTCTGATAGAGAGTCGGTTACTAAGGCTCTATGCTTTAACATACCCTCTGCATGTATCTCTATCAGAGCACTTCTCACGCTGGATTAAGATTATCTGTATACAGCCCTACTTCCCCACTGCACATTCAAGTCTTAGTCAGCACTGTGCCTATAGCACCAAGCATTATAGGATTCAATACATTCTTCAAGTGGGTTTTAGGCTAAGAGGTAGAAAAAAGAAAATATCATTTCTATTCCTCAAGTCTTCACTTCATGTTTCCTACGTTGGTGCTTCTTTTGTCCTGTGCAAACCATTTCCTAAGACCCAGCTCCTCTAAGGCAAGATGTGCATCTCAAATGTGTGCTATTTCCCTAGAGACGTTGGGCAGACCTCTCAAACTGCTTTGGGTACATACTTGGAGCCCTGAAACACTGCAGAGACCCACACCACCATTCCTGCTGGGGCGGACGCTAGCAGTACGCTTCCCACCCCCAGCAGCCACTAGCCTGCATCAGCAGCTCTTATCAGGGACATGGAGTAACTTGAGTCACCTGCCAACCCATCTCCAGACTGCTATGGCAGGCATGTTCTGCTATCAAGTTGCACAAATGCCTGGAAACCTTATACTAGGCATGAAGGAAGAAGCAATAGGGAAAACAACATAGCATCTGGTGCCCTGCCTGTCTATTCACTACTTGGGGAAGGAGCACTAACAAGTGTGTGACTAAGGACATGGAGACTGAACAGGCCTAATTCACCTACTGCTGAGCCAACGTCAGGACCATAAAGATTGTATGGTGAGATTAAGGACTGAGTGGAGGTCAGCAATCATCTAGGATGTGAGACACATCCCCTCTAGCCTCAGTCTCATTCTCCAAGCAGCTGGAGTGGTACTCCCTCTATAAAGTTTTTGAAAAGACAAAGTTGCGCTGGAGAAACCAAATGTAGTGGGTTGAACTGTTATCCCCTAAAAAGATATGTTCAATTCCTAACCCATAGTACCGCAGAATGTGATCTTACTTGGAAATAGGTCATGGCAAATGGAACTAGTTAAAACAAGATGAAGTCAGACTGGAGTAGGGTGGGCCCCTAATCCAGACTGGTGTCCTTATAAGAAGAGGAAACTTGAACACAGGCACAAACAGGCACAGAAAAGAGAATCCCATGTGAAGATGGAATTAAGAAAGAAGACCATGTAGAAACAGAGGCACAGACTAGAGTGATGTATCTACAAGCCAAGGAATGCAAAGGATTGCCAGCAAACACCAGAACCTAGAAGAAGCAAGGAAGGATTCTCCCCTACAGGTTTCAGAAGGAGCATGGCCCTGATGACACCTTGAATCCAGACTTCTGGTCTCCAGAACTGTGAGACAATAAACTTCTGTTGTTTTAAGCCAACTGGTATGTGGTACCTTGTTACAGCAGCCCTAGGAAACCAAGACACCAACCCTGAAAAACACAATTTTATTTCATATCTTTAAATGCAGCAGTCTATAAAGGTTTAACTGAGCCAGTGTCAAGCCTGAGCCTGAAATCCTTAATTCGATGTCTGTAACAAGTAAATATTCCGTTTGTTGAACCATATCTACTTACTTCCCATCAAGTCTCAGTTGCAGAGAGACTGTATTCCAGGGACAAAGAGCATTCACTCAATCCTGGGGCTTTCTACAAACACAGGGGCTAAGTGAGGCCAACAGCAATTATGGCTGCCAAGATGCAAACATCTATTAAGAACTAACCCTTCCTTCCTCATAATTCAACGCAAAACTTGATTTCACTGATAGCCTCCTGAGAGCAGTGACATTCAATCAGGATAAACCTGGGCATTCTGGATAGGTCTGGCTTAAAAGATGTCATACTGAATAAAATCACTCTGTGGTTAGATTCTAATATGCAATGACTTGAGGCAAAGCCTGAGTATCATTACTAACTCAATGACAAACAGGATATTTGACCCAAAATGTGCCCTACTTGTACAAAAAGACAGGACCAGAAGCAGCTGACTGGGGCAAGTGGAGAGCCTGGGACGTCTGTCTTTTATTCAAACATCTCTGAAAGGTATCACCAGTAAGGGATTTGTAGGGTGTTCATGTGAATAAAGCACAGATTAAGTCTCTAACTTCTCTCTGTCCCCTGTGATTCTCTAAGTACATAACAACGAGGAATCACACTATATAAGGTCCTATACTAACCAGTCATTCTTACCAGAGACATTTAGCCATCACTATCTCAGCAGACCAGAACAGCATAATCTTAATTCAGAAAGCTAACAAATGGGGGGGGTGGGGAAGGAGGGAATCTACAAACTGATATAAAATGATCTCCAAATATACTGAAAGAAAAAAAAAAAAGCAAAGTGCAGAATATATATTAATACTACCAAATGCATTTTTAAAAGAGAATGGGAGGAATAATATATAAGAATGAACAATCTCTGGAAGAATACTAAGATAACTAACCATACTAGTTATATCAAAGGAGGGAAATTAGGTAGCTGGGAGAAGGCAGAGACTTGTTACTGTTCAAAACTTCCTATAGTTTGAATCATTAACCATGTGAACATAGTATGTTTAGAAAAATAAATTTAAAAAGAGAAAAAAAACCTCCATTCAAGAAACTCTCAGAGAAATCACAATGAACCAGACCAGTAAAAAAAGAATAAGAAATGAAAGGTTCTACTGAGTCATAAAGCCAAAAACTTGAGCTTATTGCTTGCTCTCAAGCACCCTCTCTCTGAGCCTGAGATATCTGATCCATAAAAATGAATATATCAACTATTTTACCCTACTGAAGCAGAGTTGGTCCAGATAATTTCTAGATGCCTTTAGCTCTGAGGATTTATTACCCACCATTATCAATCCTCTATTAGTTGATCAACAATAAAATTAGAGATGGGATAACTCTACACCACCATACACACAGCAATCAATTAATCCACTTAACTGTCCTTAAATATAAACTGAGACAAACATATGAAGACCCTAAGCAAGTACATGCAAGTACACAATAAATTTTAAGCAAAATCCCAATTCAAAACACTGGCTATATCCAAATTACTGAAGCAAGAATTTAGGGTTCAGTGTTGACTTCAAGTTCTACCTGAACCAGTTATCCGAGAACAGATAAAGTTTTTCAATATTAAATATATGATATGCAAAGACAATGAAGTACATATTCACTCTACTTCCCATCACTCATACTCTTCCCATTTGAGAAGCCATGAGGCACAGAGAAAAAGGCACTGGATACAGGGTCACAAGATCTGGGTCTCAGCATCAGCTTTGTCACTTCCTAGTCATGTGGTTCAGAGAGGTTTATTTTCACCTGTCCAAAAAATGGAGTCACTTATCTTTCAGAGTTGTTGTAGGGAATAAATAAGAACCTATGTGGCTGCATTTTATAAACATAAGACATAATATAAATTCAATTATTGGGAAGCGGCTGTGGCTCAATCAGTAGGGCTCCCGTTTACCATATGGGAGGCCCCGGGTTCGGTTCCCAGGGCCTCCTGGTGAAGGCAAGCCCGCCCGCACGGCGTGGTTAGCTGACCCAGCGAGCACAAGCAGCAAGGGGGGCATAAATGAATAAATAAATAAATAATCTTTAAAAAAAAAAAAAAATTCAATTATTGAAGATTATGTACAATTGTAGTCACCATGCTTGAAATTTGGGGGTGATGATTACAGAAAAGGTAACAAAAATTATTAGGAATATTTTTTAATAGGTCCAATAAAGGTTATTTTTTTATTCAACAAGCATTTACTGAGTTATTATCATATATCCCTGGTACTGGGGGAGGGGCCAAGGACACAAAAATGAAGAGACTTGTTCCTGTCTTTAGGGAATTCAAAAATTCCTTAAAGGAACAAGATAATACGTTAGGGTAATAATGAATTAAAAAAAACAGCGATTATGTTGTACCTGACACCTACTATGTGTCAGGCCCAGAACTAAGGATATAATATACAATGTCTCTATTAATCCCTACAATAACGCTGTAACAAATTTTACAAAGGGTTTAGGCTTAAAAAGGTTAAGTCAGTTAACCAAGATCCCATAGCTGTGAAGTAGAAAAGCCGGGATTCCAACTCAGGTCTGTCTGTCTGCAAGCCCATCCTATTTTTTATAATCTCAGAATGGGAAAAGCTCTTCTAAACATGAAACAAAAAAAACAAAGATCATTAATGAAAACACCAACAGACCCTATTACATTAAAAAAATATTTTTTTTAATAAACCTCTGATGTAATAAATGAAAAAAGCAAAGTGCAAAAGAATGTATAGTGTATGCTAGTTTTTGTGTTAAAAAGAAAGGGAGAGGGGAAGCGGCTGTGGCTCAATCAGTAGGGCTCCCGTTTACCATGTGGGAGGCCCCAGGTTCGGTTCCCGGGGCCTCCTGGTGGGGGCGGGCCCGCCCGCACGGCGTGGTTGGCTGGCCCAGCGAGCACAAGCAGCAAGGGGGGGATAAATGAATAAATAAATAAAATCTTTAAAAAAAAAAAAAAAAAAAAAGAAAGGGAGAAAAAGATTATATACGTCCTAAATGTCTATTAATAGATCAATGGTTAAATAAATTATGGTTAAGAACCACCCAAAAAAAGGGGGGGTGGGAATAATTCAAGAAACTAATACACCAAGCAAATAACCACTGTTACTTGCTTGGTGAGGGTAGTACTAGACAGATGGGGATCAGGGATGAGAGGGAGACCTTTCACTAAAACTTACAAATTTAGAGTTAGGAATGAACTTAGAGGTAGGAAGCCTGGGGCACACATACTGGGGTTTGGTTAATTAAGCTTGGAAAATGCTGCATGATACCTTGGAGTCACAACTTCTGCATTAGAAAAGTAAAATACGATAGTTAAGGGGAAAATTAATTTTTGTTTAACTCTAATTCCCAAATTTATTCAACTTTTTGGGGAGGGGGCAGAATGATGGCTGAATGATACCTATTATCATTTCTTAAACAGCAATGGAAAAATTTTGGAAGACTCCAATCTAGACAATTTCCTTGCTTAAAACAAGATACTAGACCAGTCAAATTTTTGAGGTCTTTTACAGTTCAAGGATACTATTAAACCAAACAAATATTTACTTGCCTAAAACTAACAGTGCAGAAAATTTTTCATAGTGAAGCTAAAAATCCAGAAAGACAAAAAATCCCTACACCAAGCTCAAGGAAATCAAATATAGGGGATTCTTGAAAATGTGATGCCAGGACTGAAAAGCAAAGCTACAGGGTAACACTCATTCCAAACTGCTTCTAGAAAAACAAATGCAGGGGGGCGGCTGTGGCTCAATCAGTGGGGCTCCCGTTTGCCATGTGGGGGGCCCCGGGTTCGGTTCCCGGGGCCTCCTGGTGGGGCCAGGGCCCGCCCACGCGGCGTGGTTGGCTGACCCGGCAAGCGTAGGCGGCAGGGGGGGGATAAATGAATAAATAAATAAAAAATCTTTAAAAAAAAAAAAAAAAACAAATGCAAAGGAAGCATAAAGGAAAACTGCATGCACACACATATACACAAGTATCTATTAATCACAGCACTCTGATACAGTCGACAAAAATCACTAGTGGTCCCTGATAAGCACCTTTCTGAAAGGCTGATGTATAATCGTAGGTGCACACACTTTAATGCTTAAGCCTGAAGGCAGGCAATGCCAAAGTTAACCAACTGATCTCCAACATTGTAAAACGCAGTCAGCTAAAAATCAAAATGTTGCAGCAAAAAAACCTATTTAGTATCACAACAAGTAGCACAACTCCTCCTCATAATACAAAATAGGGGGCAAAAGATGTGTCTACAATGCATATATAAGCAGCATCTGGGGATGGGGAAAAGGGGTAAGCCAGCAGAAATATTAACTTCCAAACCTAGATACAAACTTTTTAAATATGACCAGCATTACCTCAAAGTATTAGATGCTATAAAAATTAGTCCGATCAGCTTATTAAGAGTCATAAGTCAGAATAAGGCTTCAAGAATGAATACAGGGAAGCGGCTGTGGCTCAATCAGTGGGGCTCCCGTTTGCCATATGGGAGGCCCCGGGTTCGGTTCCCGGGGCCTCCTGGTGAGGGCGGGCCCGCCCGCACGGCGTGGTTGGCTGACCCGGCGACCCCAGGCACCGGGGGGGGGGGATGAATGAATAGATAAATAAAATCTTAAAAAGGATTTACTATTAAAAAAAAAAAAAAAAGAATGAATACAACTGGGAAGCGGCTGTGGCTCAATCGATAGGGCTCCCGTTTACCATATGGGAGGCCCCGGGATCGGTTCCCGGGGCCTCCTGGTGAGGGCAGGCCCGCCCGCACGGCGTGGTTGGCTGACCCAGCGAGCACAAGCAACAAGGGGGGGATAAATGAATAAATAAATAAAATCTTTAAAAAAATAAAAAAAAAAAGGTATACATGCAGTAAATTTGTATGCAAGTATAACATACATACATATATGCAGTGAACTACATAAGCAATAGCTGCCCTTCATCTCCATTCTTAAAATAAGTCAGCCTCTCTGCCTCTCTCACCTCTGTACACCCTAATACAAGAATGATACTTTCACAAGTACTACCAATTCCCTGTAAGCTTTGCCAAAGTGCCCACTGTGAGGCAGCTATTGTGGAAACTTCCTGAAGTTCCAACAAAGTCCTCAAACCCACTGTGCCAGCCATCGACAATGACTGTGTTCCTGAAAGCTTGTATGAGGTGCAAACCAATGGAGTTAAGTAAGCTTTGTGGGTACTTGGAGCCACCACAAAACATCTTCCAATTTTGCCAGTTCTTGCTTTGAAATCACACAATCCTACTATTCCCTCCCCTAGAAACCAAGAAGCAGCAAGTGAAAGCTGTAAAGCTGTAGAATTCAGACTGATTAGGGAACAAGTCAGTCTGGTAGGGAATAAGGGACCTCATTTTGCAAGGGGAGTGTGGAGTTTAATAAGAGGGGAGAAAAACTAAAAGAAGTTCTACAATTCCTGCCTTCTACGCAAAATATCACCCACACTCCCCAGAATTTTTTTAGATCACTGAACTACAGAATAAAAGAGGAAAGAAAAAAAAAAGAAGAGAAAATTCAAAGCTATAAATGTGACTGTATAAAAATCCCCAAGAAAGGATGACCTATGAAACTAAGTTCCATGCAACAAGGGCTAACTATGCAGCTGCTTTTCTACTTGCCTAATAATCCAAGATAAACTGCACAGGCTCATGAAGCCCCACTAATTTCCTGGAAAATGGAACCCTCTTGTCTCAGGACAAGCCACATACCTTGAATTAACCCCTAAATAAAATTCATCTAGGTCTGCTTTGGAAATCATTCTGGCTGACAGCAAGAATGCCCCCTCCTCCAAACAGTTGCCAATTTGCAGAGGTAAAAGCTGAGCAAAATAAAGCAAGTGGAAGACCTTCCAATGAGCCTCACTTCCAACAGTGTTCCAACCCAAGCTGGCACACACATTCACACCCCACTAGTTTCTCTAGTTCTACTAGCACAGCTTCTACCCCCACCCCAGCACAGTCACCCACACCCATCCCCCCACACACAATAAGTCATACTTTGCTTATGCAATTTCCAATTAGGATGTGACAAAAATCAGTGCAGCCAGAAAGAAAAATAAACAGTAAGCCTCCTCAAAAACTACATGCCTAGCTGGAATAAAATAGCCAATAATCAGTGCAAAATCTCTTCCTCAGCAAAGGAAAAACCAAAGAACTAGCCTCAAAGTGGGGAAAATCCTATATACCAGGTGTTATCTGGAGACGTAGGCTCCTATAAAGACCAAGTATTATGGCTGAACACACTCATGGTAAAGCCTAAACCTCCATGCCTCAATTTCCAACCTTGGGAAAACAAGTTTTTTAAGCAATTAGTCATTATTATTTGGCAATTCAAGAACGTCATCTACTTCATAAGTGGTATCTATCATGTGTCCTGTGCTTCCAATCCTCAGCTGAAAATTCTAGATGCCATGTATGTGTAGGACAAGTCAGAAGGAAGTGATATATTGGCTGCTCTCCCTCTCCCACTCCCTTCTTAGAACCTGCTTAATTCATTCAGAATCCAAAAAGACAGATGCACTACAAAGTATATCCATTCACCTTTAAAGAGACCCCTACTAAATCAGCAAGGGAAGTCTCCAGGCTGGAGAACAGGCAAGAATTATATAGGGGAGATGGGGCAGATGTGGCTCAAATGGTTAGGCGTCCGTCTCCCATACGGAGGGACCTAGGTTTGATCCCCGGGACCTCCTGGTAAAAGGGAAAAAAAAAATTAATTATATAGGAACAGCAGCAGAAAAAGTGAAGGGGGAAGGGAGAACAAGAGCCAGAGAGAGGTGATTCTTATCAAATACTTCTATGAATCTACCTCCAAACCTGAAATTTAAAAGAACGATATCAAGCTACCTCATTTTTAAACATGCAAGTGATCTGAAAAACATATATTTTGTGAGGTTTCTCAGCTTGGTGTTTTTCCTAGATGCATAAAAACAAGCTATAATATTAAATAAAACTGAAAAGGGAAAGGTTAAGGTCTACAGTTTGATCACATGGTTCTAGTCCCAAAATGGTGGTATTATATTTGAACTACAACACTCCAGAATCTCTCAGCACCACGCTAAAAGGTAGATCAACAGACTGCTCTACTGAACTGGAACAGTTGCCTCTCACTTGTGTGGTTCCTCTTTTTTCCTTAACCAGACTACCACAAAGGAGCTTTTTACATATATACACATGCATTCAATTAATATCTGAGCACAGGAAACTAAATATCAGGTTGACTTGCCCACCCAATACATTCGACTGTTAAATTCCACCCCAGCTTCTGTTTTCAGAGACCCCTCTCTCACCCTTAACCCTGATCTCAAGAGAAAGATCAGGTAACATTCAAATATCACACAACACCCAGTCTTCACAAGAACTGTAAAGCAGACCAAGTGCCAGACACCCCAGGGAAAATCTGTAGAAACAATTAAAGCCATCTGCAGGCCCCAACTGAGAGGTAGGAAAGCAAACTTCCATTCAACTGATATTTTCTTGATTACTCAGGACCAGGCACAATGCTAAATCCTATGGATCCCTAGGGATCCCTTAAGACTCTCAAAGTCTGGATGAGGGGTAGGGAGGAGCAGACATTTAAATAAATGTGAATCTAAAAAGTCCTGAACTATGGATATGATGTTTTGGAAAATAGCAGGAGTGTGGGAGAGATGGGAGCAGGCACAGAAGACAAGCCGGAAGAAACAGTATCAGAACTGATTCTTGAAGACTGAGCCTTAAGCCTTAGAAGGGAGAGAGGGAGAGAGAGAGGAGGCAGGAATCTCACAACAAAGGAGCAGAAACAAAAGCATAGAAGTAGGAATTAGCCTGGGTGGCAAAGTATGTTCAGGAACTCACAAGTCGCTGAACATGGACCTGGAGGTGAAACGGAGAAAAAGATGAGGCCAAGAAGGTGGGCAAAAGTCAGGCCAGAAGGACCTGGTAGGCCATTGGAGAGAATGGACTTTATCCTGAGGTCAAAGGCAGGCTATAAAATGATTTTACGGAAAGAATAACACAATCAGATTTGCTCTTGTAGAGGGATCACACTGTTTGTAGTCTGGAGGGCAGGTCTGAAGACTGGAAAGAAAGAGCCCAAGAGACAATTCAAAGGAATCCGAGTTCAATTTCCATAACCAAACTGAGAACAAAAAATGCCATCTATTTCATGCAACATATTTACCACCCAAACCTTATAAAATTTGAAACAAAACTAAGTTTTCACTGCTCCTGCATCCCATGTACCACTAAAACAGTGCATCAGTTCTATAAAATGTCCACATCCTCAGTGCAGGGATTTTTCAGCAGTCCTTTTAGCCCTTATCAAAGAATTAAACTAAATAAATGTCTCCTCAGCCTCTAACATGAAAGGCCACAGTGACTAGAAATGCAGGGCTCCAGTTCAACACACTGCTCATCTCCAGTTGTTCCCAACTCTGGCACTTAATTGGAAGTAGGTTAACTGCTGATCAAGAAGTGAACTTACTAAGTGTGGTATAGCAGGATATAAAGAAAGCAAGAAATAAGCATTTATTGCTGGGGTCCATGAGAGGTACTTTAAATTTCAGTTGCTCATGATAGTTCACAAGAGTAGGTATTAAATCTCCCAGTTTCCAAATATGTAAGCAGGAGTTCAGAGATGTTAAATATCTTGCCAAATGTCATGTAGATAGTAAGTGGAAGAGCCAGGATTCGAACCCAAATATCGAAACTCTAAAGTGATTTTCTTTCACTATACCATACTTTAAGTATATTTGTACACAAATATTACATATTAAGTTTTGTAATAACAATAATAATAATAATAATAATAATATCTCCCCTTCATGCATCCCTTGCTACTGGAAAAACTGAAAGGGGAAACATATCTTTTACAGTCTAGGATTTAAGAAATCACTCAGAGAAGTCAAATTGAGTGATCAGTACTAGAATCTCCAAGTGCTACTAAAAAGGTCAATCCTGAGCATTACTGACCAAAATATGTTCAGACTCTAATAATCAAAGCAAATTAGCTTTCTCCAGAGAGTCCCTAAGATGAGCTCTGAAAAATATTCATGGCTGATTGCTCATTTACTCTCTCAAGTAACTGATTTCCCAAACCACTTTACCCACCCAAATTACAGAAATATGTCCAGGATTCTCATGGCAGTTCCGATCCGATTTGTCCCAATCCCAGCACAAGCAGCTTTGCACTACCCGCCTAACTAGATCAGTACCAGCCAATGGGTTTATTCAAGCTGATCTGTGTGTGATGGATTAGACAATGAAACCTTAGCCATGTAAGCTGCCTGCTTCTGCTGAGGCTGTAGGGGAGAAGAATAAGAAACTCAATACTCCTAGGGGCCACCTAAAACATCAAATGCACCCGCCATCCCTCACTCCATCTGTTTGCTCATGCTCCAATTACTGCCATGTCCTTTCCATCCTCTCTGTCTTTGAAGGAGGTACACATTTGTCCCAGAATAAAGATGCTCACCATGCTTTACAAATGAATATCAACAAAAATTCAAACAAATTCATTCACTAAAATAACTATGTCTTTATAATTTCTAGAAATTATTAATACCTGGCATCAAATTGAAAACCTGAGGGATGTCAAACTAGAGATTCACTAGAAACATCTAGTTTATACTAAGTAGTAGAATGCATTTCTTTCTCCACAGTCCTGTAACCTTGAGGTCTGTCTGCACCAGTCTGCTTTATAACAAAATGAAAGTTAAATCTCTATTTAGCTTCTGTTTGTTCACACGTCAGTGTTAACAGAGGAAAATGACAGAGTGGCTATTAGATAGGGGAGGGAGCTAGAAGACAAATTCAACTCAGGCTAATCTCTTGAATCACACAGAAGAATAATTCTATTTTGAATTCAAATCTGATTTTCTCCTTCTCAAAGACATTCCCAGTTTCACAGTCACAGACTTCTTTGTGAGGCTTGAAAAAAATCAGTAATTTTTACATGACCTTGCCTCAGTTTCTCCATGTACAATATTTGCCACTCTCCCACATGTTTACCCCACAGGGGCAGAAATGAAAATTTCAGTAATTTTAGTAAGATGTTGGTCATGAAATTACTTGGAAGGAAATCACGTTATTTTTATAACTATTCAAATGGTAGCACCATGTTCAATTTCAGCATCAAATACCCAAATGAGAGTTTAAAGAGACATCTACCTAACCTTCTAGGTAGGACAACATAATGGAATGATACACTAGTTCAAGAAAAAGCACATCCACACAGCAACTACAGGCTACTTGGAACTCCTTCCCTGAGACCAAGTGGAAAGTCTGCCCACTACTAGAGTCAACCACTAATATGAACAATTGATGAACCCACCTGGTTAAACTGGATTGATGACTGTATAGTCAGAAGCAGTTACCTGACACACCATAAAAAATTTTGCTGAAAACTGTAAGTAATGACTAAGATGTACCTTGCCTTATAAAGTTCCCAGAAAGTTCCACAAAAATAGAATTTTTGTTCATCAAATTGTTTATATTCACTAGAAAAGCTGACCAAAAGATTTCAATCCCCTTTATGTTTTATAAACCCCTAGTTTCATATATATCAGACTTGTTTAAAGTGAAATGAACTTCTAATATCTATACATTTTACTCATTTAGCTTTCCACCAGGTTAGAGTATATTATGTCCAAGTACCTCCTTTTAACAACTACATTTCTCAAACAATTTCAATTTTTCAAATTGAATTTGTCTCTTCTGTTCTACTCTATGGTTCAGGTTTCTCTATTTTTATACTATTTCCAGGGCTGTGCTTACTGTCTGTTCCTTTCACATAAACCTTTTGCACACTGCCCTTGAAAGTAATGAATCTTCTTTGTCTCCTCTAGGAGTCCTTTTAAACCTAAGGATTATAACACAAACATTACTGACTCCTACGTTCCACTTTGGGTAGTAATGATTTACTCCAAAAGTTTAGTGGCTCTAACTCAACAGTTCAAGTTTGGAATTTGAAGCTTAGAGTTATAGCTCCATTTTTAGTAAGAAACCTTGGGAAACTAACCCCAGTAAAAGACTTTTTTTTTTTTTTCTTTTGAGGTACCAGGGCTGGAGATTGAACCGGAAACCTCGTATGTGGGAAGCCAGTGCTCAACCACTGAGCCACATCAGCTTCCCTGAGTTGGTTTTCTCATGTTTTGCTTGTTGTTTGTTTTTGTTTTTTCAGGAGACACCAGGAACCAAACCTGGGACCTCCCATGTGGGAGGTGTGCGCTCAACTGCTTGAGCCACATTCGCTTTCTTTTTTTTTTTTTTAGGAGGTGCCTGGGATTGAACCCGGGACCTCATACACGGGAAGCTCATTCTGACTCTCAACTGGATTAGTGAATTTCATGATTTTTCTATCCATTAGCTATTTTTGTCTTTTGTTTTGTTTTGTTTTTGTTTTCTTCTGTTTATCCCTTAACTATTTGTACGAGGTAAATTTCCACTTCAATTTAACAGGCAGTGACCAGTTACCATGTACCTCTGTTAGGTATTATGAAGGATAAATACAAAGAAAATATGGTTCCTGTCTTCTAGGAGCTTACAATCTTACTAGGGAAACAAGTATAATAAAACAATACAAGATGATGCATAACTAAGCATCAATAGAACAGGACCTTAACTGTCAAGGAAGACTGCAGGGAAAGGAGCTCTGACCACAGGAAAACTCAATTTGTGTTAAGATACAAGAAAAATGCACATGTTTTAAGACAAACCCTTATACCAAAAAGGTTGGCTAATTAACATTTTTAAAGGATATATTTACATAGGGCCTATAAGCATCTCTACACTGTTCTAATATCATCTCCTAAGACCCCTTGCTCATTCTGCTCCAAACACATTGGATTCCTGTTCTGTTCACAAATACACCAAGCACATTTCTTTCTCAAGGCCTCTGCACCAGTGGTTCCTCTGCCTGAACCCTCTTCTCTCAAATATCTGGATGGCCTATTTCCTCACTTCATTCAAACATCAACTATCAGCAAAGCCTTCCTTGACCATCTTCTTCATCACTCTCGATCCCTTTCCCTGCTTTATTTTTCTTCTGAGGACTTATTACCAGCTAACTAATAACAGTTGTTCAATTTTTTATTATCTGACTCCTCCCATTAGAATATTAGTTCCATGAGGGAACTTTGATGTGTTCACTGCTTTGATGTGTTCACTGCTATATCCCTTAGGCGTAAAACAGTGCCTGGCACACTGCTCAATAAACATTAGTTGAATGAATAAATGAATATTAATTATTCTATCACTATTATCAGAATTTCAGAAAATCCTAGAGGTATTAAGTATCATCTTTTCATAAACATTATTTCTCCTTTACTCTTGATTATACCTCAGTTTCAACCTCCCCATAAAGCCTTCCTTAACCATTTCAGCAGGAATAATCATCTCTTTCTCCTTGACTCAGTGGCACCACAAAGCCTCTGTACCCTTTGGTTCTAAGTGTCTTATGTTTCTACCCTGCGGTATCTCTACTCCTGTTCCTCTGGAATTTAAAAAAAAAAAAAAAATCATACACACTTTTTTTTTTCTTAACTTTTATCCATTTAGTCTCCCCACCTATACAGGGAACTTAACATTTTTTAGAAAGTAACTTAGAAATCATCCTATACAAGCATTTTATTTTACAACTAAGGAAAAAAAGCCCAATAAAGAAGGGATCTTTCCAAAACCATACAGCTAGTTGATGACAAGGTGCTTCATCAATGATGATTTTTCAATACCTGTGTGGCACGTTGCAATAGGACTACACAATGAGAATGTATAAAGTGAAAAATAAATAAAGAACAACCACAAATACACAGAGAGAAAAAAGGATTTTCTGCAGGATAGTTCTCAACTGCCTATTTGTACCCAAAGGAACTAATCCACTCCTTCCTCTGCATACTCTTAAAGGCCCTACACTACTCCATTTCCAAATAATAGTGTCCTTAGCCAATTTGAAAGCAGCCAGCAAATAATAGGCCCCAGGAAGAAAGAGGGGGAAAAGAGAGAGAGAAGATCTCCCCTATTAACTATGATTGATAGAAACAATAAAAAGAATACATACATATACACACATCAAGCAGACCGTACTTGCCAGCACCCACACCTGATCTTCCCTGCTTACCATCTAATGTTAACTCACCTTAAGTCTCCCCATATTCCTCTATATTTTTTTTTCCATGGTCCTAAACTTTTTCATCTCACAATCCCTCTCTGCCTGACAAGTTCTAATGGAGAACAAAAGCAGGCAAACAAAACAAAAGAATTCAAAAATAAACACCAAGGTCTCTTTACCTAAACCACAAGAAGTAACAGCAGCCTCTGCAAAGGAGACCAAGAAGCATACAACAAACATGCCAGGCCGAAGTACAGCTCTTTCTCCAACACAGGAAGTCAGACAGAATCTTGAAAAGCAGGGAGCAGAGCACAGGAAGTCTTTTAGCACTGCACAGATTTCCAAGAGTAGTTAAATGAAGAGATCACAGGAATAGGAATTAGAAGATCCAGCTTTACTATCAGCTAACTGGTGCCTTTAGGTAAGTCACTAGCTGTCTCTGGACTTAAGATTCCCCATCTATAAAATGAGGTGGTTAAAACATTTTGAGACTTGAATCATCACAAACAAAATGATGAAAATTATTGACTCTCCCCCTCCAAAGAAGTACACACACACTATTTTGCAAAAGAATCCTCTAAGTCTATCCAGGTTAAGAACTTCTGGAAGATGATGTCTTTGGTCCCTTCTAAACTCTAACATTCTGTGATTCTAAGAGAATTAGGCAGATATCTAAACAATTGCTGGGAGGTGAGCCCCATCATTTCATAGCAAATATTTTCTGAACAGAGACCAAATACTAAAATCTATGGAGGTTTCAAGCTCTTCCTCAAACTGCAAAGACACTGACATGAACACTCCACGTGCCATTCCCAAATCAACCAATTTATCCTTGAGTACACAACTCAGGCTCCACTCTTCTAACAGTCCTATAAATCTTTTATGCCCCCAGGACATTAAAGAGCTTTTCCGTGTCCTAGCTCTGTAGGATGCAACTGGCAAAGTACAGGAGGAACATTTCTTGTGTCTCTCTTCAGACTCATTGGCATGCTCCACAAAGTTAATGAGCCTGAGCGCCACGGTGTCCCTACTACACCACCAAACTCCTCTCACTGCACACTCCTTGAGTAACTGATTTAACCCACAATCTAAGCCACATCCCCTTTCGGCTCTCTCTAGGAGTTTTCTCGCCTTTCACTGAACCTCCTTCAAATGCCGCTCCTCAGTCCCATCCCAGTGTGTGTCAAAGGCTGCCAAAAACAACATACTCCTCCTTCTTGGGAGGTTTCCCACCACTGCCCCCTCGTCCTTAACTCAGCCCAGCGGCTCTCATCTAGGCAACTGAGCCCAGGATTTCCCGGCTTCCACTCCACCCCAAGGAACTAAGGAAAGGTATGAAAAGACGGAATCCACCTCGAGCATGTTCGATTTCCCCCCAAAACCTATTCCCTCGTCGTGCCTCTTCGTCCCCTCAGCAATCAGGATCCTCCTGCACCCTTCCCCTCCAAGCCGGAGCTCGCCACCTTCCAAGCAGGCCCCGGCCGGCCCCCGCCCACCTCCAAGCCAGGATCCCTGGAGGCCCTCCCCCTCTCCAAGCCCGGGAGCCCGGGGCCGCCCCTCCGGCCCCACTCCGCAGCCCCACGATAACCGGGCGCCCGGCCCGCGCCGTCACCTGCATCCCGCCGCCGCCGTCGGCCGCCGCCTCCTCAGTGCGCGGCCGCTTGCTCAGGCCGGGCTCGGCTCCGTCTCCTCCCCCTCCGGGCACCGGCAGCTCCAGCTCCGACTCCCGCTTCATCCCCCGGGCAGCGGCACCCGGCCCGAGCTGAGGCGGCTGCTGCGGCTGGGCGCCTTCCGCCATCCGCCCGCGCCGCCCTCGCCTCCGGGAGCCGGGCGACCCGCGACAGGCCACCTCCCCCTGGGCCTTGGCCCCGACTGTCGCGACAGGCGGCCGCGCGCCTGCCCCCGCCCCCCGCGTGCGTGCGTGCGTGCGCGCGCGCGGGCCGGCGCCCCGCTGCGGCTCGCGGTCGCGGCTTCCCGCTCGCAGGCTCCGCGG